>QNUK01000008.1:667500-982500 GCA_013621035.1 Clarias magur
ACCAGGCTGTTGCATTTTTTTTCCTTTTAGTGTGTTATGATGCTCTGGTATTAATGACAAATAATTGTTTTCTCTTTATTTATTGTTATTATTATTACTATTATTATTATTATTATTTAGATGATAACCCCATTGATGAGCAAAGTGTCAGAGTCATGTATGTACATCTCTGGCAGCGCCGGACGTAAACTTGGCAGAAGCTCGTTCAGCTGTGTGTTGCCTGCATGTAAGTCAAACTGTACATTTTCATAATGGTGTAATGTAAACAAAACGTTCTTAAAGTATTTCTTTCTTTTGTTTCATCTTAGTTTCACTATTTGCAGCAAACATTGTAGGTATATATAAAGGATTTCTTTTTCTTTTTTTTTTACTCTTTGTCTCCTGTGATGTTTCACAATAGCTGCTTCAGGGAAGTCAAAGGTGAAACCTGCTCTAGAGATGGTGGGCCCAGATATAAAACAGGGCCGGGAAGGTCAACAAGTGATGGAAAAATACCGCCGAGTAAGTAAGAGTAAAGTTAGGTACATAAATATTTGGACATTGGCAATATTAATGTTAAAAGCTATTTTATCCTTCTACCACAGTAGATAGATGCTACCACAGTAGAAGGATATTGGAGCATAGTTCAATAAAATTTTATTTGTATAGTGTTATTAACAATAGATATTGTTACAAAGCAGCTTTACAAAAATGTGGTCCAGAAAAGTCAGCAGGCACAGTTCAGAGGCAATTCGGAATGATTTAGAAGCATTTAATAAGGTAGCAAAGGGTTGTTTAAGATGACATAGCACTTTCAGCAAGAAATCACATCTGCTAATGTTACCATACTGTTTTTGAATGTGGGATTTGGCTAACTGATGCTCTCGTTTCTTTCTGGTACACTGTAATGCCACTGAATCCAATTGGACTGGAATGAAGACTTTTTGATATTCCAGCTTAATGATGGCTTGTTCACTGGCTGTGACAGCGCTTTGCACTCCATATTGAGAGTTCCAAATTCAAATGCCAGAATCAAGTTTAGACCTTTTATTTGTTTGTTACTTCTAAGTAATTAGTGAGGTAAAACATGCACCTGGTCATGGAACAGGTGAACAGCCAGTTATAAAAAAAAAATGGGGTTACCTTAAAAAAAGGGATGAATGCACAAATGTGGTTTAATCCTAACCCCATTTAATAGACTTTAATGCAAATCCCCTCAAAGCTGAAAGACTGAATGTTTAGATCATATTCAATTTATTTAAGTACATTCATATTCTTTATTCAGTTTAATTTCAACTCATAAATAATTCAGTACACAACTAAAATAAAAATAAATTTTAGTTTGCAAATACTGATGAACCTGGCTGTATGTTCACTACAGATTCTATCTCTCAATTTTCTTTTTTAAACATGACGTGCTGTTTTTGTAGCACATTCCTATAGAGAAAGTTGTGGAAATGGTGCAGACTGACCAAGAACTCCAGGAAGAGCCTTTGGGTATAGTTATGCTGTCTGTTCAATGTTAAGGATTCCTTATGTCTAATACTTTGTAGCATGTTATATACAGTATATATATGTTTTGATTTGTTTTTATAAAAGATAACAGCATAGTTCTAGACACTCAGCCAGCTGTGTGGAGGGAAAGCTCTATGTAAGTTTTATTCATTTGATTGATGTTTTTTGTGTGTATTTGTTTATTTATTCATTCATTAATTTAGTTTAGCAGAATAATGATAGTGACAAAATAATTTTATGCAGTGCATTTTATTACTGTGTTATTTAAAATTTACTAGAATCTTTGAGCTGAGAAATCTAATTTGCTTCAATGTGCATTTGGAATTATAAAACATTTCCAACTTTTCATTTGCATTGCTGTACTCTGCCACTGCTAACACCACTAGTATCTGTTAATATTGATTTTATATTTTATTCCGTTGCCAGATTTTCAAGTCCCAGCTTCCTTAACAGGAAGAGAATTTCTGTGTCTGGGTCATTATTCCCATGTCAACAACCTTCACATCAGTCCAAATCAGGTGACAGTGGGTGCTTGAGACAAAAAAGCTTAGCTCAAATACTCATTAGTTTAGTATCAGTTCCGGAACATTCTGCTTGGGTTTACAGTGTCAAAGGCTATTCAATAGTCATGCCGCACATTGTTTCATGCTCTGCATCTGTCTCCAGATCCACCACAGCAGTCACTGCCAGCCCAGAGGAGCTCTGGTGGACTGAGCCACAAAGAGCTACATGCTCAGCTAACTCAAAGACTGGAGCAGGTGCTGAGAGAGCGTGAGCAGCAAGAGCAAAACCCCCCAGAGATTAGGGCTGCTGAAAAAGAGACTGGACTTGTGAAAAAGCCACAGAGACCAACCCCAGCTGAACAGAGTGGATGGGCTAAGGGCAGTGGGGCTGACAGAAGCAACAATACAGTGAGAACATTGCAGTATTTTGTGGTAATAAATCAGCACAGAAAATAGGTTCTTGGGCCTCCGAGTGGCGCAGTGGTTAAAGCGCTCGCCCTATCATCCGGAGATCGCTAGTTCGAATCCCGGGTGGTGCTGTAACCTCTCGCAGCCGGAGGTCTAGAGAGAGCTGATTGGCCGAGCTCTCTCAGAGGGGAGGGATGAGAGGTACTTAGTGCTTCCACATTAATCACGGCTCTACAGCCAGTCAGGGGCGTCTGTGAGCTCGCGCAGCGGAGGGAGCGGATAGCGCTGTCCTCCGAGTGTGTTACGCCGCCTCCAACGATGCGCGAGTGAGCAGTTCGAAAAGATGCGGTCGGCTGGCGTCACGTGGTTCGGAGGAAACACGTGATAGTCTTCGGCCCTCCCGGCTGAGTGGTAGTAGTAGCCTTAATGTGGGAGCCCCCTAGTGACGGGGAGGAATTGGACACGACTAAATTAGGGAGAAAATCGGGGGAAAATCCAAAAAAAAGAAAATAGGTTCTTGTAATGTTTCTTGTAAATGTATATAGTTTTTAAATAATTGGTTATGATTATTTGCTAAGGTTAGTACTGTTTTAAAATATTATATAAAATCGTGTTTTTAATTTACCATTGTGCACACAAAAATCTACCATCATGACATCCTCCAGAATGTTAAGGGGGATAAGTATATCTGTTTGCATATGAGATTTAATAATTGCAATAACTGTATTGGCTTTTTACCATTTTATTTTTCTTTAGAAGACAGAGAAAGCAGCCCAAAGCATGGTGAAGCAAATCAAAAACCATTACAATCAGACTGGCTTTAGTACAGCAGCACAAGAGCAGGTTTCCTGGTTTAACAGTGTACCAACTAACAGGTAAAATAGACCCATTTATATTGTTTGTTTACCTTTACATGTCTGTTATTTATTTTGTTCCTGTTTTATTTGGTAGATATTCTTTCAACAAGAGCTGGTGTCCAAGTTCAGTTGTAAGTTTTTTCCAAGTTGTACTTTGTCTTGATGGTTAAAAGATCCTCTTTTTTATATACATACAGTATACTTCCTACTAGATCGTATTTTTGTTGTTCCAGGCCAGGATATCTGCTCATACACATGGCCTTTTGAAGCCATCATCAGCATATCAGTCTAAGGGAGCATCAGATCAGAATAAGTAAATAAAATCTTGGGAAATAAGTTATGAGTATAAAATATTTTGAAATATTAAAATTATTCGTTATCTATCTGTGGTGTTGTGTTTTCTTAAACTGATTTATTTATGACTCTTTTTGTTAGCGACATATATGCATTTGGTCTAGATGCTCCAGAACTCAGTAAGGTAAATGTCTTGATTATTTTAATTATCTGTGTACTGTGTAATACATTGTGCAGCATGGTTTTATGTGGTTTGTGTGGTCCTGATTCAGTCTGTTGCTACCTAGAAAAAAAGTAGGAAGTCCTCTGAAATGTCTGGAATGAACAGCAGGTAGTTAATCCTCTGGTTTCTAAGTCAAGCTTTGTCGTGAACATATTTTTTTTAAAGAGGAATGGATATATAGAATATTTATAGAAAAATGAATATTCACAACTTCATAGTGACTTCATTTGCCTCTTTTTTTCTTTTTCTTTTACTTCAATGTACTAAGCAGTTCCTTGACTCTTTCCAGCACCTCTAAGAAATGTCCTCCTGTCAAGGTCAGAGTATTATTAAAACAATTTGCTAAGTACTACAAGGCTAATACTGTTGGTTTTGCCATACACTGTTGACATTATATTTTCAAATTAAAGATGAATGAGATGGTAGATCGAGATTTCAGCTTTACATTCATGATATTTATATGTATTCTTAATATCTTTGGTGACAGTAAAATTATGGGGGGGGGAATACTTTAAATAAGTATTTAAGGTATACACCTGGCCTCCAAACACGACCCCTTTAACTTTATTGAAAGTCATGTTGGGGTCTGTAGTAGCCTGCCAGCCCCAGGAAATGCCTCAGAACACTCTGGTGTACAGAGGAGTTTATGGGTGATTAAATGATGGTAAGGTGCTCAGGTGGCTGCAAAAACAAGCCCAAATCATCACCCCTACTTGTCCATGCTTGACAGTTGGTATGAGGTGTTTCTGCTGAAATACTCTCTGTTTTTCCCCAAACATGGCACTGGGCATTAGGGACAAACAACTCCACTTTGGTCCCATTTGTCCATAGAATATTGTTCCAGAAGGCTTAAGTTTGTTCAGATGCAGTTTTGTGAACGTCAGTCAAGTTTTCATGTTCCTTTTCGACAGAAGAGTTTCTCTTGGCAACCCTTCCAAGCAAACGGTACTTGTTTAGTTATCTTCTAATTGCGCTGTCATGGACTTCAACATTTAACATGCTCAGCGAGGCTTGAAATGTAGCTCTTGTATTTGTTTGAGCACTGCACAGTCTGATCTTGGGGTGAAAGATTGGCGACTGTCTTGAATGCTTTCCGCTTTTGAATAATCTTTCTCACTGTGGAATGTTGAACTTATATTTGGAAATTATTTTATAACTTTTTTTTCCAGATCAGTGTGCAGCAAATGTTGGTTCTCTAAGTCAAGTCAAGTCAATTTTATTTATATAGCGCTTTTAACAATTGAAACAATTGATTTAACAAAGCAGCTTTTTTACACAATAAAAAGAAGTAAGTTTATATGCAATGTGTATGAATCAAAATGATAAGATTTTATAAGATCTAAGAACATGGCTTATGTCTTTACCTCTTGGCACTATGTTAACGCACACCAGAATGCCCCAGACCAGCAAAATGCCCAAACGTCTGCTTTTATAGAGATCTGCACACCTGCTGAAAAAAAAAGGCTCAATTAATGGTCATAAGCTAGCATTGTCTGGCTGCAACTTACCCTCTTAAATCCTTTGGAAGCAGTAAGGGGTACTAGGTTTTTACTTTCTTTTTTGTTTTGGCTTCATTTTTGTTAAATAAATAACAGCATGGTAAAAAAATGTTGTGTTTGTTTGAGGTTTTATTTGTCTAATCCTGCGGCGTGTTGTGATCAGATGATTTTTATGTTTTTACACAAAAAACATTGAAATAAAATAGAGGACACTAAATTTTACACATGACTATTTTATTTTCTATTGTTATTTTAAAATGACATTTCCCTACTTGTAGATGAGCGGTTTACTGTGGTTTAAACTTATAGGTAGCAGCATCAAATCTTTTGTATTGCATGTCTCGTAAGTGTTGTAGTGTTATCCCTCTGTTTAATTTAACCTCTTGAGACACAAATGTCCTTATATGAGGACATGGCATTTTCTCCCAATTTAAAATATCCTTGTATGATCCTTAAGTGTTTCCCACAGGACTGAAATATACCTGTATTATCCATCAGCACAAAATTGGTGTACTACTGTACATACAACAAACGATAAATACATATGACTTTTAATACAATATTTTATTTATATATGAGACTTCTATTAATTTTACATTTCAGAGATTCGACCGATACAATCCATCTACTCATATGGGAAGAGTACGATGAACTAAAAAATGAAGAACTAAACACTCTTTGGTGTATAAAGATGCCATTGTTTGTCAGAGCAGGTAGTCCTTAAAACATAACATTTATAGCCATTTTTGCATTACTGTGTTTTAATAAATATCAGTGTTTCCCACATGTAGAGTATACGTGGCTGGGTGTAGTTATCTTTAATGGATGTTTAGTCTGCTGCACAAAATTTTAATTCCAAGTGTGTACTGATGCACTACAGAAAATAATTGACATCATGGTTGCTAATGTTGTCAGTAGCATAATCCGCCCGCGTCATTCTTAGCTAAAATGGCACAATCTGGATTTGCATTTCGTTTTTACTTTTATTTACTTGCTTTTCTCCCATAGGGAGTTCTGTCGTGTTCGTGTTGATTTATCCTTTTTTTTTTGTTTTTTTTTTGTAAGCAATAAATGCAATTTTCACAGGGCTCAAACAAAGAGTAGACACTTAGAGCTATTAATTATTTAAACAATCAGTCTAACAGGGCAAACTTGGGAAACAAGAAACGCCTGGTAGTCACATATTCTTTTCTATTCTTTTTTTTTAATCTTTTCTCACATAGAAATTACCAACAAAAGGATGTCCGTAGTTTAACATTTAGATGTAAATATCATGGGGTGAAAGTTGAAATTATGATCCATCATCTCATACTCATCTTTTGACCTCAGAACCAAATGTTTTAAGAAGTAGGCTAGGTTTTTCTTTTTTGTCCATATAGTGCAGTCTTATTTCAAAATTTTGTGCTTTTTGTTTCATTTGTTTGTGTATGTATAGCTTGAAGGTCGTCATGTGAAGAAGCATCTGTTCAGTGACACTGATACCGACAACATGACTGAAAGTAGCTGGCTTAACTCAGCCAATAGGAGACCTAAGCCTAAATTAGCAGACTACACAAGAAAGCCAGTTAAATCCACTTATCCTCCTGCAAACATCACATGTATGTCTTTTCTACAGCCATGCTATTCTTGTTTGAAAGTCATAAACTACATTATGTAAATTGTTTGTAATAATTTCTTATTTATGTTAATTTTGATACCACATCAAGAACATTTAAAAAAATTTATTCCAACAACTATTTATATATATA
Source organism: Clarias magur (assembly GCA_013621035.1). Classification (NCBI taxonomy): domain Eukaryota; kingdom Metazoa; phylum Chordata; class Actinopteri; order Siluriformes; family Clariidae; genus Clarias; species Clarias magur. The sequence continues at coordinate 674,527 of QNUK01000008.1, forward strand.
TATATATATATATATAATTACTTTTGCCTCCTTAACAAAACCTTTACCTATTCGACTCCAGTACAAGTCTTTTTTCAAGTACCAGGCTGTACTTGTAGATTTTTATTGTAAATTAGGATAATTTACACGGGAAAACATTGACATTTTGGCATTCAGTTTATTTCTGAGAAAATCCTACGAGGCGTAATCCCCCTTTCTATAAATGCAGGTTATTATGTCATGGCACCTGAGTTTATTACACTCCCTAATGTAAACTTTGAGGCGTATGTATCCTATGATGATGTTATAATATTACTATTTTCTCATTTCTTTACATGAATACATAAGATTATATGGCTATAACACTCACTCTGACAACTGGCTGCAGGCTTATTCTGGGCTTTGTCTTTTTAAGATATTCAAACCGCTTCCATAAAATCTATATTGTGGTGCCTTTCTGTCACCAGTTTTCTCAGATATGGTGGATGGTGCAAACTGACTTTCAGTGTGGCTTTTGTACCTCTCATGGCTCTTTATATCCTTTGCAAAGGAATTTTCTTCCTTCTTCTAAAAACTGGCTGTTGTCATTTAATAATGTCTGCTGCATGACAGGCTGTTAGATTTATCCATATTGAGTCAAAATGTCCAAAGCATATCATCTGTCATCAATGTTATCATAGTTTCAATTCAAGCTCATTTTATTGTCCAGTGATACTTGAGACTTGTAAATTCTACAATTCTCTAAATACTGATTATTTGTTAAACTGCTAATTAATTTAACTTAATCTTACTTAAATCTCAACTTAATGAGATTTTGTAAAAAAAAAAAAAAAAAAATTATAGCAATCCCAAAAATACTTAACATTTAAAAGATAGCAATCCCAAAAAAATATTTTAAGACAAAAAGCTCTAGATATTCAATTAGTACAAAACAAATGGGTTGTTTGGCCTACAGAAACAGTTACAAACCGCCTTTGGTTAAATACTTTATTGGCATACAACTCACTGTTTCATCAGTGTTGTGTTCTCTTATTAATAGGGAAAAGAAGGTATAAATAAAATTATTCCTGTTATTTTAGTTGAAACTCCAAAAATGGACATTCCCTCGCCAAAGTTGGCAAAAGCGTTGTCTAAAACAAAGAGGGTAAGTGAATGTATAAATCTGAAGAAGGATGTGTCATGATTTTCATATATCTATTGACATGTCTTTTAATGCTGGGCTATGCTGGGTTCAACTTCAGAAAAGGCAGAATAAGGTGGTTGAAGAAAAGCATAAAACAAGCAAGGATGTTGCTAGCTCAAAGCCCACAGACAGACCCCGAAGAGCCACAGTTCTGACCAAATCCTACAGAGAGTTGTCTGACTCTCAGAGTGAGTCAGAAACCAATGAACCACCTCCAGCAAAGGCAGGATTCTGTCACTTCTCTATAATAAATAGCAATTGTAATCCTTTCCGTGTTTGCTAATTAGTGACGCATTGAACTCTTCTCTCATTAAACAGAAGTTTATTGCCAAACAGCCAGAAAAGTCTCAGAAGATAGATTCAATTCAGAACAGGGCTGCTACAGTTGAACCTAAAAAAACAAAAAAAATCTGTACACTCAGGTCAAAGACAGTTCATAAAGCTTTAAAGGAAAAATGGGGAAAAGAATTGTCTAACCATGAAAAATCAATACATAAGGAGATGGTTACAACAGTTCTGGGGTCAACCAAAGGACAGGAAAGTGTGTTGTCCCCTAAACTTCCTTCTTCCCGTGCCACTCCTCTCCCCTCTAACATAGGTAAATGTAAGATTTTTCTACTGAAAAAGATGACTCCATACAAGCTTTGCCTTTTAATCTCTATTAAATATATTAATCTTTGTGTCTGGCATTAGCGGCAATGACGAGCACAGCCATGCTGAGATCAGCTCTAGGTCCAGTGGTTCCTGTGTGTAAGGTAGAGACATTAACTTTCATTTTAAAAAATCTGAACATTATATGATTCATGTCATTTTTTTCTAGCTGATTTTAAACTCTTCCCTACTGGAATTTATCAACCACAGACACCTCAGGTGCTTCAGTCTTCCTCTGTCCAGGGCATAGTACAAGAACAAATTAAAGATATCCATTCTGATCAAAGTGATAAGGAGAATAAACAACCAGGAAAATACAGTACCCATTCAGTGACCAGTAGCAAGCTAATGGAGAAGAAAGAGGTCAGTGATGTCTTGGGTTTTGAACAATCACTAAACAGGAAGAAATTGCTTTCTTCCACATCGACAAAAGAAAGTTGGGCTTCCAAACACACATCTTTCTACTGTTCGCCATTCTCCATTGAGAAGATGAGATGTAAGAAATTAAGTTTTAATTTACTTTATATCCTAAAAATGCTTGACACTATTTGATGTTTAAGGTATGAGTTATTTTCCTTAGCTGCAGAGACAAATGCATATGTACCTAGATCTCCTTCAACACCACCCCAACCTTTGTGCATCTCTCCTGTTGGTGCTCCTCCTTTGGAGTTGCCTAGTCATCTCAGAGGAATCCAAGCATCCTCCTTCTATAGGCATCCAGGAGGACTGGATACTGCTACATGTCTTCCTCACTCTTTTGTAACTCCTGTTCTTCGGAGGCAAACTGCTCAAGAGGTACATCTGGCAAGAAATAAGGGTTGCAACAAACTTAAGAATGTCAAAAGTTGAAGAAATACTCCTCAACATATTAATGCACTGTTTACTTAACAAATAGCAACACTTGCTGATAATGTAGTAATGCATAACCACTGTACAAGCATTGGGATGTGCTGGAGTGTTTTGACTCTCCTGTCCTCAATATAAGGTGCTACCACACTGGATAATAATAAATCTAGTGACTTTACTATTTACCATTACCACAACTTAAGGCAATACAAAGAGAAATGTACTTCAATGATACAAATCATGTTTGTTTACTTACCTGCAATTTCTTTTGCAGAAAATGGATTTATCAGCATTTGTATTCAGTCATGGCCAAAGGTTTTGAGAATTACATAAATATTGGAAATTGGAAAAGTTGCTGCTTAAGTTTTTATAATAGCAATTTTCGTATACTCCAGAATGTTATGAAGAGTGATCAGATGAATTGCATAGTCCATCTTTGCCATGAAAATTTACTTAATCCCGAAAAAAAAACTTTCCACTGCATTTCATTGCTGTCATTAAAGGACCTGCTGAGATCATTTCAGTAATCGTCTTGTTAACTCAGATGAGAATGTTGATGAGCACAAGGCTGGAGATCATTATGTCAGGCTGATTGGGTTAGAATGGATGACTTGACATGTTAAAAGAAGGGTGATGCTTGAAATCATTGTTCTTTCATTGTTAACCATGGTGATCTGCAAAGAAACACGTGCAGCTATCATTGCGTTGCATAAAAATGGCTTCACAGGCAAGGATATTGTGGCTACTAAGATTGCACCTAAATCAACAATTTATAGGATCTTCAAGAACTTCAAGGAAGGAGGTTCAATTTTTGTTAAGAAGGCTTCAGGGCATCAAAGAAAGTCCAGCAAGCGCCAGAATGGTCTCCTAAAGAGGATTCAGCTGCAGGATTGGAGTGTCACCAGTGCAGAGCTTGCTCAGGAATGGCAGCAGGCAGGTGTGAGCACACCTGCACGAACAGTGAGGCGAGGACCTTTGGAAGATGGCCTGGTGTTAAGAAGGGCAGCAAAGAAGCCACTTCTCTCCAAAAAAACATCAGGGACAGATTGATCTTCTGCAAAAAAGTATGGCGAATAGACTGCTGAGGACTGGAGCAAAGTCATATTCTCGGATGAAGCCTCTTTCCGATTGTTTGGGGCATCTGGAAAAAGGCTTGTCCGGAGAAGAAAAGGTGACACTACCATCAGTCCTGTGTCATGCCAACAGTAAAGCATCCTGAGACCATTCATGTGTGGGGTTGCTTCTCATCCAGTCGAATTGCAGAGGTCCTGAAAAAGAAGGGCCAACACTACAAATACTACAAAGACTCTTTGCATAAATGTCATGTAATTGTCGATAAAAGCCTTTGAAACATATGAAGTGCTTGTAATTATATTTCAGTACATCACAGAAACATCTGAAACAAAGATCTAAAAGCAGTTTAGCAGCTAACTTTGTGAAAACTAATATTTGTGTCATTCTCAAAACTTTTGGCCACGACTGTTAATGTCAAATTATTTTGTCAGTTCTTCTGATTTGTACCTGCACCAAATATGAATTTCAACTTTATTTTGGCATAATTTGGTTAATTGTAATTTGGTTAATTGGTTAATAATTTGGTTAATTGTAAATTATTTTGGCATAATTTTGGTTAAATGTTTTTATATAGTGTACCCCTCCCTTATATCACTCTTCTGTTTTAGAGTTCTAGGCAGCCATTTGTTCCCCCGCTTTTTGCCTCAACTGGTAGGGAGAATAGTTCTTCCCTGCTCAACTCTCCAGCACTAGAAGAAGAACTTAAGGGCTTTCTAAACAGCACCAGTCAAGGTGCCCTTCAAGCATCGTTTGACAAAGAGTCTGTCGTCTCTTTGATGACATTAAGCCAATCATCACACACATCTGTGAAAAATATGTCTCTAATCTGCACAGAACCTGAGGTAGAGAGGTTAATTGTTTTGTGCCAAGCTTGGCTACATATTTTGATTATGCTCATGCATTTGGAAATGGTCTTTTTAATAGTAAATCACTTTTCACAGAAAACACCTGCATCTGTTCAGGGAGGCAGTGTTGGAAAGGCAGAATCAGGTAATATCAATCTCTCTCTTTTTTTTAAATTTTTTTACATGTTTTCACATTTTACCATCTGATCCACTGCGATATCAGGTCCAGCAACCACTCGCACTTGGCACAGCTCATGCAGTTGCACAAGTCTGTCTGAAGGAGATGACAGTGAAGTCGAAGACAAGACGACCAAAACTGGGCCCAGTGAACTCGCTGTTAGAATGAAGCCAAGAAAGTTGTTCAAACCTAATAGCAATCAACCTTCCATGAAAAAAGGTTAATGTTGCTGTTATTTTTTGTGAACATTATAAAAGAAATTTCATGTATGTACAACATATGGCAGAGAAACTTTGGTACAATTAACTCTCTATTCTTTTCATAATTAATGACAGCAAAAAGTAATTGTAACAACTGAGATTATGAAAGAAATATAATGAAAACAAAACTTTTTTTGTGGTACAGGCTTTAAACAACCCATGCAAGTTGGCAGCACCACTGAAGGGGAGAAGGAGAAGGAATCAGGTAAGGGGAGAGGACTCGGACATAAAATATGAATATGCTGGTTCACAGACTCAACCTGTTTGTTAGTTGGGTCTAGATAGTCGTACCCTCCCCGTCTGTTTGTATTCCCCCCTTTTTCTATTCATTGTAAAGCTTCCTTGAGCTCTGGAAAGGCGCTATATAAATAAAAATAACAATTATTATAAAAAATTAATTGGCTACCCAGGTTGTCCAGAGTGTGTTTCTGTGTGTGTGTGTATACCCTAAAATGTATTGGCACCCTGTCCCGGGTGTACCCCACCTTGTGCCTTAAGTCTCCTGGGATAAGCTCCAGGCCCCTGTGTTCCTGTATACTGGATAAGTGGTATAGAAGATGAATAAACAATTGTTCTACATAGATTATGTTTGGTTGTTAAAAATTACTGCAAATTTTGGGGGGTACTTTAAAGCATATGAGAATGTGCAGTGTATTGTTATTTAATATACTTTCAGTGCATAAAGTCACACACATTTACTTATATATACACTGATTGGCCATAACATAGGCGGCACGGTGGTGTAGTGGTTAGCACTGTCACCTTGCACCGCCAGGGTCCGGGTTCGATCCCCGGCCAGGCTCGATTCCCGTCTCTGTGTGCATGGAGTTTGCATGTTCTCCCCGTGCTTGCTGGGTTTGCAATGGGGTCCTTGGGGACCCTGAATACAGGATTAAGCGGTATAGATGATGATGAGTGGCCATAACATTAATTACCCTGAAAGGTGATATGAATAACATGTGATTATCCCATTGCAATGGCACCTGTTTACATGGAATATATTAGCCAGCAATTAAACAGTCGGTTCTCAAAGTTTGTGTTTTAAAAAGGAAAAATGGCCATGCATAAGCATCTGAGTGAATTTGACAAGAGCCAAATTGTGATTGCTGGATGACCGAGCCAAAACGTCAGGTCCCCGTTATGCTGTGGTTAATCTTTATCATGTAGTCCTAGAAAGTTCAGTCAAGTACAGGGTCATGGGGTCACAAGGCTCATGGTTTAACATGGTCTGATCCCACATAATTTTGACAATAATTGAGATAAATTGTGTCAGAATACAGTGCATCGCAGCTTGCTGCATGTGGAGCTGCGTAGCCAAGAACAAATCAGAGCACCCATGCTTATCCGTGTCCACTTCTAAAAGCACCTACAACTGGAACATGAAAAACAGATCTGGAGAAAGAAGCAATGGAAGAATTACTGTCATGCCAACAGTAAAGCATCCTGAGACCATTCATGTGTGGGGTTGCTTCTCATCCAGTCGAATTGCAGAGGTCCTGAAAAAGAAGGGCCAACACTACAAATACTACAAAGACTCTTTGCATAAATGCCATGTAATTGTCGATAAAAGCCTTTGAAACATATGAAGTGCTTGTAATTATATTTCAGTACATCACAGAAACATCTGAAACAAAGATCTAAAAGCAGTTTAGCAGCTAACTTTGTGAAAACTAATATTTGTGTCATTCTCAAAACTTTTGGCCACGACTGTTAATGTCAAATTATTTTGTCAGTTCTTCTGATTTGTACCTGCACCAAATATGAATATCCGTGTCCACTTCTAAAAGCACCTACAACTGGAACATGAAAAACAGATCTGGAGAAAGAAGCAATGGAAGAAGGTGGCATGGTCTGGAGAATCATGTTTTCTTTTACATCCTGTGGTTGGCTAAGTACATGTGCGTTGATTACAGGGAGAGTTGGCATCGGATGTAATATGGGAAGAAGGCAATCTGAGAGAGGCAATGTAAAGTCTGGGCAATGTTCTCTTAGGAAACCTTTAGTCCTAGCATTTATGTTACTTTGAGGCGCACCACCAACATAATCATTGTTGCAGACCAAGCACACCCCTTTGTTGCAGCAGTATTTTACCTGTTGGCAGTGTCCTCTTTCGGTAGGATAATGCATCCTACCACACTACAAAAAATGTCAGGGGTAGCTCAGTGGTTAAAGCAGTGGACTACGGTTCCCAGGTTCAAGTCCCACTACCACCAAGTTGTCCCTGTTGGGCCCTTGAGCAAGACCCTTAACCCCAACTGCTCAGATGTATAATGAGATAAAAATGTAAGTAGCTCTGGATAAGGGTGTCTGCCAAATGCCTAGATGTAAATGTTCAGGAATGGTTTGACAAAATGTTTGTGGTATTGGCGTTGTTTCCAGATTTATCAGATGTCAGTCCAGGTGAGCATCTGTGGGATGTGCTGGGCAAACAAGTCTTATCAATGGACGCCCCATCTCAGGACTTAAAAGATCCGTTTTTGTTAGACTTTGCACCAGATGCAACAGCACACCTTTAGTGGTCCATGCCTCGATAGGTTGACAGGTTTTTTCTTGTGATGGCTAATTAATGTTTACTTAGAACTATATTAACAAATATTTGTCTAAAATGTATTTATAAGCATTACCAAAGATACATGTTTTTTTTTTTTTAATGAAATTCATATTTAAAAATACAAAGACATTATGTTTAAACGTAAAGAGGATTAATGAAGAAGACATATATTAACAAAACCAGAAGTGTCTGAATGCTTTCTCTCACTGTATACAAAACAGCTTTAATGTGATGTTTGTAAGCTGATCTAGCTAAGCATTAGCAATGGAGGTGCTTAGAATAAATTTCTCACAAGTTGTTTGCTTATTTTTGATGGGCATATTACCAGTTACTGGAGATATGGGAATACGGTCCACAGTGGTGTCAAGCTGTTGGGAGGCAAGTATGGAGGCAGATGTGGATCTTGTACAGTCTGAAGTGAGCACATCCCAGGAGATTGGTTATGTCTGCCGCCAGTTCAGCTCTGAGTTTAAGAGAAAATTTGAGGTAGGTGAAGACTAAAGTATAATTAAATAAATGGGGAACAGCTTAGACAGACAATTCAAATCATGAGCAATATTAATATATAGAAATATGACATTGACAGACGTATGAACTTAACTATATAAGATTCAAAGAACTTTATTAATAGCTGATGTAATGTAATAGCTGAACTCATACAACATATATCATAACAAGACAACTGTACTTTATGCTTTAATCATCTTAATCAACAAATGAAGTTCTATTTCACCCCCTAAACTGGCAGTGTTTAACATGATCTGGTGCACATTGTGCTGGTATTTCCATTACGTCATGAAATGACAGGGATGTAGGATTCAGTATATCTACCTTGTCACTTCATACCTGTATTCTACATGTTAGTCCCACTAGAATGGCATAAAAAGTTTGAAGCTATTGTGTTCAGATCATAATTTCATTTAAAGCGACTTTTGTCCTCCAAAACTGTGATGGTCTCTAAGATTGTGCATCGCCTGAAGTGCTAGTGCACCCTTCTGCAGTATACAGGTTACCAGATATATGAGCTATGTAGAGATATTGTGCAAAACAAACATTGTAAGTTAATATATTTTAAGTGGGTAAATTATTGGTGAGAGTTAATTGATTAATGATTAGTCATTAACATCCCTATCCCTTACACAATGAAACTAATAGGCTGCACGGTACCAGCTGAGGATCCCTACGCTGAATGTGAAGCTATATTTAACTCAAGATGAGCAACTAAACAGACCTACACCACCTAACCACATCAAATCTGGCAAGGCTATGAATCGTCAATGCTTGGCTTTGATGCTGGTTACCACTCAGCAAATATCTGGTATTATCAGAAAAATAATAGACATACCTCAGCTAAAATTGCTGACTGGGTCTTAAAAGCTATACACAATTAATTATGTTCCAGCATTAAATCCTTTTCAATAGCTTGGAGTTTAAGCCTTATTGTGGTGCTTGACCAGTATGCACAAGCCTGGCATATCTGACTACAGTGACTACAGAGGTACTACTTCAACCTCAAGCAGTTCCCGTATGCAGCCATCAGGTGTTAAATATGGTTGCTGTGATTCTCTCTTCAACCCTACCTCTTTGTCGCCCATCCCCAAACTGGCTCATTTGTACACAGTAGGTCAAAAGGAGCAGTACAGGTTACTGTACTATTTCCTTCATCATGAGCCCAGTGTACCTCAGTTTAAGAATTTCAAGGACAGTTATGTGGCAGACCTTTAGCGGTTTTTAATCCACTCTGCATTGATTGAAGCCTTGCTCCTTAGGACCTGTGGGTCCTGCTAGAGCTTCTAATAGTAGCCTTTCATATACCAGTTGGGCCCTGTTAAAGGTTTCAACACAAGGTGTAAACATATGTATTGTCTGAACAATGCATAGAAGAGAGAATCTAGTTATTGTTTTCAAGCGGATGAGACGGTGTTAAGTGTGCTTGTGTTACAGTGACATCGAATGCAGGGTGTAGGCTACAGGATTTAGCTCGGTCGGGAATGACTTGTCCCTAGGCTACGGGTTAGTCAACAAAACACTGAGTTGACTTTGCTAAATCTCTCCCTCAGGCTCTGAGACAGAGAACACAAAAGCTGAGGGATTCGCCAGAATGAAATATCACTTTGTGCTTGTGAATTTATTTTTTTAATTCTCTTAAACCTCAGCTAAGCTTTTGAGGAGTAGCACAGATATTATGTCAATGCATCAACTGAAGCATGCTGCAGGTTTACAAAGGTGTACAACCAAGGTGGCATGTATTTGCACATGAGGGCGTTGCCTAGCATCCACCTTTTTTTTTGTTGTTGAGCCCATTTGACTGCCCTGTGCCTAAGGTTGTAATCTTTTCTGCAGCGACTGCTGGATAATGGTCCTGTAAGTCTTTGCCCAGATTGAAGATGGTATCCTTGATGTCATTTGGAGCCACCGTAAAATAAATCATTGCCATTTCATGGCTTTGCAGGTGGTCTAATTTGATCAATGGAACCATATCCAGATGCTAAACTTGAACAGTCTGATGAAACAGCCTTACAGATGGCAAATGTATGAAATGTAATTTCAAAATCTTTAATGTGTTTTGTTTTATTAAACTATAATTATCAGTAATTTTTAACTTCACTTAAATGATGCTTAAAATCATTGTCTGACAGTAATTTCTTGTTGCTGATTGTATCTTAGAACCGTTCAAGGAGAATGGATCTCTTCACCAATCAGTCCCTAAAGACCTGCAAGCAACATGTTTCCACTATAACCATGAAAGTACAACAGTACAGGTCAGACATTAGAGTATCAAGGTCACTAATATCTTATTTTCAAGGTTTGACTTTTCCAAACAGTGACATTTTTCCCTGTAAAATTTCATGTAGGTCTCAGAGACTGGAGGCAGTTAAACAAGTTCTGATGGAGGAAATTAAAAACATGGAACAAGATGAAACATCTCTAAAGAACATGGAAGCAGAGCTGACTGTACACACACACAAACACACACACACACACACACACACACACACACACACACACACACACACACACACATACTGTAACATAAAATAACATTAAAAACAGTAATATTATTTAGTGAGATTTATGTTTAATGGTAGTTGTTATAAATAGAAATTTCCTTCAGTTCAGACTTACATTTAATATATTTATTTCTGATTGACTATTTTAAAGGGTTACTGGAAGAAGCAAGCTCTGGCTTTCCATTCTTACCAGGAAAGAGAGAAACAAAGGTAAAAAAATTTTTTTTTAAAAACAGCGGTAATTGTTCATGTAATAATAACTATGGCCCATTTTAGGTGACCTGTACATGCATTTTAAATTAATAAAGGTGTGTTTATTTAGTAAATGCAGTATCATTTAAAACATATCAGTAAAACACACTCATCAACCATTTTATTAGGAACACTCTTAACAGTGCACAATCATGCAGTTATCTAATTAGCCAATCAAGTGGCATCAGTGCATTACATTATTTTAAAGTTTGTCTAATTAGCTTTTTCCCCACTGCATTTATACCTTTGTTTATTTTGCCACCTTAAAATTTTTCTCAGGCTAACTAATTTGAAAAGCACAATTGAAACAAACACATGCCGAAACCTGGACTATGAGGAGCAGATCTTTTTTTCACAGGTGAGTGTGTAATATAATGAGAAGTAATCCATTAGCATAAGAATCCATTAAATGTAAGAAATGTAAGACATTTTTCTATGCAAAAAATGCATAAGAATCCATTAAATGTAAGAAATGTAAGACATTTTTCTATGCAATTTCAGATGCATTTGATGAAGAAAGACATGAAATCTGTACAGGATCACTTATTCAGACAGATGGTGGGTGGCAGTATAGCTTTAGAATTACTGTTTTTTTAAAAAGCTGAATGTTTAAATCTTGTCAGACTAAAATTGCCTTGGTCTCTTTGTAGCATGAGGAAGAGTTGCAAAGTGTACGTAGAGGACTACAGACCTTATTCCTTTCTGATGTCCCTGTGTTTTTACCATAGAAGCCAACAGAAGGATTTGGGTACAAGTAATGTTTAAGCTGTTTAAACACATGTTCTTATTTTTCAGCAGTTTAGGTTCAATATAATTTTGAATTGCTTTGCCATTTAAAATGTTGAATATTCATAGCTTTCATACATATATGTATCTTATTTGTTACAGTCCTGTTGGACAGAGTTGTGGTTTTAACACAGTGATTTTAAATCCGAATAATGAATAGCTGTAGCAAAGGAAAAAATTGTATGAAAGAAACAGTTGTAAAAACATATAAAATGTAAAAAAAAATTTATTTGTGAATAAACCCTTGACACTTACATTCAGTCCCCAAAGTTATATTTACTTGTCAGATACTAAATAAAACAACAAAACATATATTCACAGCAGTAACGCATGACAGGAATGGGAAGTTGTCCTTTTTCACTACAGATCAAAAATGTTTTAGCTAGTGCCTTTGGTGTAATCTCCATCTTATTATTTTTATCAATATCTAATGTCATTACTACAACACTGCAGTATGGACAATGAGTTCATATGATGTGTGTAAATTGATGGATTTCTGGATGCTTTGTTAGTTATGATTCCGGGCTTATGTTTCTCTAGTCCGTACAGCTTCCTGAAAGCTTGGAACAGAATGCGTTCGTCAAAAGTTCATTGGGTTCTTGTTTTCTAAAGGGCTTATACTTAAAAAAGGGAATGTTTGGGTCAGGGTGAAGCATTTGTATCCCACCAGTCAGGAATGCTGTAGGGCACCTTCTTTGGGGAAAAAAAATCAGAATAATAATTTTAAAGTTGAATTAAGGTTGAAGTGTTGGCACATCACTTTTCCGGGGAGGGTTGCTCACCACCATTAAAACAAACCATCACCATCGAGGTTCAGCAAAACTCAGAGCAATATCAGGGACTCTGAGCCCAAATTATTGAAAATAAGACAAAGGATTTTCTGTATGTATTCTTAAGTCAAATTAATCACTCTGCAGTTTAAACAGGCTGAATTTTATACATTTGATATGAACTTCATATACCCTTTAAGTGACTATTTTTTTCTTCTTTCCATTAAAGTGGATCTCACATGCACACAAACAATCACTCAGGGTCGATTTCTTTCAACAGTCATTTAAAAACTCAGTTTTAACATCACAATTCCCTTCATAATGGCCCTTCTTCTCCAGCCTCAGAGCGGAGGTCCACAGCTGCTCTTCCTTCTTCAAGGTGCTGTGCCCCTGCTTTGGAACTGCTGTCAATCACTGCACCCAAGACTAGGACAGCTGGAAGAATAAGCACTTCCCATGGATGACGTCATCTCCAGGATTTCGCCACTGTATGTCTATTTTAATTTTCTTCACAGAAGAAAACCCTCTTCTACGGCCTATGGAACCTGCATGGACAAATACAGTAGATGTTAGAATAACTGACTTTTGTGATCACTAAATTTTATATATTATCCTATGTGACTGTCGGTAACACGTTGCTAGTTTTACTAGTTGAAGTTAAACTTTCAGCCAGTTTTAATTCAACTTTAAAGTCGGTTGATGCTTAATTTGAGTGTAAACAAATATGTTTGGCTTAACTTATAAAATATAACATTCTGTGTCTCCCCTATAAAATGAAAGGGTGAGTGGTGTCACCTGGATATCTTCTTGTGCATCTTTGTTATGAGGAGACCAGATACTAGTGCATTATGACATATTAGACTGGACCCAGTGCAGTTTGGAGTTACCCGATTAACGGGTTATGACTAACTTTCTTTTTTTTTTTTTATTGATTTTTCCCCGATTTTCTCCCCTAATTTAGTCGTGTCCAATTCTTCCCCGTCACTAGGGGGCTCCCACATTAAGGCTACTACTACCACACAGCCGGAGGGCCGAAGACTATCACGTGTTTCCTCCGAACCACGTGACGCCAGCCGACCGCATCTTTTCGAACTGCTCGCTCGCGCACCGTTGGGGGCGGCGTAACACACTCGGAGGACAGCGCTATCCGCTCCCTCCGCTGCGCGAGCTCACAGACGCCCCTGACTGGCTGTAGAGCCGTGATTAATGTCGGAGCACAATGTACCTCTCATCCCTCCCCTCTGAGAGAGCTCGGCCAATCAGCTCTCTCTAGACCTCCGGCTGCGAGAGGTTACAGCACCACCCGGGATTCAAACTAGCGATCTCCGGATGATAGGGCGAGCGCTTTAACCACTGCGCCACTCGGAGTGACTAACTTTCTTTCGAAAATCTGTAAACCCTATACTCTGGTCATCTCCATCCATCACTTCTTACTTGGTGGCTGTATTTGTGCTCATTCAAAAACCTGTGGATAATACTGTGAGTTTACTGTTCTGTTGCTCTGCATGTCACTTATTTGATCCGTCATGACACTATGTGGTAACACTTTGTCATTTTTTTTACATCACATCCTATTATGTCCTCTGGGCCTGTTAATATGTCCTGTTAGCGTGATTAAGTGGTTGTCTCACCATACTGCTCACTCCACTGCCAAGCCTGTCAAGTTTGTTCAACTCCTCTAACGCACAATAGGACAGAGCTGGGTTTTCATCTACAACTCCCTCCAAAAGTATCAGAACAACAAGGCCAATCCTTTTTTGGCTGCTGCACTGTATGCATTGTGCTAAGAGGGCACAGATCACAATTTCAGCTTTCATTTCCTGACATTTAGCTAGATGTGTTAAACCTCTAATTAGCTAAATTTACCGGAAAAGGTAAAAGACGGTGTAATTGTAAGCTCACAAATCAAAGCAAGAGTTAAAGCGATTTTCACTTTCTCTTAATAAAGTTGTTTTTTTTTCTTGTTATTGCATTTTGTCTTTTGGGTCTTACTACATGAATAAGCTCTCCCAAAAGAGTTCTTGCGGTCACATAACCCACAATCAAAACATTCACCATTTTGTCTGGCAATCATGCCAGCCACAGATAATACCACCAAGCCAAATAATGAATCACTGGCTAAATTTGTCCCACAGATTTTACTGAACACATGACGAAAGACCAGATAACTATGTGTGTTGAGAAACTTTCAAACTCAAGCTTAATCTTTTTTGGGACAGGGAACTGGCAGATTTCTGATATGCTGATATTTACAGCTGTCTTTTCAGATAAGATTTAATGTTAAATCATCATTTATTAAAATCGAAACATTGTTTAAGCAGAAGATCAGCATAGTTTACATTTTGTTATTAAACATGTCAGTTTCTGACCTATTTTTCTTCCAATCTTTCATTCTTCCAATCTTTCATTTCTTCCAATCTGTGTCGTCTGATGAGTGACTGAGCTCATTGCTCGTTCACTTAAACCAATGTTTTGCCCCCGAGTGGCGCAGTGGTAAAGTGCTCACCCTATCATCCGGAGATCGCGAGTTCGATCCCTGGGTGATGCTGTTACCTCTCACAGCCGGAGGCCTAGAGAGAGCTGATTGACCGAGCTTTCTCAGAGGGGAGGGATGAGAGGTACTTAGTGCTCCCACATTAATCACGGCTCTACAGCCAATCAGTGAGCTCACGCAAGCGGAAGGAGCAGATTGCGCTGTCCTCCGAGTGTGTTACGCCACCCCCAATGGTTCGAAAAGATGCGGTCAGCTGGCATCTTGTGGTTCGGAGGAAACACGTGATGGTCTTCACCTTCCCGGCTGAGCGGTAGCAGTAGCCTTAATGTGGGAGCTCCCTAGTGACGGGGAGGAATTGGACACGACTTAATTAGGGAGAAAATCGGGGGAAAATAAAAAATGTTTTTAGCTGTTTAGCATGTATAAATGTACCGCTCAGAGTAAACTAGTGTAAAAGAGGAGGTAGGATGGAGACAGTCAGTAAATTTGAGTTAACTTCTGTTTTAGCAGTCATTGTGAATTAAGCCACCATCATTTAAAACATGCACTTGGGGTGCTGCAGGCTGTCAACATCAAAACCCCAATTAATAACCATGATAAGCCACAGATTGAAAGTATTGTGTTTTGTGTCAGGCAACTCCTGACCATGCTTCCACTGCTAGAATTAGATTGGACAAAATCTACCTAATTTTAAGGGAACATAAAAAAATATAGGAAACACCAACTGAATAATGAACAATGATGGCTGCATGTGTTTCTTTGCAGGTCACCATGGTTAACAATGAAAGAACAATGATTTCAAGCATCACCCTCCTTTTAACATGTCAAGTCTGCCATTCTAACCCAATCAGCCTGACATAATGATCTCCAGCCTTGTGCTCATCAACATTCTCACCTGAGTTAACAAGACGATTACTGAAATGATCTCAGCAGGTCCTTTAATGACAGCAATGAAATCCAGTTTTTTCGGGATTAAGTAAATTTTCATGGCAAAGAAGGACTATGCAATTCATCTGATCACTCTTCATAACATTCTGGACTACACGCAAATTGCATTTATAAAAACCTAAGCAGCAACTTTTCCAATTTCCAATATTTATGTAATTCTCAAACCTTTTGGCCACGACTGTACATTGGGTCAGTGAAATCTGTTATGGCTGACACCGTTCCAGTGAGAAAGTTTGGTGCTACCTATAAGCATCCAATCATATCAGAGAGTCCACCTATATAGATTTTGACAGTGATACAGCTTGGTAGAGGTTAATTCAGATTTTGTTATTAATATTGTAAAATAGTCAAATTAGGAATGCATGGGAGAATTGTCTGTAATGCTAGCAGGAGGCCTGTTTTGAAAGGAATCAGGTGCTACTAGGATCAAAAAGTTCAGTCTGCCATGTCTGGCATCAAGTCGTCAGCACTTCTAGAAAGACAAGGCATGGAGATTTAAAATCAGATGGTTGATTAAGAATGCTTCAGGGCATCCAAGAAAGTCCAGCAAGCACCAGGATGGTCTCCTAAAGAGGATTCAGCTGCGGGATCGGAGTGTCACCAGTGCAGAGCTTGCTCAGGAATGGCAGCAGGCAGGTGTGAGCGCATCTGCACGCACAGTGAGGCGAAGACATTTGGAAGATAGTATGGTGTCAAAAAGGGCAACAAAGAAGCCACTTCTCTCCAAAAAAAAAAACATCAGGGACAGATTGGTTTTCTGCAAAAAGTATGGCGAATGGACTGCTGAGGACTGGGGCAAAGTCAAATTCTCGGATGAAGACTTTTTCCGATTGTTTGGGGCATCTGGAAAAAGGCTTGTCCGGAGAAGAAAAGGTGAGCGCTACCATCAGTCCTGTGTCATGCCAACAGTAAAGCATCCTGAGACCATTCATGTGTGGGGTTCTTCACATCCAAGGGAGTGGGCTCACTCACAATTTTGCCCAAAAACACAGCCATGAATAAAGAATGGTACCAAAACACCCTCCAACGGCAACTTCTTCCAACAATCCAACAACAGTTTGGTCAAGAACAATGCATTTTCCAGCACGATGGAGCACCGTGCCATAAGCAAAAGTGACAACTAAGTGGCTCGGGGACCAAAACATTGAAATTTTGGGTCCATGGCCTGGAAACTCCCCAGATCTTAATCCCACTGAGAACTTGTGGTCAATCCTCAAGAGGCAGGTGGACAAACAAAAACCCACTAATTCTGACAAACTCCAAGAAGTGATTATGAAAGAATGGGTTGCTATCAGTCAGGATTTGGCCCAGAAGTTGATTGAGAGCAGCCCAGTCGAATTGCAGAGGTCCTGAAAAAGAAGGGCCAACACTGCAAATACTGACTCTTTGCATAAATGTCATGTAATTGTCGATAAAAGCCTTTGAAACGTATGAAGTGCTTGTAATTATATTTGAGTACATCACAGAAACAACTGAAACAAAGATCTAAAAGCAGTTTAGCAGCAAACTTTGTGAAAACTAATATTTGTGTCATTCTCAAAACTTTTGGCCACAACTGTACAGAGTAAATTTATTTTGTGCAGTTTTTAAGAAAGCCATTTTATAGGGATCATCATCCTGCCCCTAAAAGGTCCTATGGACTTTACATCATGTATTGCGCAATGGTTACATCAGACCACTGGGTTCGGTTCTAACACCAGCACAATCTGAACTGAGAGCAGGCTCACCCCCACAAAGTTTTCTTAACAGTTTTCAGATAATACCGTGGGACGGTCGGTTCAAACAATATTGTGATATCAGGTTATTAATTTTAAATGTTAAGTATGTAACTGTATTCAAATACATTATTGATGCTGAACAGATAAGGCATCTATTCTAAATACTGTACATATACAGATACTAAGAGTAGGCAGAGTATTCAGTTTTTATCGTCTTCACAATACGTGTGGAACCCCAAAGATGAGACAAAGATGTTTTTATTTTAACGTGTAGCTTTAAAGGATATCTCATGAAAGATTGTGAGGGTGGTTGTCAGATTTTGTCTAAATTGACATTCAAGCTCAGGAATCACTAGAAGTGTCTTGTCACTATCCCAAAAAGTTTTGGCCATGAAGTCATTATTAACATATAATAATTATTAATTAATTAACAGTGTATTAACAGTGTATTATAATTAATAATTGTAACAATAATTAACAGTGTATTAACAGTGTATTAACATATTAACATATTAAATATGTATTAACATATATATTAAGTGTATTAACATGCCCAAAGTGTGCCAAGATAACATTCCACACCACAACCACCAAACTCGAGTTAACTCGTGCTAGTTTGGCCATTCTCAGTTGACCGTTCAGATAAAAAAGTCTCCATAAATAGTGTAAATTAACATCATAAAGAAATTACATGGATAAAACCACATACGTATGTTAGGTCATCATAAGTGTGCTAAACGACTGTGTGTTTACAAAGAAATGGTGATACTGTAGTGAATGTTTAAAAAATAAAGTTAACACTCATTTCCCCTACCATATGTACAGTATAGAGACTTTAAATCCTTAAAAGCTTTTCAAGGGTGCTTTGTCTAGTTAGGTCCTACTTGAAAGTCTCTGTGATTAAAAAAAAAAAAAAAAACTTCTTCATAGAAGGGTTCCCCAAATGAGAAAAGCTTAAGAACCATTAGATGTTTTATGCAATATTTGACATTTTTAGCAGCTTTACACAATCAAAAGAAATTATGGAAGTTTATATGAAATCCGAATGTGTATAAACCAAAATGATTAGATGGTCTAACAACTTTCTAATAATTTAATCTAGTCTAAAATGATTAGATTATGTAATCTCTGCTTTGTACTTATGCTCAGAGAGCTATAAATAGAATGGACACATCACTGCACACTGACCTTGTTAGGTGCTTGCTTGATGCATGTACCTCCATCTCAGTGCTTTTGAACTCATTCAGTTCTTTACGGATGGCAGCCTGCAAGATAACAAATAAGCCTTTTTCAACCCAAATAGCAGACTTATAGTAGAGTACTTGGTGGAATACTACAATTTACACTGGTTCTTCCCTTGAAAGGTGAATAGAGAAGCACATTTTTGAATATTTGAATCTGACTATAGACCTTCGCTGGCTACTTCTTGTCACTTACCTTGTCGGCTGCAGACAGTCTCGTCCAGGGCTTGTCGGCTCTCCTATCATAATCCTGGGCTTTAGCAACCTCTACGTAGTCACTGAAGCGAATCAGGATCTTTCTCTCCCTCAGTTCATCAACTGTTGGCCGCTGATTGAGCTAAAAAAATAAAAAATAAAAAAAACACATTGTATATTCCTTAAACAACACCCAAATCCACTGATCACTCTGCATGTTACACAATTAGTAGTTTTAAAAATAGGGACTGCATAGTCGTCATATTCATTTTTTACACAAAGGAAAAAAAATATTTTTGGAGAGATTTTGCAAATTAATTTTTTTTCTCTATAACAACAGCATACAACTGTTATTTTGTGCCAAATACATATGAATCTTAGGAGGATATCATACCTTTCTATTTAGTCTTTGTTTTATTTCTCTCCTCTCCTCTTGCTCTGTCTGGTCGTTCCGCTCTAAAAAGAATGAGATTAGCAATGATGCATGACATAATGTCACACAGGTTGATGTGATTTCTGCAAGAAAACACTTTTAGTTTTTCGAGAATTCTGCTAAACAGTATAAACACGGGTCAAACTGTTTATCTAAATTGATATTTGTGAATAACTTTACATCAAAGGCTTAATTTGTTAATCATCTTAAGTGATATTATCATATCCCTTGATGTGAAACTTTATTTAACACTAATAAAGCAAGAAGCAACAAATAATTTGTCTTTTACATTTACCCTGCAGTCTTTATTAGTGTTTTCTGCATTTTAAACCTGCCTGTACCCATAATGCTCAAAATGCTTGAAACACCTTTCCTCGTACACTTAGGCTACTGTGTCAAAATAATTATAACACTTACGTTTTAAGATATTTCGGCTCTCAAGCTCCTCAACGGCCGGCCGTTGACTGAGTCGCCTGCGAAAAAAAACAAAATCACTTTGTGAAAAACTGGGCTTTAAAGACAGTCTCTATGACCCTATGAACAATGAGGTTACGGCACCTGATTGTAATTCTTTATATTTCTATTTGGTTTAATGGAATGGTGTGAGAGTATCAGTCACATGTTTCTGTAACCATGTCATGTGCTTTACAGAAGCACAAATGTCAGGGAAGAGTGTCTTTTAATGGCACCTGGAGAGCTGCTTTACCCATGTGATTTCCACATGCTGGTACTCTCAGTGGTAGAGGGAGAGTGTATGCTGAGGATCTGCTTTCGAAGACCTCATTTCTCTAAATAATTTTGAATTCATAAATAATGCAGTTCAGACAAATGAGTTTTCAGAGTCAGATAGTTAAAAACATGTTTGCCCTTAAATTTACGCCACCCAGCTACCCAATCTTTTTTAAAATAACATGATATATAAAGTAGTGAATAAGCAGTCATCGCAGTGTCTGTAATTTTTGTTGGAGATTTCCACAAATGTAACAGTATTAAGATTTATTGAGGTTTGTTTGAGATTCAGTCTTGACGGGGCCCTGGAAGCTGAACTCATATTGACCTGTGTCATTCCCCACAACACTGTAAGGGACATCTGCCCCATCAAATAATAACTTACCATTCCTAGGCAAGAAGCATGTTGTTTTATTTTCTAACCTTTTATTCGTAGCAGTGAGAAATAGGTTGCTTTTGCATTTAAATGTAGATCAAGAAGCAACTCTCTTATCAATTCAGTTATGGTTTTAAAGAGACTCATCATTAAATCATAGACATGGTTAACATGTTACCTTGGAAATGACCTAGTTTTATATATATATATATATATATATATACACACACAACAGGACAATGACCCAAAACACACAGCTAAAACACCCAAGAATGGCTAAGAGGAAAACATTGGACTATTCTAAAGTGGCCTTCTATGAGCCCTAACCTCACTCCTATTGAGCGTCTTTGGAAGGAGCTGAAACATGCTGTCTGGAAAAGGTACCCTTCAAACCGGAAACAACTGGAGCAGCTTGCTCATGAGGAGTGGGCCAAAATACCTGCAGAGAGGTGCAGAAGTCTCATTGACAGTTACAGGAAGGATTGCAGTGATTGCCTTAAAAAGTTGTGCAACAAACTATTAAGTTAGGGGTACCATAATTTTTGTCCAGGCCTGTTCCATGAGTTCTTTTTTTTTATAATTCCGTTGAAGCATGGTTGAAAAGCAATGTCTGACTTTCATTGGTTAACATTCATAGAATTCTTATTTATTATTACCTTTGTCAGATTAAAGTTATTTCTGTGACCATTATGAGTTTAAGTATAAGCTGTTATACACTTTATAAAGTAATTTTAATGAACTTGTATTTATGTGGGTGCAAAAGACTGGCATCTACAACTTTGGGCCAGGTATTGCTGGGATTGGCTCTAGATTCAGTGACCCTGTTCAGGATAAAGTGGGTACTGATGGAGAATGAATGAATGAATGCACAAAGAGTGTTCAAGTCAAACCGGGATTTGTGATTGTGAAAATGTGAATTTTAAAATTTCCTGAGAACAAAGGCATAAAAACTATTGACATTTATAGAAAACCTCAAGCACACTACAGTGATGAAACGCTTAGCAACAAAAAGTTGTGCAACAAACTATTAAGTTAGGGGTACCATAATTTTTGTCCAGGCCTGTTCCATGAGTTCTTTTTTTTTATAATTCCGTTGAAGCATGGTTGAAAAGCAATGTCTGACTTTCATTGGTTAACATTCATAGAATTCTTATTTATTATTACCTTTGTCAGATTAAAGTTATTTCTGTGACCATTATGAGTTTTTCTTTCATTGACCGAAGGGTACCAACAATTTTGTCCATGTGTGTAGATAGATAGATAGAGTTAGGTTAGGTTAGATTAAAGCAACAACAAACAACAACAAACCTAATATTGGTTGAACGATGGTTGGCTTGTGGCTTCTGCCGTACTTTCTAAATATTCCCCTACATTTTCCTTACATGTTAAACTTATGGCTTAAAGCCCATTGCTTTTAAGGAACCGTTTTTCTTTTTTTAAGTATAAGCTGTTATACACTTTATAAAGTAATTTTAATGAACTTGTATTTATGTGGGTGCAAAAGACTGGCATCTACAACTTTGGGCCAGGTATTGCTGGGATTGGCTCTAGATTCAGTGACCCTGTTCAGGATAAAGTGGGTACTGATGGAGAATGAATGAATGAATGAATGAATGAATGAATGCACAAAGAGTGTTCAAGTCAAACCGGGATTTGTGATTGTGAAAATGTGAATTTTAAAATTTCCTGAGAACAAAGGCATAAAAACTATTGACATTTATAGAAAACCTCAAGCACACTACAGTGATGAAACGCTTAGCCTCAATAAAACATTTGAACGGTACAAAGATCTTAAAGAAAAGTAGAGAAAAAAAAGACTATCCTGTCTGAGGTGGCTTGGAGCTCAAAGCAGTCGTTCCAGTGAACATTTAGCGAGTGAAACACCTGATCCTTGAAAATTAATGGCTAACTTGTCGCCACCTTGTGGAAGAGACGCATCAGACTGTGGAAACTGTACACATAATCATTCATGAGCACCACTTGCACATTAAAGAATTTCAGCAGGGAGTTATTGGCACATCCACCATACACTCCTGACCTTGCTCCAAGTACTTTTCACATGTTTGGGCCATTAAAGGTGTTCCTATTCTGGGAGGCCAGAATTTCAGACGTGAAGCAGGTAGTGACACATCATTACACAGGTGTACTGAAAAAAAATTCTACCTTGATGGGATCCAAGCACTAGTGAAATGCTTAGATAAGTACATTAGTGTAGTGTGATAATATAGAGAAATAAAAGTATCTGTTATAGCTTTATATTTATTATATATGGTTATCACGCATTATCAAAAGTCCTGGTTTAACGCTTCTCATATTTATGTGCTTAAATTCCATCCAGGGTTTCCAGCAAGAACAGGTCAAACTAACCAGTTAATGTGACACATGGTCACTTTGCAGCTTTGTATTACTGTAGTAGCCAAAGTGAGAAACAATTTTATAGATTTAATATGGATGAGGATTGGCGCAGTACAATCCATTAATTATCTGCGTGAACTCCAAAAATAGCCTACATGTCTAACTCCTGCAGCAGTGTAGAAAACTGAAGGGCTATAAATAGTAAGGTTGTGAGACTTCACTGGTGAAGAATAAGATGTCGTTCCGTAAGAAATTGTGTTGTTCTGAAGGGTCTTTGTGTTGATTCTTATGATTAGTCAAGCCAAATTGTTAAGCCCATTGTTAAGTGTTTAACGGTTACAAGGTGTAATTCAGTCCCTTCCTAGCATCGGCCACTTTCCTCAAAAATGTATGTTTTTCTTGATAAATGTGTAACTGGCACTGCTCTTTAGTAAATAACCAGGAAAAAAACCTTCAGTGGTCTGTCTCATACAAATCCATGGTTTATTAAGCCCTTTATAGATTCCTTTTCTTACTCCACTACATAAACAGTAAAAACATTTTGTATGCATGTAACATTGTGCTTATGGTATAAACAAATAATAATTAATGTGAAATGATAATGTTTTAATTATGATTGTTGTATCAGACAAACATCAGACTTTGTTGACAAGATTTGTTTCATTTGTTTCAGGTACTAATTAAAGTTTTATAAAATTCACAAATCCTTCAGAACTGGCGAAAGGTGTGTGTGTGTGTGTGTGTGTGTGTGTGTATGGGGGAGGCTGAAATGTGGCCTTAAGCTCTTCTGTTACATCACAAAAAATCAACACACGCACAAGCAGTACCAGAAATATACTATACTTGCAACCGGTCAGTGGCAAGTCTGAGGGAAGATTGTACTGCACATGCATACTGCATACCTTTCCTCAAAAATACAATAAATTCACATCACAAATCACTCACTCATCATCTATACTGCTTTATCCTGTATTCAGGGTCGTGGGGGGCCTGAAGCCTATCCCAGGAGGCATAGTGCACAAGACGGGGTACACCCTGGATGCCAAGGGTGCCAATCCATCACAGGGCAATCGAGTCTGGCCGGGAATCGAACCCGGACCGTGGAGCTGCAAGGTGACAGTGCTAACCACTACACCAGCATCGCAAATTAATTAAATGAAAAGTTAACAGATGATCAACTATTGTAGTTGAAAACAGTAAAATCTTCCTCCTTTTCAATCTTATCCATGATTACATCAAATTAGAAGCTGTTTTTGAACAGTGAGACAATGTACTACCTGTATGATCAGATTTCACTATTAAAGAATATCTGTTTATAGTGTTTGTTTATTCTGTTATACCATGAAAGTGCATTCCGGCAGGAACCCTGATGTTGAATGAGTGTTGTAATATAGTTTTAACAACTTGTGATGCTGTCCATCATCTGGACCATGCTGGGAAAACGTTGCTTTTTACAGTTAGAATGACTTTGATAAAAGGACATCGACTAAAGGTTGAATGAATGACCCAAACACGATCTCAAAACAACAAGGTTCACATTTAACCTCAATTTGCAGCATTAACAGCCATTTACACAATGTCCAACCACATCATGACATGTGAGTGTCACAGACACTCACAGTCCCATAAGTGTCACAGACACAACAGCTTTCTGAACACAATGTGTAAATCTTATGTCATGCATCATTTCGTTCTGTAATGTTGCCTCTCTGTTTAATGGTCTTTTGGAAATATTATTGAGAGACGCAGCTTAACAGATCACAGATGTTAAGCGGTCTTTTCGTGTGTATGTGTGTTTTTTTTGTTGTTTTTTTTAAAATAAAATTATAATTATTAAATTAATAATTTAAGTTTCAGCATTTGTTTGTGGAGCTGTTTATTACGCATTCATTAGCTTCAACAGCATGTTTCCCAGTGATCCAGTGGTAAGCATGCAGATTGGAGTTCAAGTCTCACTAAGTCCATCGGTTTGGTATCAATATTGTTTTTAAGTCATTTTTGCATCATTGTGTTAGGGATATGCATTCAACATTGTTCCAACGTAATTGTATCAATGTAATTCTAATTTTCATAAGCAACCTAATACCAAGTGTCTCAACATTTGTAATATTGGCAAATTAATCTCACTATTAATGTCAACCATTTGTCATGTGTCATCTACTGGTTTTAACAGTATGAATACACTTATTCCTTCCTTGAGACCTGTACTGAAGTGCAATCACATGCCAGACAAGTGAATGCTTACTTGGCGAGTTTCATTTCAATCTGCTGGCGGATTTCTTGTCTCTCCTGGTCACTGCGCACTGGGAAGATGTTTCTATCTTCCAGCTCCTGTTTGCTGGGCCGATTCCGCAATTTCACGGCCAGCAGCTCCTTTCTCATTCGCCGTGGCAATGTGCCTGTACACAAACAAATCCTCTAGTTTAAAATGTCACAACATGACACAAAAAGCTGCTTCTTGAAACCCAAACTGAAGGTGACCAAAGTGAAATAAAACTAAATCCCTGACACTCAAAGATGTACAATACTTGGTATTATTCAAAGCATAAATAAATAAATAATTTCCATAAAAATATCCCATGCCATTTATCTGTTAGCATATCATCATTTACCAGAAATGACAGAATCATTCCAGCTGTCGATGTCGTATATGATTCCTGAGGCATCGGTGAAGCAGTTGCTTTGTCTCATGTTCTCCTTATTCTCCTCTGCCTCCTTTCTGCTTTCTACCTCCCCATTTGGCTCTCGCTCTGAACTGCAGGCAACAGATTGATATATAATCATAGTCATTTTTATAGAAAATGATAACCTTTTTGACAGTACCCCATCTCCATACCTCCCCAACCCAGCCTTATGATTGAAAAACACCTTTCCAGCAAGTGCTCATAACACCAGATAAAATCCTCATATAATGATTCAATAAGTGCAATTATGTTCACACTGCTGCCCTCTCATCACACACCTATAGAGATATCTAGTCGAGCAGAACAGACTGGAAAACCTTACTCACCTTTCTTGTCGAAGCTTTGTTGCCAGGGCACGGTGCAGTTCCTCGATGATACTGCTAGGGGGCAAAGGAGGATGCAGGGTTCCTATATGAGGTGAACTCACTGTATTGGAGAAAGGCCCTCGGAGAAGTACAGGACTAGGGCCATCTGGGACTCTGGGCACCTCTTTAGGGAGAAATGAGTTGGGCTGAGGCACTGCTGTGAGAGTGAAGCTAGCAGGGTCTGAACAAAAATAGGCAAATTTGAAACAGTTTGGGGTGTCCAAATTTTTCTCTAAATTCTCAACGACATTATGTCAATGTGGTCCAACTCACCTTCCTCAGCATTAAGCTGAGCGACCTGAATGCAATGATTACTCAGAGGAGACTGTCTTTGAGGCACTTCATCTTCATCTTCCTCGCCTTCCTCTGTATTAGAATCTCTACTCTCATCATTATCTACTAGAGGGGGCTCCTCCTCCTCCTCTTCATCCTCGTCTTCGTCCTCAGTGCTGTTAGGTTCTTCTATAGTTGCACCATCTTCTATGGAATCAGGAACTAACAAGCAATAGTCGGGTGGGGTTAAGGCTTTGGACTATAGATCAGAAGGTCTTAAGTTCAAACCCCTTCACCGCTAAGTTGCCTAACCCTTGAGCAAGTCCCTTAACCTTCAGCTGTTTAGATGTGTATTAAGATAAATATCTAAGTCGCTCTGGATAAGGAAGTCTGACAGCAGCCATAAATGTAAAAAGTGAATCTTCTTTTGAAGCTCAATATACACATGACTGGCACCACAAATATCACCTCCTATTGTAGCATCTCTTACATTTTTTTGTGTTAAGGTTTATACACATTGCAGACATAATATGAAGCTTTTATTGTACATTTTCTAATGCTTTTTTAAATTCCTAATGACACATATTGTCACTCTGCTATAATGCTGTGTTATGGGGTAAGATGTACTGCTAATGGCGCTCACCGGTAGGCAGATGCTCGAGTTCTGAGCTGAGATATTCCATGCTGCTGATGCTGAGGATAGGCCCATGTGAGCCTGGCAGACGGAGCTCCGCGTCTGAAACACTCTGAATGGGAGAGCTGATATTCAAAGGGTGGAGGCCACTGGCCAAGGCCACATCTACACATGCACACAAGCACACACAAACAAAAAAACACACAGCCTTGAGTCAGTCACAATAACTAATGTGACTCAAACATTTGCACATTCAACAACTGTATTACATGTACACATTAAGAATAGCTTTTTTGTAACAATGAATTATGCAACACATTTTGCTGTAATACACATTCATTATAATATTAAATGCAATTTAAACATACTTGTATGTTTATTATAATGGCTCTTCTGAATGATTTGATATGAATGATTTTGTAAGAAAAAGCTAGCTAGCGAGCTAGCTTCATGTCTCATTATCTGCTCCCACCTGTGTGACAATAAAATATGTTCACCTACACAACTTTTTAGAGGTGTCTTGTAGGTTCCTAGTTTCACGGATGCAATAGTTTCATCCTATCCTTACTGTACAGTATAAAATGTATTTTATACTTACTGTACAATATAAAATCTTTTTTTAATTGACATTATTTTACTCCTTTAATCATGTCATATGATGACAACACCTAATTCTACGCAAAGTAATATATATGATTATAATGAGGTTTGTTCTACTTATTCTACATCTATTAACATACAGTGCGTGTAGGTCTTAATCAATTATTTCACTATTTATTTTATTTTATTATTGAAAACAAATAGATCATTTTAAACAGCAAATTATGTCATCCTTTACCTGTGGAGCTCTGCTTCATCTTCTCATTCTTCTTTTTCCTCCACTTCCAAGGCCGGAAGAGACGCCCCAGTGTAGCCAGCTTGCTGTGCCGACGGATGGGAGGAGTTTGCACACCACTCACCAGGCAACTGGAGCGCATCACCCTCTGCTGCTCCATGACATCTAAAATAAACGCAAAACAGGGGAGAAGAGAACAGCAGGTGAGATCCAGTAAAGTACAAATGATTCCTCAACACAGGTAAGTGTTACAAGCATGTCCAATTCATGTTCATGTCCAATTTAACCAATGGCTTACCATAACTGTGTTCATAGTATTTCTGACTATATTATACTGACTATATATTGATATTTTCAAACTGAAGCAGTATGGCTTGGGTAGCTGCATGCTATTATTTAAGGTGTGTCTCTATCGGAGCAATATACCAGAAAAATTACATTTCTAAAGTTTAATTCATGCTATGAAAGCTTCTTCCACTTTTGACAATGCTGTGCAAAGCATGCTTATATTTAGCAATGAACAATGTTACACAACATGGTAATAATGTTATAATGAGCTGTGACCAACAGTTCCATGAGAGCTGCAGAAGGGCAGTAGGAGTGGGATTGTAATGAGTTTACTCATACAGTACATCCAACTGCATGTGAGTCAGTGATAGCAATGGGAGCTCTACACATAAAGGGGCCGTCCTATCTGATCATAGAGCTGACAGGGCTACAGAAACACCAGCAGTCTGTATTATGTTTTTGTAACCTTGTGGATTTGCATACAATTATACATGAGGTAGTACTATAGAAGCACTACATTGCATTTATTATTAAACAGTGAACACATGAATATGTGTGGCTCCTGTAAGCTGATCGGCTTTTGCAGCATTGCTATATGGATTTCAAACATCTCTGTGCGAGTGCTGGATCTGTAAATGACCATTAGACAAAAATATACAGCCAATCACTGTCCTGATGAAAGGCCAGAGGATGATTAATACACAGTGTGCATGGGAAAAAGGGGGCTTAATGTGTACTTCCCAAGCGTCTAAAACAATAGACGCTTGGAATAGCAACATTGCTGCACCTGATGTACTCGCAGCACACAATCACACCAAAAGTGGCCAGACATGACTGCCCTTCGAGCCACCCCAGTCAAACATTTGTTAACCATCAATCCATCTTAATAAGATGTAGCATCATGTTATGGTAGTTGTGATTTTTTTTTTTTTATGACAATTGTTGCTTGGTTGTGTGCCTTCTGTGTGCACCTTATACACCTGCTAAAGCCAGACAAGGGAGCAGCCACATTATTTCATATACTACAGATGTGAAACAGTACTTTGCCCCACCATTGCCTGCCACTTTAGTAAAAAAAAAATCATTGGGGTTAAATTGTTCCTAGCAACAGCCAGACAGTCTGCAGTTACAAAACCTACACCTTTAATAATATCACTCAATCACTCATTCATCTTCTATACCGCTACAGGGTTACAGGGTTACGGAGGGATTGGAGGCTATCCCGGAGACTTAGGGCATGAGGCGGAGTACACTCTGGAAGGTGTGCCAATCCATCGCAGGGAACACACACACGCACCTTCTCCTTAACACACTGCAGGTAATTTGGGAACGCCAATCAGCCTAACCTGTATGTCTCTGGACTGTGGGAGAAAACCAGAGCACTCGGGGCAGAACATGCCAACTCTATGCATACAGACCCGAGGCAGGAATCAAACTCAGACCATGGAGGTGCCAGGCAACGGTGTTAACCCCTAAACCGCCGTGCTGCCATCCTTATATATAGGTATATGCCATCCATACCTATAACACATAATATGGAAGTTGTGGCTGATAACAGAGCCTGGGTCAATGAGGTTTTGACACACAGACAGACAGACTGCCTTATCAATAAACATAAAGGCAGTGCAGCTCTCCACCCACGACTCCGAGCAAGGCGATTCGAGTTCAAACGCATACACACTCACACGCGCGCTTCGCGCACCAGTCAAACTCTGTGTGTTACCAAAATAGCGCAGTTTGTGGGCAGAAGCGCCGTCAGTGAGTGTGTGAGTGATTCAGGAGAGCTACTCTGTTCTCTGTACTCGGTATGGACGTCTTCTCGACCTGGCTCTACAGCTAGACGGAGCTTTATGGCTGTCCAAAAAAAAACATAAAACACTGGACCCGCGTGTCAGGACCTGCAAACCCGCACAGCTCGCCGTGATGCCGCCAATCCTGCGCGTAACCGAGCGTGCAGCACGCGCACGCCCCTCGGAGACAGGCGAGAAAGGCTGTGTCCCAAACCGCATGCTGCATTTCTTATTATATCGTGCAGACCACTTACTAGCACCAGGACACCATTTTGGATAGCTCCTGTGTTTGCTTTATATTTGGACATGGGCTACAACAAGCTTCTCCTTACTTAATAATAAGCAACAGATGAATGCTGAAAAAGTGTGCAGTATAGCGCTCTAATTAGGGGAATGCGCAAAATTTTTATGCAAATTTTTTAACTGCATGTATTTTTTTAAACTAATATACCACTTATTCCTACTCTATCTATCCATATAATCTATCTGATCTAATCCAATCTAATCTAACCTGGATTCCCCTTTTAATACAGAACCGCGTGCAGGTTTGAAACTAGCCGAGAATGAGCTGCACGAGAGGGGCTGTTGCTACGTGAAAGTCTACAGCAGGGGGAGGTGGTGGGGGGGGGGGGGGAGGGGGAGGGGCGGGGCTACAAAGAGAAAGGTGGCTGTTGCTATACGGAAGTGCTCGCAGAAGATCACAAACAGCCAATCACGGGCCAGCTATTCATAATAAACATATAATCAAGCACACCACCCTTCATAGTAGAATAAATGGGTGGGCCACAACCGTACGGCCGAGATGAGATGAGTTTAATGCAGTATTTCAATTCATTTCATTTCATTTCATTTGTTATATATTTTCCCTTTAAATAGTAACACAAACTTCAAAAAATAAAATAAAAAATGTGAACTTAAAAAAATGTGCAACTAGAAATGTGCACACCCATTCCAGTATGGGAGTGTTTCAATGTTTCAGTGATTCAAGAAAAATCCACAGGAGACCAGCTTATTCATGAAGGTGATGACAAAGAGCAGAGCAAAGCATTTTAATCACACCAGTGCAGTCAGCACATGAACCAAGTATACCAGATAGAATAATAAATACTCTCTGACAAGTCACTGGAATACTTTGAATTGCTAAAAAAAAAAAAAAAAAACTGTCAGGTTTGTGAGCCTTGTGTCTCCCTTCCATCAGTGAAAAGGACAACCATTGCTCTAGTATGAGGTGTAGCTACATTGTTACTACATTCTATACATTATACACTTGTAGCTGAACATGTCAAACATGTTCGTTAGGGACCAATGTGTTTTTAATAATCATGTTACTTCCCCTTTAAGCAATGCTACTTTCTGACCACAGGAACATTCTTAGCTGGACATTTATGTTTTACAGAATATCCTTAATTCAGCCTTGACATTGAGGTATTAAAAATTTACAGCAACACTCATGTACATAATGTATGCTGTAATGCACAGAGTTAGGGACCATGCAGAATTTCCACTAAAAAAGATCAATAGTATATATATTGAAGTGTAATGAAACCATTCCAGTATTCAGTATAATTAAATGTTAGATAATCATACACTCACTCAGTCACTCACTCATCGTCTATATCGCTTGATCCAATATACTGGGTCACAGGGGGCCTGGAGCCTATCGCAGAGAAGAATTGAGGTGGGGTACACCCTGGATGGGGTGCCAATCCATCGCAGAGTACAGAAGACTACACACACTCACAAACTACAGGCAGTTTGGGAACACCAATTTACCTAATCTGAATGTCTTTGGACTATGGGAGGAAGCCCACCAAACATGTGGAGAACACACAAACTTCATACCCACAGACCTGAGGCGGGGCTCGAACCTGGATCCTGGAGGTGCAAAGCAACCATTATGCCACCATGCGCTCTATAATCATACACTTAACAGCTAAATCATACTCTTAGAAAAAAGGATCATGAACATACTTTAGTTTTAAAAAGGCATACAATTTTTTTCTTTCAAGGAATATCTATTCATGTCACTCTGAGTAACCTAAAAATTAGAAAACATAGACAGACCAAAGAATGTTTGTTGCCTGTATGTAGCATTCATATGATTTTTTGTGTACATGCTGTAAAAAAAAGTTAGTATGCTATAATGTACAGAAGTATATATTTAATATAAATTTATTAGACAATAAATGTACAGACATCATTTATACTACAGGTTATCCTGAAAGTCTTCATACATAGGAGAATTTAACCTCCTGTTAGACCTGTACTGTTGTGTATGTTGCGATTTCTCCGCACTTTTTCTCTTTATTGTCACCTGATAACTATGAATTTATGTCTTCAAACAGATTAGATAAACAAATAATCAATGTGATAATGTCATGTACTTATATGAGGACATTTGAGTCAAAAAAGGGTAACACTGTTTAGCAAAATATAACTGTATTAAATAAAAAAATATATAATCTTTGTATACAAAGATGACGAGTCATCTCTTCTGGTGTTAAAACATCTGTTGTTATACAGACAATTTCACTTTGAATGTGTCACAATACGGGCAATTTGGGAACGTCAGTTAGCCTTATCTGCATATTGGGCTGTGGGAAGAAAACGAATTACCCGGAGAAAACCCACCAAGCACAAGGAGAACATGAAAACTCCACGCACACAGACCTGAGGCGCACAAATCTCGTCCTTGGAGGTAGTGATAACCTCTGTAAGTAAGTCATGATTAAGTATAAGATAAGATTTTTAAATACATTTTAATAAAAAAATTTATTTCCCCCATGTATAAAGACACCCTCTACTAATGAATGTCTTACTCACTTAACTCAAAAAATAATAAATAAACTTTTTGGAAATATGCTCTAATGACAGTTTTATTTTACTACTTATACAGAATTTCCTACGTACACATGACCTCATATCACATATAATATGTAGAGGTTAGTGACACTATGTAAAATAAAGCAGAATAAAGAATTTGCAAGACTGAGAAGTCATTAGTACACAGCCTATATAACAGAATAGCTACTGGCTGGCTTGGCTAAACTTTGATGCCCGTGTAATCTATTCATTCATTCTCAGCCTTTGAGGCCATGCTACGCAAATGCTGAGAGGCTGTTATTGTAATGCCACACCAGAGATGAAAGAGAGCAACTTTATTCAATTCATTACTGACTGCATGGCTTAATATTGTGGTCTTGACTATCATAGTCAGAACTGCCATCTCTTTTTGTTTGCTCAGCTAAAAATGCATTACAGTGTTAGTCGAGGCTGACCTGAATACGAGCACGTTGGCACTGTGTCTCAGAATACTTCTGTATTGAGTGAGCTGCATCAAGAGTTCACATTTGGCTGGAGCCCTAATAGACACTCCCTTGGTGCTGCATTGACCACCTTTTCTGTGTATGAGATTATGAGGTAAGGTCTGGGCAGACAGCAGCCTTTCTGTGACCTTTATGTCTGTGCCAATTGAACAAATGAAAGAAAAAAAAAATCTGAATTATAAAAAAGGTGACAGATAACTATCTAGTGCTCCTGTGTGCTCTTGTGACCATAAGCACCAAGAACACCCCTTTTAAGGGAAAAAAACGTTTCTTGTGAAAGTTGGACATGGAGGGCCAATGCTTTAATTTTTAATATGTATTAAAGACTAAAAGATATATTAAAAGAGTAAATGAGATTGTATATCATGCTTTTTAAGTGGTCAAACATATTGGAGTAAACCAAAATAAGAGACTAGGGAGCTGAGAAAAGCAAGTCATATCAAACAAAGCTGGGGAAAGAAGGGCATTAATCAGAACCACTGACCAAGCATTGTGCATAGCTAAGTAAATGTCTTAAAAGTCTTGAAGAAAAAGAGCAAAAGCACTGATTAACATCAAAACAATGGTTGACAAGTTAGCCAAAGATGACAAGTAACGGCATAAACATTCCAAGAGCTATGATGAGCTATGGCTAAGAAAAAAAGAAAAAAAGGTATTACAGATAATGGTCACAGAAAGTGATCCCTATATTTCGCCTTGGCTTCGCAACAGTCAGTGACCTCACCAACAACCTCCACAGATGGAGTATACGAGCAGTTGTACTGTACTGGTGTTCCCAGTATGTGGAGGACAGTAGCTGGCAAGTGTATATAAAAATAGCACTCATTTAGCCTGATTGATGGATCATAGCAATTGTACAGCTTCCATTAGTACTGACCCAGTCAACAGGTCTGAGAGCATCAAAACCTCAAGCTATGAATATCTAATAATACGATAATGAAATGAGCTTTTAATATTGAAGAACTCACTACAAATGTATCTCCAGCCTCCACTTTTGCTTTCACCTGACAAGCTAAGCGTTTAAATCTTACACGGCAATGCACGTTTAATATTTCACTCCATCAGAGAAACTGGCAACAGCTTTGTGTTGTCTACTATGTTAAGGTAAGGTTATTTGTCAATTATTTTCATATTCACAAGCTATGTTTAGCTTAACTGCAACTGTAGTTCAGCAAAACTGAAAACTTGTTGTTCATTCAGTCATTTAAACCCGAAGCTCAACAACTGCGCTGCCATCTGTCCTTAGAAAACTGCCTCTGGTATAGCATCCATATGATGTCTTCAAGTGGAACACATAATAAAATAATGAGTATCTGATGATACTTGCACATAGGTCTAAGGCATTACACACATTGTCGATTTGTGGTAACAAAACATCAATGATAAAACAAGACAAAGAATGTAATGTAAAACTGTTAAAAAAAATGAAAAACACAAAATAAACAGCACAATGCATGTTTACAGTATTCATACTGGCATTGACATTGCAACGTTATGTGCTGTTACTGTATATCTTCAGCACCATTTTTGATAATGAAGCTTTAAGAGGATCATGTGATATATCCAAACATTGAAAGTGGGTTCAAAGGTTATCACACTCTTTCTTGATGTAAATATAACAGACTAAATATCTATAAAAGTTTGGAAGTGTTTGGTTTTGCTATAGGAAACTAGGAAGCTTTATTTGCCATGTAAGACGTAGCAATGCAGAGACAGACACTGTTTCTACGTTCCCCTTTTGTTTGCAGTGGGCAATTTACTATCTAATGAACTAAACATTCATGCAATGCAAAGATCCAGGTAGAGTCATTACACAGTAAATGTTCTCACAACATCTGTTAATTTTGTCTTTACCTATAAACCAGACACACCAAGGGCTTGGACCAGTAGGAAACAAGGATACAGTAAACAGCTTAAACATGGTAAATGATATTAAATAAAGAAAATTAATGCACTTTAGATTATTTTAAATGTAAATGTTACGTACTTTGTAGTAGGAACAAAAAGACTGCACATGGTTTGTTATGTGGGTGTTCCTACTCCTACTCTTAAAATTCTACTACTACTGCTACTACTACTACTAATAATAATAATAATAAAAATAATAATGATTATTATTATTATTATTATTATTATTATTATTAGTGGTGCTTTGCAAAGCGAAGGACTACTATTATAATCTCACAGGCTTATTTTTCTTTTTCTTATTCTTCCGTACAAAAGTTTGGCGCATAACTAGTCCCGCACCGTTTGTCGT
This sequence comes from Clarias magur, assembly GCA_013621035.1. Taxonomy (NCBI): domain Eukaryota; kingdom Metazoa; phylum Chordata; class Actinopteri; order Siluriformes; family Clariidae; genus Clarias; species Clarias magur. The sequence continues at coordinate 709,854 of QNUK01000008.1, forward strand.
AGACCCATGAATGAGGTGTCAAATCGTTTGGGCTTGTTTGGGAATGATTTTCTAAGGGGTGGGCAGTTAATTGCCCCCAACCGCCCCAAAAAGTCCCATAGACTTAACATTGACACCAACATCAGCTGTGACATCAGCTATATCCATGACTATGACATGGGAAGCTCTATGACGTCACGGCAAAGCACCACTCACAGTTTCTTCAGAAAATATGCCTCTAGTTATATTACTATTATTATAATGATTATTAACATTTAACCCTCAAGTATTATATATTCTTAATGTACCAAGTAACAAACATGAAATGGACACATGCACAGTAATGGACACAAATAGATTTTTATACTTTATACTGTACAGTTTAGGTGAATAAACTTCCAAAAGTCCAAAAGGTTCAACTCAATTCCAAGACAAAAACAAAGGAACCGGTGAAAGAGATGAAGGCATCAGAGAGTCATGTATTCAAACACCATAGAGTGCCTTATATCACCATGGCGTAAAAGGCTTTCATTCAAGGAAGAAACGAGATCATCAAAGAAAGAAAAACAGACTGAAGTTGTATAAATGATGCCAGGATAAATATTTGAACACAGCAAACTGTTCATAATGATTATCAGCACTGTGTTTGGAGGAGAAAGGACGAGGCTTTTAATATCAACACCATCCCAACTGTTAAGCATTATGGTGCATCATGTTGTGAGGTTGTTTTTCCAAAAAATAAGGCAACTTTGTGTGGCAATTCGTGTATTGCCACACTGACTACAAAATCATATTCATTTTCAATTTTATATGTTTGAGGCACCAGCTGTAGGTTTCGTGTCTCCAATGTGGAAATAGTCATCATGGATAGAAATGGGAGGGTTGTATCCTGTGTAAAAAAAAAAAAAAAACCTGTGCCAGGCCAAATGTGCAAATCGATTGGTCTGCTTTCAGCCCTTAATAATGTTTGCATTTTGGTACACCATGTTGCAGGTGGAACAACGTCACTGTTGCTCTATAATGGTAGAGGTAGTGCACTCTAAACTATTCATACATTGCCCAGAAGTACAAGAAGTATTGTAGGAGCAGAGAGAAATGAGGTAGGTTTGTACAGAAATAGCAATGATGACAGATGACACAACAGAGATAGATGCTGCTTGGTAATTTGTAGCTTTTCTTTTTGTTTGATTAAATTTTAAGTTGAATCTTAAACTCTTGTATTTGCAATTATTTTGTATTGTTTAAAATGCCCTTGGGTTTTGAATGGGAAAATGGGCTACACTTAATTAATCATGATTAATTACATTTCAATAAGATTTCAATTCAATACATAATTTTTTAAAGCTGTGAAATAAAGCTTTAGTTATGACATTTTATGACATATTTTTTATGGTTCAAGGTTTAAAATTATAACAAAATCAGATTAAAAATACATTGGGATATTTATAAATCCATTATACTAAAAGATTCCCATACCTATTGGTGCACCTCAGCTGAAAGTGCATATCTGGAGGCCCACACACCTAACTGAGTTAAACCACTTTAAAAAATTGTAGCAAAGTAGTACAGGATGCTTGTTGAACCCTAATCCAAGCATTTGGCTATCCTAAGATATTAAGCAAGTAAAAGTCAATGCTAATAAATACTAGTTATGTGTATGTAAAATCTGTCCCACTAAAACTCTATTATAATATATAAAAACTGGGGGAAAGAAACGTTCTCAGAGCTATTATTTTGAAATGATCTCTAATAGATTCCCTAAAGTAGAAAGTAGATCCCCTAAATAGCCTAACACATGAAATGTACTCACTCACTCACTCATTCATTGTCTATAACGCTTTATGCCATCTCTCATCTACTCCACACATCACTCACTCACCTGGACACCAGAAGGGGGAATTATGTTAAAATGCTCTTTGTCGACTACAGCTCAGCATTTAATACCATAATTCCCTCCACACTCAACACCAAGCTGGAGCACCTGGGACTCAGCTCATCTCTGTGTCAGTGGATCTCCAACTTCCTAACTGGGAGACCACCGGCAGTAAGGATGGACGGCTATGTCTCAGCCTCTCTCACTCTCAGCACTGGAGCCCCCCAGGGTTGTGTTCTGAGCCCCCTGCTGTACTCTTTGTACACCTATGACTGCGTAGCCACTACAAACTCCACCACCATCATTAAGTTTGCTGATGACACGGTCGTGGTGGGCTTGATCTCTGACAACGATGAGACGGCCTACATGGGGGAGATTGGAAATCTGGAGAACTGGTGCCAGAGGAACAATCTTCTCCTGTACGTCAGCAAGACGAACGAGTTGATAGTGGACTTTAGTACTAAGCAGGAGAGGAACTACAAGACCCCCGCCATCAACGAGAGACCTGTGGAGAGAGTGGACAGCTTCCGATACCTCGGTGTTCACATCACGCAGGACCTGTCATGGTCCTGTCACATCAACACCGTGGTGAAAAAGGCCCGGCAGCGTCTCTACCACCTCATACGCCTGAGAGACTTTAGACTGCCCTCTAAGGTGCTCAGGAACTTCTACTCCTGCACCATAGAGAGCATCCTGACGGGAAACATCTCAACCTGGTTCGGGAACAGCACCATGCAGGACAGGAGAGCCCTACAGAGGGTGGTTCGATCAGCTGAACGTATAATCTGTACCAAGCTCCCTGACCTTCAGACGATCTACAACAAGCGGTGCTGGACCAAGGCCAGGAAGATCGTGAAAGACCTCAGTCATCCCAGCAATGGACTGTTCTCTCTGTTGCGGTCAGGAAAGCGCTTCCGCTCACTGAAGGTCAACACAGAGAGACTGAGGAGGAGCTTCTTCCCGCAGGCGATACGAACTCTCAATCACAACACCACGTAGGACCTAAAACTCACACACTTGCACATTTTGCACACCTCAGGACTGCAGACTTTTTATCTTTTACTTTTCACCAGCATGCACAACCGGTTTACACATGGAACATTTGCACACTTGCACTTTTTGCACACTGTGAAGTTGAACTTCACTACATTCTGGACTGCACTACATCACATTTCCATTACATTTCATTACTGTATATATCCACTATTTTATTAGATATTCTTTAACTTCTTATATTTTTCTTATTCAAATAATTTATTTCATTTATTCTTATTCTGTATATTATGTAAATAATTTAAAAAATATATATTTTTTAATTGTAGGTCAATAGCAGTCGTATAAGCATTTCACTTCATATCATACTGTGTATGTGACGAATAAAATTTGAATTTGAATTTGATTTAAAATTTGAATTTGATTTATCCTGTATACAGGGTCGCGGGTGCCTGGAGCCTATCCCAGAAGACTTAGGGCACAAGGCTGGACAGGGTGACAATCCATCGCAGACATAAAATGTACCACAACATGAAATGTGTGGGATTGTGAAAGACTGAATATATTTAACCTGGATATATTTAAACTTCAGCTCTATAGCTAGTAGGAGAATCAGTTCTATAAGTCACTAACACTATTTTTCCTCTCTTAGCTTGTTTTGTTCCCACCCAGTAGTGATAACAACAAAAATCAGGTGTGTGAGTGCTCATATAGAAAACTCTATTGTCATTTCCTCTTAATTGAATCAATCCTAAAAACACATACACTGCAAAATCTTTTTTGTTGAATTCACTCCAGTGTTTCTTGGAAATCTAATGCCTGGGGTTCACTTGAGGTAAATGATCTGCTTTTGCATAAGTAACATAACTAAATTACGGAAACAGAAGTTAATACAATCAGTTTCCAGCCACAGTAAACTCAATGCCTCACAACCCACTGCCTTCTAATGATCATTGTTAGAGATCTTCAAAAACAGTGATGTGATCATGACTATAGTTTCATTATTCTTTGGATTAAAGGTGCTTAGTACAAAAACGTTCTTCTTGTACCACTTTCCAATAAGTTAACACTCAGCTGAAGTGCTCTTTATAGAACCTTTTTGAGTACCTGAAAAAGGAACATGTGAAGAGCCTCTTTTCTCTTTCGAGTGTGTACAAAATTTATTATACACTATGTGAGATTGCCTGTGAATATTTTTGTTAGTAACCTGGTTGCCTGAGGTGCTCTCTGTGGTGCTGAAACACACATTAATGATGTACAGGATGTACAGCTTCTTTTTGCTCACACCATTCAATCCCAATACTACTACAAGGGAACTAGAAATACTAGAATGCTTTTGAGTGGGTTGTACTTTAAATTTGTGTCTGTGTAGGTGTTGGGATGAATGAACAGCCTGTAAGTATTACACTCAGTGTTTCATTCACTACAAAAAAATAAATAAAGCAAGTCATAGCCTTTTATGCAGTTTATACACATAGGCAATACAATTCGAAAAGTAGGCATTTAAACATAATGATAGAACTTGAGACAGCACGAACCCTCAGGGTAGTTTTAACTGGCTAAGCTGCTGAACATGTCAAATACAACCCACCAGGGGTTAAACAGAAGTATATTTAGAATTGTGTTCACTGTTTTCACAGTACATCCTTATGCATTCTATACAGACTGCTTATGAGTAACTTAAAAGTAATTTCAACCAGACTGTCTCTCCTCATTGTTCCTTTCTGCCTCCCTTCCCCCTCTTCATTCCTTACCCCCCACCCTTTCTCTCTCTCATTCTGTCTCTGTCTCTCCCAAGCTCGAGCTCCATCCTATTCTCTTTAGGCTGCGTCACAGTGATGCTCTTACAGTTTAACACACACAGAGCCTCAGCGGGTGATTTCACCATCCACTGAATCATTACCACACAGCAGAACCCTCCTAATGTCGACGACTATGAACTGTTATGAATCAGCCTGTGAACAGACAATGCCATTTCCGGAACATTCTATGTTTGGAGAAGAGCTTGATCACATCCTTCACCTCCAGTCAATATTAGCCCTATTGTGACTAGATGCAAAGCGGTACAGTAATGCATCTTGTGAAGGTCACCACTGATCACTGATCAGCCATGACAGAAGCTCTATGAAGATTTTCAAGATTATTCAGGAGTGTTTTCCCCTCTGCCTGTTGCACAGCCTATTATTTATAGAAAACTACATTTACATTACATTTGGCCGACCCTCTTATCCAGAGCAACTTACATTTCTATATCTCATCATACATCTGAGCAATTGAGGATTAAGAACCTTGCTCAGGGACCCAACAGTGGCAACTTGGTGGTTGTGGGATTTGAACCTGGGACTTTCCAAACCGTCCAATGCCTTAACTACTGAACTACCTTAGACCCACTATGTATGCTACACCTAATAAAGACTTTTTGTCACTGTAGTACTTGTGGAAGGTGACAATTAAATTTCATATTGCACATTTTTAGGAAAATGCTTCTAGTTATAAACAGGACTATTTCTCAAACTTGACATGACTGAATATTTTTGCTGTGAGCATGGTGAGTCCACTGAATCACAAATTGCACCACTGAGCGACTGTGTTTTACCAAATCACATAAACCGATGACTCACAGGATTCTCCCGGCAGTCTGCTGGGTATCAAGATGTTTAGTTCTTTTAATAACAGTTAACTGATTCAATATTTTCAAAGCCTTTTATCTCAGTGCATGGTGTAAAATGCCAAAACAAATTCTAGTGTAATTACAGCCCATGAAACATAAAGCATGTTAACCAGATCCAAATATTAAGTAGACGAAAACATCCTTACATCTATAATGCTTGGGTGTGTTATTATGAAATGCATTACATACAGCCATCCACTGATGCCACAGTATACAATCTGTGAAATAAAAAGATTTTATTAAATAGCTACAATCAGCAGTCTAATTATATTTACATAAGTTTGTGTATACAGTATTACATACTCACTCTCACTCATTCTCTATACAGCTTATTCGGTACATGGTCATGGGAGCCCTGGAGTTTATCTCAGGGGACTTGGAGCACAAGGAGAGGTACACCCTAGACAAGGTACCAACCCATCGTACCCCACAAGTGCACATAGACTAACAATTTGAAAATGCCAATTAGCCTACCTGCTATGTCTTTTAGAGGAAACCACCAAGCACAGGGGGTAATATGGAAACTTCACATGTTACATGTGCTTCCTCTAAGATACACAAACGTTCTAACTGGATTCTTCTTCTTGATACATGAACTTGCAGATGCCCATATTTGGTTAGTGTCACTCTGATTAATAGGAGAATGAGTAATGCCATTCCTCCCACCTAGAGAGCACCACCAACTTTGCACTCTTGGACTTCTGGTTCCAGTGGGGTTGTGGCGTCTTTTGAAACTTTCCTGCTGTGCCACTCGGAGCCCACTCCATCATTTTCACACACACACGCACACACACACACACACACACACACACACACACACACACACACACACACACACAGTGCAACATCTATGTTTATCCAAAAATCTAGTAAACTTTGTATAAGCAAAAAGACTCTTTCTTTTCATTTTCAATTTTTTTAGTCTGTCATCTGTAATTACGATACATGATAGACAGCATATGATAAAGCACTTGTTTAAAGAACACGAAGAGTTTCAAAATATGTTTCAGTCAATATAAAAATACTACTCAAATAGCAGGTCTATAAAAAAAATCAGCCTGACTGGATAACTTGATTTTTAGTGGCAGCTGAGGAGAGAATCCCCGATTCTCAGAAACCTGAATCATGGAGGCGATGCCATCTAGCTATATACGACTACTTCCTTGTATCCTCTCTCATACTGTACACAGCAGAAAAAGACACACTTTCAAACACTTAATCTTCACCCTGCTACATCTCCAGGGAAGCTGCTGAGCTTGTTGATTTGTTCTGTTTTCACACCTGAAAAGAGACGGAAGCCAGTGGACTACAATGGACAAGGAAAGGACTACTGTATATTAGACCATACACTGCATCAACTGTGCATTTATAAACAAAATATGAATGGTAGACCTAACTTGGAAAGTTTGAGATGCTACATTATTAATGATAAAAAATTTTTTTTAAAAAACATAACAAAACAAAAGCCTAATTAAAATGCTAAGCACTGGTTGGTTAATGTATACATTCTTAATTTTATTGTTAATTCTTTTCCTGCAATTTCTGGATCATTTATACTGGTCGTGAAAAAAAAGTATTGTACATATTTATATAAATCCTTTGTTTCTGATTTGAAAGTTTGTATCTTGGTTTAATGTAGACCTCGACTTATCCACTGATTGGTATCTTGGGTGCAAATAAGACTGTTTCCTGCTCAAGGCCATAAATATTTACTTATATTAGTTAATGGCACCACCGCATGATCAGATAAAGCATACCTCCTGAGGAACTCGGATAATTTTGTTGTGTTCCCATCAATATTGCATTGTGTCTGCTATATTAGGGTGCAAGTTGCATCATGACACCTGCTGACCCTGGAATCTATGATCTCATCTTTCACAGCTCAGCATCCCCAGTTCACTAGGAAGCCATGATCCTATAAAACAGGTTGACAGAAATTTACCATTCCACATTTTATAAATCTGTGGGGTAAAAGTGGGGGCTATACAGAAAACACAAAGATGTACAATTACATCCTGTATGACCAGGTTGAGCAACCTTTTTTTTTTATTTCATCAACATAGCCAGTTAGAAGTTCTGGGGAATGTAAAAATAAAACAAATAGACATAAACTGCTGATCAACGGAGAAAAAGTGATCGATTATTAATCTGACTAAATGCAGATCTTGGAATCACACATTCTATCAAACATTATGCAGAACCTTGCCATACCGAACCAGTTCTCTCTTTCAAGCAGTTTTAGAAGCAATTGATGAGTCATAGCCCACCCCTAGGAGATGAGTGTCCATGATACATTTCTGTCCAGCACTCAGGGACACAGGCCCCAGTGAGAACTCTGCATTACATTTCGTCCCAAAAGACAAGTATTTCTATGAGCAGTCATTAAAAAGGTGTACACACAAGAGTATGTCAGGAAACCCTCAATTTTATGATGTTCTTTTGCCATACAGCGTTTTATGAACCTTAGCACCATAATTAGCACCACATAAATATTGCCCAAGGAGCTTATTTTTCATTATGTAGTATTTCGTGATAGTAAATTATACCGCTTTTATGAACAGGTGAGTATCCTAATCATAAGTATTAAACTGTATAATGCTGTAATTCTATTGCCATCACTTATTGTAACCTGTGAAATAATGTCACAAATTCCACCCAAATTTTGTGTGGACAGTATTCAGTCACATTCCAAATCAGATTCCATCTGTGTAAAAGCTGAAGAAAACAAAAATCCTCTATTTTAAGGCATTTGCTGGCAGCAGCCCAGAAGTCCTCCTACATACGCTGCTGTTCATTCTGACACCTTGCTCTCTGACATTTTTCACCTGTCGTGTCTGTCATTCGGTCTCTCTTCTCCTGCAAAGAGTTTCATCTGCTTCCTTTAATATAGGCAAAACGCCCAGGAATATAGCAGAAGGTTCTCTGTGAACCGAACCGAAGGCACTTTAATGAGAGAATGCAGACTAAAAATAATAACTGTGAGGTCTTCAGGAACCAAACTTAAAACGATTCTATTATTTATGCTCAAGATATTGCCTGTATATATTCAAGAGCAGAGAACCAGCAGTGTCTAGAACAAGAGCCACAATGAATGTGTGACATAAAACTGGAAGTGATGACAAAAAGTTTTGCCTGACAGCATGAGCAAGTATAAGATGCTTCATGCTGGACTTGTTATACTTATTAAGAGAGTTTACCTACAACAAGAGCTCCCACAGGAGAAGAAACACTGTATTGATAACAGCAACCACTGAAAACTTTATTAACTTATACACCTTTCCTGTTATACTGAACTTCCAGCCTCAAATCAAATCGCAAATCAGTCCCTGCAATCTGATACGATCTGAATAAGAATGAGTTTCCTATTAAGTCTGGTTTCCGCTCAAAGTTTCTTCCTATTGCCACGTCAGGGAGTTCTTCCTTGCCATCATCACCCTTGGCTTGCTCATCAGGGACAAACTGATAATTATAATTTATACATACTTCCTTACACTTTTTGAACTCATTTCCATATTTTTTTATTCTGTAAAGCTGCTTTGCAACACTGACCGTTGTTAAAAGCGCAATAAAAATAAAATTTAATTTAATTGAAAATGTTCCTCTAATGGAAAGTCTTTAGCACACACATAAAGTGCACAAGAGAGTTTGATACATGAAGTTTAAACTGGTTATTTAATTATCACTTAGTCCAGAGAGAAACTGATGCATTGCCATCATTACCTAATACTAGCATAAGTCAATGACAACCAAGAGTCATTATCAAATCTCAGAAGACTCACTCCATTACTCTCTTTTCTCAGCTTCTTAATAATCACTTCTGGACTTCTGCACTTTTTTTCTTCTAGCACTTGTAATTAATTATAATTTCTATGAACCACACATTATCAAATGTATCATTTTAGGGAAATAGAGAGTACACTTCTAGACAGAGAAGAGAATGGCACATTACACAGAAATTTTAGGTGTTAATCATAATTCCCCAAGAATAGCACAGATTAAACAGCTTTCTATGAGTCACGCACATCCGTGAAAACTGTCATGCATGACATATATGAAGCTGTCTTTCACTTGGGGTGACATTAAAGCTAAGTTTGCTTTCCAGATCGTCTAACGATATCACTTTCCGGGGTAATTTTGCTCGCTGCCTTTTCATTGGTATGACAGATATAAACTACATAATCAATGAGAAAACCCAGTGCTACCAAACCACGACTCCTCTATTGGTCACACTCTGTAATAAGCCATATTCATCAAGACCAGGGGAAGAGACTGTGCATGCCTACATACTCAGACTAACAAACTGGGATGCATTACAATTGTGTCTTTGTGCTGGACACCTGCTGAGTGTCAAGTGTGCCAGAACAAGAGGGCTTTGCTTCATTACCACTGAGGTCACAACCAGAATAAATAATGTTTAAATGGATGGCATGACTTAAATTTAATAATGCAAGTATTTGAGTTAATAGTGTAAGACGATGGTTTTGCAAAAGGTATTAGAAGTAGAATTTTCTAGAAATAGAAAATAAAAGAAGAAATGTACATATATAAATTAATAACTAATCTTGCTGCTACTGCTAGTTACCCACATACAGTATATTTCCCCCCATTTAGAGAAGGAAGCAAGGGACCATATTACTAAAACTTCATTAAGGGAATTTATGCTATTTGTTGTATAAATATTAGCAAATGAGACATACTTACTGTACAGTACATGACCTGGATTGCTTACCATGGTATTATTAAACAAATTACAGGGATAGCATCATGTGGACATGATCTATGTCAGAAAAGTGCTCTACGGTGAATGAAGCCCAATTTCCACCCATCCTCACCCTCATCCTGACTTACTTCTTTCAGTCTTCCATCCTTATAGAGGCAACAATGCGCAGTAGGCAAGTGATAACAAATAGCATCAGACATCAGATCCCCAGCCATTCCTGCAGCTTCAAATATAACCATTATGATGTATTTACTGAACAAACATGATCTTATATTAGGATAGATGATCGCCTGTGGCACTATAGAAAGACAAAGGATATGCCTCTCTCTCTTCACTGAAAATACAAAGCAACACAACCCGTTCTGTCTGCTTCATCATGAACCGAGAGGTTGACACTCATACCACGATCATATTATTATAGTGCATGATTATCAGATGTGCATTGATTTGTGTTTTTTTTCTCTTTCTCTCTCGCTCTCTCCCCCCCCCCCCCCCCTCTCGCAAAGCTCTAGAATCAGCCGGGTGATTTAATTTAGCCTCTTTCAGCGTCCTCGCGCTCTCCGTTTCGCAACATCAGCACCGCTTAAGTGAATGCCTGTTTAACGCCGGTTAGAGAGTCCAGCACGCGCGCAGGGAACTGAAACGCGATTCGTTCTCGGCGCTCGTGCTAATGGCATCCGAACACAATAATAAATCGCCTTAGCTCACCTGCACTGTGTGTGGAATCGATGCCCGACTCGCTGAGGATGTTCGGGTCACTTTGAGACCTGCCTCTGTGCAGCATGCATTTGTCGTCTGAGGAAGCCATGGAGGACGCGGTACAGCGCAGGAATTAGAGATTTTAGAAAAGGAAATGTGTGGAATTGGTGTACGAGGCAGTCAAGGTCAGTTCACAGAGAAGGTGAAGGCGACGAGGTTCGGTCCAAGCATCCGGCGAGCATGCTTGTGCTGGAAGCGCAGGCAGTGTATGTGCGTGTGTGTGTGTGTGCGTGCATGAGAGAGAGAGAGAGAGAGAGAGAATGCGCTCCTGTAGATTAAGGAGGGAGAGCGCGCGGCTTTTCACGAGATGCTATTGTTGTATGAGTCCAGTACAGAGAGCAGTGCTATATAGGGAGTCTGTGTTATATTAGAATCTTTTATAGGCCATTATTAATGGACGAATTAATGGAGGAAATGAATGACAATTTTTTTAAATGTCACAGGCCGTACAGTACGTGAACAATTGAAATAGTCCTACATCATCCCAGTGGTAGCAGGGTGACACTGCAGCAACGGGCCTGGGTTACAGCTGGGCATGATGACACGATGAAAAGACAAGTAGCTACAGTGTTGCACATCGTTAATTTGATATTAATATTTTAGTGTACCCATAGTTAAACGACAGACAGAGTTATAAAACGAAGCTTTTTTTATGCTGCTGTTTCAACGTTTTATTTTTGTTACTGCACATTCCTACCCTATACTAATTTAGTGTTGACAAAAAAGGAAAAGTTCTAAACATTTAGAATGATTAAACAAACAAACAAGTGAATAAATAAACAGATTAACAGGGACCAGCCGTAACGATATTATTGTGATATCTACAGTAGGTGGCAATTCGATCTCTATTGTGATTAGTATCACGATATTATAAATATCCCAGATACTGTATTTTTTTTTTTTTTTTAGATTTTGTTACAATTCTAAACAAACTTTGTGGGAGTATATATCGGCAACATTTTACCACCTTAAATACAAACGTATATACATAATATGGACTTACCGTGACAATATATGAATTGCCATACAAAAGAATTACGATAAAACACTGAATCGATTTTTTCCCCCTCATCTTTAATGTATATGGCTCACAGTGGCTTCAGTGTCTGGGTTTGATTCCCATGTTGAGTCTTACAGTGCTTGGTGGGTTTCCTCGGGGGGCTTCGGTTTCCTCACAAAGTGCAAAGACATGCAGACTAGACTAATTAGCGTTCCCAAATTGACTTAAGGTGTGAATGCATGTGTGATGGTGACTGGAGGTCCTACCACAGTCATAAAAATAGAAATAAACACAATGGTCACCATTGGCCTCAACGGTCCCTAGCTAGACTACAGAGGTTCCTTGGTGGATAGATATAAACGGAAGGTTTTTTTTAAATGTAAGAAAGTAAACATTTTATGTCATGAGTATTTAATATTAAACATTCTGCAGTATTTTAGATTTTTTGTGTAATAATATTTACCTTATTAACTACTTAGTACAAAAACTTGGGTTTGCCAAATGTATAATGTTTTGTACTGAAGGATGTGATGGATTTGAGCATAATAGATCATGAGCACAAACTTGTGGAGTCGATGCAAGCTGGATTGGAAACCACCAATAACACATAAAGAATACAGGCAAAATACTAAGAAACTCATAGAAATATTTTGAATATTTTACTTTAAATTAAGTATTTTCACTACACCAGGCTTTATTCTGGGATATTTTTCCTAATGTAATATTCGTAGTTCTAAGGCCCTCTCCAGGACAAACACGGTACTACAGTAGATGAGAGCGTTTTGCGCAGAACTGCGCCGGAGTGAACGGATAAAGACGCTCTCCTCTCATTGGTCAGTTTAGATGACGGCAATACGGAAGTGCTCCTGATGGAAAGCCACTCTCGCGCAACAATGGCGGCGCACAAGTGGGAATGGACTGCAGTGTTTGTTTTGATTTTTGCCATTCTAATCTGCACTTGTAAATGTGAAAGTGTTGAAAATTTAAAAGAGAAGGAGGTCACGTTAGAAGCGGCGAGTCCCAGTGAGACTCATCACGCTGAGGAGGTCCAGGCTGAGACACAGCACTGGCAGGCGACAGACTCTGGGGTAAAGGAGGCACTTGGAGACATCGAAGCTGACTCTAGAATAAATGATGCACATGGAGATAGGAAAACTTTCACAAAACCGCCCGCTAAAGACCACTTTCAGGAGGAGCTGGTGATTCGACCCCTCCATTCAGGAGACGTCTATGCGAGTTTCCAGTTTCGCACACAGTTGGACACCGATTTTGTACAAGAAGGACAGAAAGGTTGTGTTTGCACACATACTTTTTGCTGCTTTGCAGTTTTTTCTTTATTAACCTTCATCATAAAGGGTCATTTTCCACCTTATATCTCTAATGATCATTTGCTAAGTATACCTTGATTAGACTGGCTTATATAGCTTTAAGTGCAACTGGCTTATGTTCTATTTTACACATGCATGCAAGCCCAGACAAATGTAATACTGAATGTGCATATAATCTGTACATGTCCCAAGTGATATCCTTGTAAATTAAAGGGTTCCCTGCTTTCTTTGTCCCAAACTTCTCTAGTGTCCCATTACCGTCTCTTTCCAAAGTCCCTGGGTCAGGTGTTGTCTAAATTCGCAGTGAGAGAGCTGCACATCTCCTTTACGCAGGGCTACTGGAGGACCATGCAGTGGGGGCAGCCATTCATTCCCGCTCCTCCTGGAGCCGAGCTCTGGGTTTGGTTCCACGACACAGTGCTGGAGTATGTACTGTATAACGAACATTTCGGATAAAGTTTAATGGTTTCAGTTTTACAGCATTATTACAATTATTCCTAGTTTAATATCAAGGTAGATTTAATTCATTTCAAAATGTGCAGATTTAGAAACCATTTAGTTTATAGTGCAAGCACATTTATGAATTCTAAGGAGTTATTCTGGTGAGAAGGTGAATAAGGTTTAAATATTGGTTTGTACTGTTTTGAAGATTTATGAAGACATGTAAATATATAATTGTACAAATGTTTGCTAAATTTGTGTTGCCTGAAAATATGCTCTGTTTGGCTTTCCAGTGTTGATGAGAACTGGAAAGAGCTCACCAATGTTCTGTCAGGCATCTTCTGTGCTTCTTTAAATTTCATTGACTCAACCAACACGGTAGAACCTACTGCCTCTTTCAAACCCCTAGGACTGGGAAACGGTATGAAGATGCCTTTCAGTCTTTTTAAAAGAATATATTTTTATGTTCTCTATTGTACAAATTTGTAAATGTCTTCTTTTTTGGGCAGTGACTGATCATCGTTTCCTTCGTTATGCCACACTGCCGAGGGAAATTGTCTGTACGGAGAATCTGACCCCTTGGAAGAAGCTTCTTCCTTGTGGCTCCAAGGAGAGTGATATTTCATTTCTAGTTATTATATCTACTTATCTGATCCAGTCCAGTAGATGAAGGTCTATAACAGATTGTGTAATACTTGCCATTCATTTATAGTTTTATATTTCATTAATGCACATTGGATGCATTATATGTTTACGTAGCCAAAAGTTTTGGGACACCTGTCAGTCACAACCATATGTGGAGCTTCCCCAAACTGTTGTCACAAAGTTATAAGCTTTTTGTGCATGAGTATGGTCCATTAATCAATGGTTTACCAAGGTTGATGTAGAAGAAATCCAGTGACTGGCACGGAGTTCTGACATACTTTGAAACACAGATGAACTGAAACACTAAATGCTCTCCAGCCCTTCTTGTGCAAAATCAGTGTTTTTACCTAACTAAAAACTATCAGGAAGGTTAAGCAGGAGAATAGGGGTGTTTAGACGTAGCAAAGAAAGGACCAATTAAATTTTAATGTCAATCGTTACTTGTAATTTTGGTATGACCTGTTCAACAAGCACATATACAGTAGGTTTGCTGGTCAGAGGTCCATATACTTTTGGAAATATAGTGTTTAGTAGTAGATTATTGTGTTTGATGCTGAATATAATTGAAAAATGCTACCTAGGCAAGAGGCATTTGCACTTCATGGTATTTTCACTCAAAGGTAGGAGTATTCATCAAATAACAAAAGGTTTTGCTCAGCAAGAAAGAAATAGTTGAACATTTTACCTGATTTATAGCAGGTAAATTAAATTGGCATTCTCCTCTGCGTGCAGGCTGGTCTAGCAGTACTGTTGAAGTCAGAGAAGCTTTTCCACAGCAGTTTCCACTCAGAGGCTGTGCATATCAGACCCATCTGTAAGGTGTGTTGTTCTTAATTTTTAATGCAATTTTATTAATGTTCTATCCATCCATCCATCGTACATACATACCAGTCAGAGATTTGTACATACCTTCTTCCTATTCAGTGCCCCCCCCCCCCCTTATTTTTATTTTTTATTTCAACATTGTATAGAAATTATGATGGAACAAATATGTAATTATGTGGTCAACAAAAATGTGTTAAGCCTTTTGTTTTGATGGCAGTTTTGCACACTCTTGCAAGTCTCTCAGTCAGCCTCATGAGGTAGTAACCTGAAATGGTTTTCCAACTATCTTCAATGAGTACTTGTTGGCTGGTTTTCCTTCACTCTCTGACCCACCCCATCCCAAATCATCTCAGTTGGATTTAGATCTGGTCATTGTGGAGGTCAGGTCATCTAATGCTACACCACTTCACTCACCTTCCTGGACAAATAGCCGTTGCATAACCTCGAGCTTGTCTTGCTGGAAAACAAATAATGGTCCCACTAAGTGCAAACCTGATGTGTTGGCATTTTGCTGCAAAATGCTATAGTTATGCTATGCTAAAATGCTGGTATGTGTGCCCTCAGTTTTAAGATATCAACAGTGTCAGCTGCAAAGCACCCCCCAAACAATCATACCACCAGTGGGAACCACACATTCAGGAACAATCTGGTCACTTGTCTATGTCTAACAAAGACATGTTGGTTACAAGCAAAAATCTAAAACTTGCTTTTGTCAGACCAAACGACAGTTTTCTACTGATCTAATGTCCATTCCTTGTGTCTTTATTTTTAGTCCAAGCATGTCACTTTTGTTTGTTGTTCTTCCAAAGTAATGGTTTCTTTAGTGCAATTCGACCATTAAGGCCTGACTCACACAGTCTCCTTTGAACAGTGGATGTTGGAATACGTCTCGCGTTTAAACTTGGAGAAGCATTTATGTGGGATCAAACCTGAGGTGCTGTAAATCGGTGGTTTCTGAGACTGATCGATCTAATAAACTTGAGCAGAAGTAGCTCTTGGTCTTCCTGGTCCTCATGAGAGCCAGTTTCATCATAGTGTTTGGTGACTTAGCTTGAGGATACAGTCAAAGTTCTTGGGATTTTGTTGTTTTCTTTGTTCATTTAAATAATGATGGACGGTCTTTCTCTTTACTTAACTGGGTGTTTCTGCTATAATATGGATGCGTACAATAGTTGTAGTAGCACTAATAGGGCCGATTTTCTAAAGCAAAATATGTAACAAATGGACTCTTTTTGAGGGACTGGCATAATTGTGTTAAGTTGTCATCAAAGCTAAATGTAGCTATTTTCACATTCTAAAAATATCAAACATATTCTGTGTTTACTCACATTTACTCTATGTTAAACATATTTTTGTTTACTACATAATTCCATGCATGTTCTTTCAGAGCTGGCACCAACCCAGTTCTCTCAAACATTTTCCAGGCACATTAAAATTATGTACAGTATTGCCATCAAGACCTAACGAAATGTATAACTGCATATAACGCTGTAACAACAACACTCTTGTAAGGTAGCCTGTTGCACATTAGGAATCAATACCCATATTTCTGTGTACCTACTTTTGTGACATTGGGTGCATTTTCTTCAACCGTAATATTCCACAAACAATAATATCCCAATTAGAATACAAATTCATAATTATAACACCTCAGTCGGAGCATTCAATTGGAGCATTATTTTGGCCATGTAAAGATTTAGGATTGTTCTTCTTTTTTGTTGGAATAAATATTTAGTGCACTTACAATCTTTTTGTGGGATTTTTTCACAATTACATTCATAAAGTGAAAGTCATATGTTCTATATTCAAGCAAAATATTTCAAGTATTTTTTTTTTCTGCTGGAAAAGGAAACGGTATCTCTATAAAGCTTGTCAGCAAACAGAAGAAAGAAGTACTCTAAAATCTAGTATTATAAAACAGTGGACCCAATACCAGCATATGACACGGAACCCCAATTTATCATCGACTTTGGAAACTTCATACTGGACCTCAAACTTTGGATTCTGTGCCTCTCCTCTCTTCCTCCAGACTTTCCACTCCCTATGATGCTTTGCCAAGTTGTTAAATTGGCTTGGCTTGACAATCTTCTTAAGGCTGTGGTCATCTCTGTTGTGTGTGCACCATTTCCTAGCACACGTTTCCCTTCTAGTCAACTTTCCACAAAGTTGCTTAGATACAGCACTCTGCGAACCGGCAGCCCTTTTAGTGATGTTTTGGCCTCCTTGTGGAGGGTAACAATTATTGTCTCTTGCACTACTGTCAAATCAGCAGTCTAGTTTACCTGAGATTTATACTGAATGAACATTTAAATGTTTTAAGTTTGGGTAAATTACTACGCTAATATTTTGAGATAAAGGATGTTTTATTTCATAACAACAAAGGCTTGAAATTGAAATTACTTGAAGTGAATCTAGAATATATGAGAGTTTCACTTTTGGAATTAAATTGTGAAAGAATTGCCCCATGTGTTTCCACAAGGGAAATTTTGCTTCCATTTGTCCATGTTTGTGTTTGTGTGAGGGAATGTGTATATTAAAATGTTGAGTTGCTTAGTTTTTAATTGATTAGACTACATTGTAAAATTCTCAATCATGATCACGTTTTAAGTGAGGTTCTGTGACTAGCAGTTGCCTGGTTTCCTAAAGTAGTTCTATTATAAAACACTTTATTCAGGATTGGCAGTGTTCTGGCACAGCATGGGAATTGAGACAGACCCTTGGTGTGGTGTTTGATCTCTACACCTCTGGCCAGGGCAAAAAGGGTAAGGAGACAGTACTTTTTTTTTCTTCTAGCATACACTTGCACATGAAGTAAAATGACTGAATGTAACATAAGCATATCTTGTACATATATGATCTTTTTTCTTTTTCCTTTTTTTTTTTTTATTTTTTATTTTTTTAAACAGACTGGTCCCTTTTTAAGATGTTCTCTCGCACTCTGACTGAGGCGTGCCCTCTAGCGTCTTCTAGCAAAATCTATGTGGATGTCACAGACAACCCTGAGGTAATGTTCTAGCTTTTGGCAGTGTTTTAAAGTATGCAGTGTACAAATGTAGGCAGAATCCTTCCTCCTCTGACAAAACCTGCTTAAAATTTTAAACTTCTACCACAGTGTAGTCAGGAAAAGACAGGATGTTTTTTTTATTTTTTTTTATCCTTTTGGAAAACAGAACAGCTTAAAAACTAGTGACATTAGCACACGGTGTATTATACAACAATTTCTCAAAGCACTTTGGAGCCATGGAAAATTACACATGAACCCACATTAATTTTTGATTACACTGCTGTTCATTTTTTTTTAAATAGTGCAGTTGGAATTGCATGGATATTTATTTTCCATTAGGAAAAGGAGAGACAAAATAACATGGTTTCTTCAAAAACGAAAAGGAAATGTTAGAATTATTCTATTGTTGTTGTTGCCAACATTCAGATTGAGATTTAAATGTGCTGCTCTGCATTTTCTCTGTTCCAACATGTTAGGAAAATTTAACAGTTTAAACTTTTGTATGTGTTTGAACATGTCTTAACGATCATGTCATATTGCCCAACCCTTTAAAAAAAATTCTGGGCAGGAAGTAGTTGTAGTTCCCATTTAGCTGATTAATTTAGTTATGTAGAAGACACCTACATGGTAAATGTCAGTCACAAGACACAGACAGGAATTCAGGTCTTGTGCTCTTTACTTGGACAACTTCATGTCAGGTTTGCCTAGTAACTAGCACCATCAAATTAGGGTCCAAAACTTTTTGTATTGACACAACAGTTTGGTCAAGTGGCCAGTTTTATTTATTTATTTTTTATTCTTTGCATTTTTTATCTAAAATGCTGTTTAAGATTTATTGGTTTTTCCTTTTCTAGTTTGTAGTGATGCATTATTTCCAACAACTGTCTCCGGTCGTGGAAGTAGTCCTTATTAGGCTTATGACAGGGCTGAGGATGATGTGCTCACTCGCTGACAAGCTGTAGAGTAATCAGCAATTGAGGGAAAAGGCTGTCCTCCTTAACACATATTAGCATATTATCAGGCCAAACCTGAAGAAAATCCTTAGGGAGGTCAAAACCATCCCAGATTACATTCTATACATGTTACATCTAATGCCGTTCCTAAGAAATTAAATTGTAGCAACTGTGCCAACTCATCACTACCTGTACCCATCACTGTCAGATGGTTGTCACCTGCTTGGGCAAGATACTCTTCTTGACAGGGTTTTTCGGTCATTTGGCTGATGCCATCATTTTAGAATTTAAAAGTAAAAAGGAGTAAAAAAGCACTCCGTAGTCTGAAGAGGTTAAGGGCCACAAGCAAGCCCTTTAAAAAACAGAGATGTTTGCTCCAATATTCTTTTCAGGGAATTCCACTCCCAAATAGAAGGCAGTTTAACAAACCCCAAGCCAGGCAAGCTGGAGTAAAGGCCCTCCCTCTGGCTTTAAAAATGACATCTTGGCTTGTAGATGTAGGTGGAATGCAGCATTTGCAGCGTCAAGACACTGCAGTCTCTCCTGGACTGCTACCTAAGATGTGCTTGACCTGCAAGAAAATCTTTTCTGCAGTTAAAGACTATTACTGTTGCCTGTTGCAACAGTAAGCTAATGTTAATACTTTCTGTAATATAAAATCACAAAAATATGCTATTTACCTGTTGCAATACTAATTAATAGATTTTTAAATAGTTTTTAGTAATGAATAATGCACATAAGCAAAAAGATGACAATAACAGGCATAAATAAAGGTGCATTTTGATGTACTGGCCTGTTGTATTTTGTTTTTGTCCCTGTGGTTAAAAGCATAATCTCAATCTCTCTCTCTCTCTCTCTCCTTGCCCATTTTTTTATTATTTGCTTTAACATTCCCAATAGGGTGAGCTGTTTGACCTGACTCCAGCCACACCTATCTTTGACACAGCTGTAATTCTGGGGGATCGCAGGACTTATGCTGTGTATGATCTGACCAAAACAGAGACTTTTGGCCAGCTACGTTCTCTTAATCTCTTAATGCGCTGGAAAGGGGAAGGTGGTAAGTATCTAAAGGCCAGAATGGGAGATATGTAGTGTTTCATGACAAATTTTTGTGCCACTGTGACCTGATTTCCATTAACATGCATGTACAGTGCAATCAGTGGGTCATCGGCTAGATGCAGTTATTGCAAGATATACAACAAGATATATTTAGCCAAATGTTAAGCCTTATATACCGATGTGTAGACAGTTGTTCCCATACTGTTTCTCAACTAAAGATTTTGTCATTCAGAGGTTTCATGCTTGATGTTGAGCAACAAGAAACACATGTCAGTTACATGATCTGATCACATGTAAGATGGATAGATTGAAAGAAAAGGTGGCATGTTCTATATTGTTAAATAAATCTAAATTTAAATATCTGGAAATGAAAGCTGGAAATGAAAAATTCTAATCTTATTTTCTCATATTCATCTTTTTGATTTCAACCTGAAATGTTTTGTATGTACTATAATGTACTATAACTAGACAGCTAGTTTGCCGCAGCTAACCACACAGACCACTGTATAATATGTCAAGAAATTACTTCATTACAGCTAGAGTTTACATAAATATAATGTGATTTTAAAAATATTGTGTAGAAACAAATGCAGTCTGAGTAAACAAAATGAGATATGAATGAATCTGATTTATGCATCAAAAGCTGTAGTGAACTGACAAATCAGCTTCGACTGTGTGAAGACAAGCACTGCAACAAGTGGAAACCATTCAACATGTATTCAATTAAATTTTATTTATATAGCGCTTTTTATAGCTCAAAGCAGCTTCACAAAATGAAAAGAAAATTTATGGAAGTGTGTATGAAAATTTAAAAAAAATGGAGACGGCGACAGTGGCAAGGAAAAACTCCCTGAGATGGCAATAGGAAGCAACCTTGAGAGGAACCAGACTCAACAGGGAACCCATCTCATCTGGGTGATAACGGATAGCAGGGATTATATAACATCATGTGTGTTATTGGAAGTTCAATATAGCAGGAATTAACATGAAGTCCAGTTCAGCACAGGGATGAGTCCGCAGGTGCAGCGGGCAGAGGGGTCTGGATCACAGGGCGCTCAGGAGTAGCATGTGTAGATCCAAACCATCATGAAGCAGAGTCCAGTTGGAGCTGGTCCTTCTCTGGTTGCCTCAGAATCCTCGCAAATGTTGACTGTTCATTTTACTGCAGCAACTTCATACAGCTTGTTGGTAAAAAGTAAATTGGTCTGTACGTAATTGTCTTCCCATAAACACTGGACATCACCTAGATAGGAATAAGCCTATTTGGCATTGGCCAAGATCTGGGATAATTTCTGGTTGGTTGATATGTTCTGGTCTCACACTGAGGCTCTAACGTGTCTCCGGAAAGATAGCACTCATGCCCCATTTGTAGCAGGCGTAACTCCTAGTGCTGTAGTTATCGGTCCTAGCATCCCACTAACAGATCCAGTTAAAGTAGTGTTGCAGGCTTAACAGTAAACGGAGCATGGTATAACAAGAGACAGTAGAGCATGTAGGAAAACATGTATTCTGCAAAACCTATAAATCGGTGGTCCATAACTATAAATGGGATGGAGTAAATGTAAGGACTCCAGTAGTGATTGTTGTTGTCTGTGATGCTGTGTGTTTTTGTAGAACAGCAGTATTCTAGTGATAAAAGTAATGAGTGCTTCTGTAATGAGTATCAGCAAATGTTTCCAAAGAAACCACAGCTGGATTGTGTGACAGCCTGTAGTCAGTGTGGTAAGTGTTTCACTGCAACAGACTGATGCTGAAATATACATTTTATGTAGCAGAGACAGACAAGCAGAGTGATGCAGTGATCTGTACCTGAGGAGTTGTACTAATCATCCCTCTTTTTAAGTCTGCTGCACTTTCATGCATTGAATCAGCAGTATAAAATGCATGAATAAGCATCTCATAAAAGTCTTGTGTTCACCAAAGATCTGAGAGGATGTTGCTCACTCACTACCAGGAATTGCCTTATAAGATGTTACTAAGAAAAGTTAATAGAATGTTTTTGTTTGTAAATCTGAATATTTCACAGGAGACATGCTGCGTCCACTGCTCCATGCCGAGCGCTATGTGGCAGGATTTGGACTCCAGACTGGCGAGATCCACACACTAATCTATAATAACCATCCATTCAGAGCTTTCCCTGTGCTTCTGCTGGAGTCAGTGCCCTGGTATCTGCGGCTGTATATTCATACGCTCACTATCACCAGCAAGTCACGTGAAAACACACCAAGTACGTCCTACTGAAATACTGTATAATACTTTAAAATACCCAATATCTTTTCCCTAATTGTTTATTATTGCATTCTCTACCATTTTGCATTAATAGATCAATGGCAAATAAAGTGAAAGTGTGTCTCCAGTAGGATCAAGTATAATTAGATAGCTGCTGGCATTTATTTTTATCAACTTTAATAGATTTAATAGAAATGCTGTTTTATCGAGTTTAATAGATTTCATTATTAGACCTTGAATTTGTTTGATGCCCCCCCCTAAGGCTTTATTCACTACCAACCTTCAAAAGACCGTCTTCGTCCTCATCTCCTCGAGATGCTCGTGCAGTTACCCCCTCATTCTGTGACTGAGGTGAAAGTGCAGTTTGAAAGAGCTCTGCTAAAGTGGACCGAATACACTCCAGATCCAAACCATGGGTTCTATGTCGGGTAGGACACTCTTGATTTTGCAACAATTATTTCATAAGCATGAAAGTGTAAGTTTTAAAAGATAAGTATTTATCTATGATAAAACCAGACTTCAAAAACATGATCAGGCTCATTTTATGGGATAAAAATGTGAGATTTATTTAACTACTTCTTGTCTTCTAGATCCTCTGTGATAAGTGCTCTCGTGCCAAGTGTTGTCGCCATGGACCTTAATAGCACGAAGGAGCGGCCGCTTTTCAGCAGCTTGTAAGTACAATTTCTATTAAGAATGGCTGCATATGTCTACATACAGTATGTGTGTTCACATTTTGATTACTTTCAATGGATTCTGAAATATCATGTATAACCTCTTTCCTTTTCACATACTGAATATAGAGCATTAGAATTACTTTTTAAAGTAATTAAAAAGGTAAGGTAAAAAAATACTAATTCATTTTTCCCTTAAAATTTCTAGTTTCCATAACAAAGAAGAGTCAAGCTACTTTGTTCGTGTGTATACGGAGCCTTTGCTGGTTAATTTGCCCACACCTGATTTCAGCATGCCCTATAATGTTATCTGCCTCACGTGTACTGTGGTAGCTGTGGCATATGGCTCCTTTTACAACCTACTGACCCGGACCTTCCAGGTGGAAGAGCCGAGCCCACCACTAGCTAAACGCCTAGCCAACATCATCCGCCGCATACGGGGAGTGCCACCACTGTGAAGGACAGGAAATTAATTTATTGACTTATTGATCTTTGGGAACTTTAATAAATTTTTTTTTTTCATATTGCTGAGACGAGTAGAAGTCATGAAGAATGCTTCAACTGAAAGCCTCATCAAGAACATAATGTTGTGTTTTTTTAGTCTGTTTACACTGGACAAAATGTATTATTTCTGTTTGTTTTAGTGCAAGAGGGATTACTTTACTTTACATTTGTTTATATAAAAATGTACCTTCGAGTTTTGGCAGTTTCTTACTCCATTCATCTGGAAGACAAACTGTCAGGAGAAAGAAATGTGAAACCCTTTGGAGAAATGTTCTTTGGAAATGAGCAAACCATTACTCATTCTGTTCTACAAATCCAGTGATCTGGAGAACAGAATGTCCAGCAAAATCAAGCAAAGAAAGGAAAAACTATCCATTAGGTTTATTGCACCAATGTAATTAATGGGAAATTCCTTTCCCTTGACAGTACATGGCTTGATTGTTTCTTTAAAAATAACCTTTAATTGCAATGCCGTTGTAACTACGATGCATGTGTAAACCAGACAGGGATCTAAAATTAATTAAAGTCAGCCCTTCTGTTATTTATAGAGCACAGGGATATGTGAAAGAGTTTAAAATAGGAAGTCCTCAATCAGCAAGAGAACTGTGTTTACTAAAGTTGCTGAAGAACAGTGTGTTCGCCCAGGACTGTTGTTTCTGGCGAACAGAACAATCTTTTTGTTCCACTTGCAATTGCTTAAACCAGGCAGCAGAAATATGAACAACTTGGAATATTTAATAATTAAACACTTGAACGTAAAGTCTCAGCACACGTCTGGTAGCGATATGAATACTAATGTTTGTGCAGGTGAATGAAACATGTATAAACCTCTACTGGTGACCTACTGGTTGTTGCAGATGTCGTGTGCGCTCATAAATAAGACCCTTAAATCATCTGTTTGTCATGCTAATGTGTACGGCCTATCAAATTGGATTATGAATAATCACTTTGCAGTCCTCTGAACTTGCTAACCACGATTTAAGTTCCTTTTTCACCTACCAGAGTGTCTTCTTAAGAAATCTGATACCTAAAATTCCTTAATTTATGAGAAACTTTTCACATGCTGCTATGTTTTCTTTGTCCGGTCCACTAGAGGTGCTGCCAAGCTGTAGGAGACGTTGGACACAAACGGCCCATTGTTTGCCAATGTTTGCCACATTTTTGGGTCTCGAGTTGACGCCAAAACGTCTTTTACATTCCTGAACGTTGTTTCTAATACTGAGATACCTATGAACATCTGGCATTCCAAGATGGAATGATCATGGGAAAAGAGCTCATAAATGTTTCCATTTGTACTGGCTCTGCAACCTGACTTGAAATTTACCAACCATTCTACATGTAATGCCTGTACATTTCTTGTCATGTTTTAAGAATTACAATTCACTGAAACTTTAACACTGTTAAAGGAGGAAACAGTGAGTTTTAATAATGACATTACAAACACATGCACACACACAAAATCAATGGAGGGAAATATTCCATTGAATTCACTGGTGCTTGTCTCTTTCAGAATAAAACATATGTATACGTGTAGTTAAATGTTCACCAACCTACTAAGTTTCTGAAAGGTTTAGAATGGATATTATTGTCCTAATTTATTAAGCGAACTACGAGCAAAGGTGTACTCCCATAGTCAGTAACCTACAGTACCTCCTGAGGTTATACCTTCCTATAGATATTAAAGGCTGTTTACAGAGGGATTTGACTCTCTCTATTCATATATTTTTTGATGGGGCATGCTGAAGCTGCTCTTTAAATAGAAAGGTAGATCTCCTAGAAGAGGGTTGTTCTTTACTAGTCTGTATGTCTATATAGCCATTTAGCAGATTTAATTTTAGCAGGGTTCACTGCAGGCGTGGCCACATGAGGTCCTGCAGCACTTCTGATCTCCGGGACACTCGCCATCATGATAGCAATACTCCGCACACATCGGGGTCCCTTTAGGTAGGGGGCATCGACCAGGCTTTACTGTAAGAGACACCAAATAACAATAATTATAATAATAATGTCTCACTCATTGTCTGCGTCGCTTAATCCTGTGTATGGGGTTGAGGGCCTCACTGCAAAATCCCTAGTGTTGATTTAACACCCCAAGTGTTTATATATGACCTAATGGTCACGAATGTACTCTGAAAGTGTTAAATCAACACTCTGGGTGTTAATTCAAGACGAAGGATTTTGCTGTGCTGGAGCCCATCCCAGGCACGAGGCGTGGTACACCCCGAACAGGGTGCCAGTCCATAGCAGGGTACACACACACCTAGTGACCACACTAAGGGCAATTTGGGCACACCAATTAGCGGCATGTCTGATCTGCATGTCCCCGCAAGCACAAGGAGGACATGCAAACAGACATTGAGACAGGAATCGAACCTGGACCCTACAGGGACAAGGCGACAGTGCTAACCAGTAAGCCACTGTGCCGCCACAATAATAAGTTGCACTTGTGGCAGATCCACAGTAATATACACAAGTCTTGAGCCCTGTCTCATTTTCTAAAATGTAATGCACACTGTCTCTCTTTAGGAGCAAAATGCATTCTTATTCTTCTTATTCTGCACTACTTATATATAATATAAGTAGTATATATATATAGATAATTTCACCATGTTTCATTCCCTTTCTAAAATATATATATATAGAAGGCTGATGGGTTACCTGTATAAGGAGTGATGCACTCATGGCCACAGCCGTTATGGCAGCATTTCTCCTCGCTGGGACAGTCTCTGTCTTTAGCGCAGTATTCAGCACACATTCCTGAACCCCATTTCCGGCGAGGACAGATTCCCGGCTTGACTGCAGGACAAGACCACATATGCTGCTATTCTAACCAATAGTATTGACTCAATAGTAGAATCAGTAGCAGGCAGGCTAAGTGAGCCACGACTTGAAAAGCCAGCGAAAGTGCATTTTGTCGTTGATCTTTGCACACTACAGCGCACTGCCCTCTGGGTCTGGCTGTGACTCGGGAAAGCAGATGCTAAATACACACATTTTCCTCGTCGATTAAAGTAATAAGGTTTGCATATAGCATGTTCATCGTAAAGGACAGTGCACTTTAGTAAAGGTATTAAACGGCGCCTTGTCTCTGGGATGGTGCACCAGGTGTCTAACAGAGAGAGCGGACCTCTAAAGCTTCCCTCTAGACTAATTATACGCATCAAATCAAGGCAAGGAGAGGATGATATCACGTACACTAGGTTAAAAACAAACAAACATTGTATTAAAAATGTATATTGTATTTATAACTTACTGTTTGTCTAACCTGATCTTCACCAAGTTAATGTTAGTCAACACTGCCGCACTGTAAGCCTGGTCGAGTTTGCTACTGTAGACTGTATATACTGTACTGTGTACATCTGGTTCGGTGCTGAGAGACTCTCACCTGTGCAGTTACGCGCTGCGGCTCCTTCGCTCAAGTTCGTCCATTCAGTCAGAGTAAAAAGCACAACAGTAAACACACACAAGAGCTTGAGCTTCATCTTCACCAACAGCACTCCGTTACAGGACTGAAGTCGAGACTAAAGTTACTAGGACAGGATGGGGATAAGGGGAATGGACCAAGGCTGGGAATGACTTGTCTGCATGGTCCTTCTGCCTGTCGATTCCAAAATTCAAGAAGAAGAGGGAAAAAAAAGAGTCTCTTACAAAGATCAGTGTGTGGGGGTGTATGGGTTATTTTCAAACTTAAAGGTAGTTAGCTAAATTTGATGATTTATACTGTACATATACTGTAGTTTTGAACAACCTCGAAAATTCAAGTCAAGTCGAGTCCATTTTACTTATATAGCGCTTTTAACAATTGTCATTGTCGCGAAGCAGCTTTACACAATCATTATTTAAGTTTGTATGCAATGTGAATGTGTATGAATCAAAATGATAAGATTGTCCCTGATGAGCAAGCCGAGGGCGACGGTGGCAAGGAAAAACTCCCTGAGATGGTAATAGGAAGAAACCTTGAGAGGAACCAGACTCAACAGGGAACCCATCCTCATCTGGGTGATAACGGAGAGCAGGGATTGATCAGCATAATAATGTGTAAGACTGGAAGTTCAGTATAACAGGAGATGTGTTCAAATTAAAATGAAAAGGAGTCCAGTTTGTTCCTGGAGGCTCAGGTAGACTGTAGGAAAACCAATCCACATTTTTTTTTTGTTGTTGTTGTTAAAATGACATTAACATTACATTGATGGTGGATGGAGTTTGCATGTCCTCCCCGTTCTTGGTGGGTTTCCTCCGGTTTCCTCCCATAGTCCAGAAACATGCAGATTAAGCTAACTGCTGTTCCCAAATTGCCCATAGTGTATGTGTGTGCTGTGATGGATTGGCACCCTGTCCAGGGTGCACCCCGCCTCATGCCCTAAGTCGCCTGGGATAGACTCCAGGCCTCCCGCGATCCTGAATACAGAATAAAGCAGTATAGACGATGAGAGAGAGTGAGTGAGTGAATGTTACAGGATACACAAATCAGCCATAACAGGAGCAGCACCCTTTATGGAGCGCCAGGTGAATTAAACGTTGATATCTCAATAAACAGGTTTCAGCATCAAGAGCACTCAGGGTTCTTTTAAGCTTGTGGGGATCAAATGGTCCTATTTTATGCAAATCATGCATTAGCCAGGATGTCAGTCATAGATGTGCATTCACTTGGACATTCATTATAGGTCTTTCCTCCTGACTGACTGACTGAACAGAGTGTGGTTGCTGCACTTATTTGCACTCAGTCACTCATCATCTATACTGCTTTATCCTGTGTACAGGGTCATTGGGGTTCTGGAGCCCGTCCCAGGAGACTTAAGGCACTAAACGGGGTACACCTTGAACAGCGTGGCAATCTCTCACAGGACACACACACACTACAGGCAATCTGGAAATGCCAATTAGTCTAATCTGCATGTCTTTGAACTGTGGGAGAAAACTGGAGTACCTGGAGGAAACCCACCAAGTACAATGCAAACGCAATGCTAACAGAGGCAGGAATCGAACCCGGACCCTGGAGGTGCAATTTACTGACCTTTTCCTGCCACTGTAGTTCATAAGGTTGTAGATTTCATACCACATTGGCCTAGTTTTTGAGCAAAAAAGAAAGGGATAGGTGCAGAAAGTGTGTCTATGTATGTAAATTGTAAACTGTTTACTGCTGCTCTTCCCACTACCTCAATTCATCCTTCATCAAAAAAGTACTGTTATGTCTTACATTGTTGTGTCTGTCATGTACCACTTTGTTTGCACATTTGCACGTGCACTTTGTCTATTTTTGTATTTTTGTATAGATATTGATAGTTCTTGTTTTAGAGTAACTTAAAAATGTAAAAATTTATGTTGTACATTTATGTTGTTACATGTATGTAGCACCCTGGTCCTGGGGGAACGTTGTTTCGTTTCACTGTGTACTAACTGTATATGGTTGGAATGACAATAAAAGCCTACTTACTTGACTTGACTACTGTGTACTGAATAATTTCTTTTAATTTAAATATATTGTGGTTTTCATACGACTTGGAGAAAGAACAGATTTTATGGATTGCTGAATGTCTGGAAAAGGTGAAAAATTTAATAAAATTGCCAATTGCCAATCAATTGCCAATAATAAAATGTGCAAATTATATAATACAAATTTGTGGGACCCCAAGAAAAAACCAAGACAAACCCAGCCATAGGAAATGCTGCCAGCTGCAAATATTTCTGCACCATAAGTTCAACAACCTGTATGCAGAACACTTTCTTTTTCAGAGCCTATCTGAAAACTTCAGCTAGATCAGCAAAAAAAAGGTAAAAAGGTCAAATTTGCACATAAACACTTTACTCCACAAGCTGAAAGCAAACCGATTAATCCTCCAACCTCCCCACCACATTCCAGCAGATCAGTCACATCCTGTCTATACTGACCCCTACTGATCTCTCCAAATACTTAGAAACTTGTTTCACAGTGAAATGTTGCTTCAACAATCCAGTCAACTCAAGTGAAAAGTTTGTTTTACATCAATGCCTGTATATACATCTATGTCTGTAGAGACATGTTATAGATGATGTGTACCAACAAAATACAATTTCACATTTGTAGATTAGTTATATTTTATTATTAGTGTGAAAGAGAATTCATTCACATGTCTGATGTAAACTGAAAGTGGTTGAAAAAGGAGTGCATTAATTTCACCATGTTTCATTCCCTTTCTAAAAATTGACAGTAATTTTATAAAAATGAAACAAAGCATTCTTTGTGGTAGGGATAGTGTAGTGCATATGTGCAAGTTAATTAAAATGACTCTTTAAAACACATACAGTACATACATCAAATATTGCAGAAATTGCAAAACTACTGCCAAAAAAAAAATAAAGTCCATTACACCCATCAAGTATTTATAGATTTGGGAACTGTGCTAGGTTTCACTACAGTAATGGACCTGTTAAAGTGTAAAAAGCAGTAACATACTTCAACAAAATTCTTTTTATCTAAATACTAAATATAAATACACAAACGCTTTGTAGCATTAAACAATGAAATCTAATCTCTAATATTTCATTCAGCAAAGAAGAATCATAGTTGAAATGTGTGGGAAAAATTTGTAAAATAGTGGGTAAAAACACTTCATTAAAATATCTCTATCGGTCTCTATCAAAATATTTCCCTTAATGCATTTGATAAATATGCATTCAAACCTGTAATATTGTGCATTTTACATTGCACCCAGTAATATTTGGGTCTAATAAAAATATTTATAAAAATATATATCTACTAAGCCTCTGCTTGAACTATTTTAATATTAAATTCACTGCATATTGTGTAGGGATTGTTTATACATGTCAATGTGCACAAAATTATGAAAAAATAGTAAAAATATGTGTGCATGTTTGAGTTCTTACAATAACATGATTATTTTTGCACATAATTAAATAACTAATTAATCCCTTGGTGTGCATTATGACTGTCACTATAATCAGTGTTAAATGCCCTATGTTGGTTTGACCTGAACTATCCCTCATTGTCTAATATGTTCTCTTTAACTACAAACTCCTTCAAATCAGGCTGATTCTCAACATCAACGCCGAGCTCCTGGATTTCATGCAGCAGTGCCTCCCAGCGCCGCTTGTCCTTGGAAATCTTCCAACAGAGCCGCACGTTGGTCTGCAGGAGTGGTACTAGTAGTGGGTGGAGTTGCTTTTGCTGCATCTTTTGCATATCCATCGAGGGCACCAGTTTGTTGAGGGCGTGCTCGCAGTGCTCCTGTGCCTCGCTCAGCCTTTCTAGCTCCTGATAACAATTTGTCACTGCAGAGAGTGTGAAGAGCCTGTGAGATTTGTGTGGTGATTCCAGTTTTTCCTGGAGGTGCAGTGCATTAACCAGAACACCAAGCGCTTCCTCGTAGAGACCAGAACGCACCAGGTTCTGACCGCTGCGCAGTTCACCCAGGTAAAAGAACTCTAGAAACAAAGGTGAAGCTCGCACCTCGGTCAGTGAGTGCAAATGTGAGAGGTACTGCTCGAACGCACGGCTCCGCTTGCCAATGGTCTCGGCGGTAAAGTTCCGGCGTAGCTTTTTGCGTGGAAAATGGACTCCATCCATGTCTTCTCTGTGATGCCTGCGCAGAAGATGGTGCAGCCGCTCAAAATCAGTGTAGCGACGTGCAATGACTGCAGGGGCTTTGTCAAATGTGCCAGACTGGAGGACATGGATTGTGTAAAGCTGTTTGAAACACATGACTCATATGCATTAACTTCTGATACAGGCAACCATTGTATGCCTAGATGTAACACCCATTGATTTAAATAAAAGAGCAACTTGAAGAGGAAGGATAATGTCACAGCCTTCCTGTTTGACTACTGTTTATGTACTCAGTTTCTGCTCTGTCGACCTCTACCCTGACTGGTTTGTTTTCGATGTAGCCTATTATTTTTTTTAATGACAAACTACATATAATTCTTAGCTTATCCTACATGTGTAAAGTGTATTTCTGAACCTATGTTTTTAGTATTACAGATAAATTATGTTACTGCTTACCACATATTTGGAGTTTGCCTCTTGCACTACACTGGCGTCAGTCACTTCGAAAAGAAGCTTTTCTATCACACAGCGAGTGCGCAGATTCCTCCAACTCTCTTGTAGCTGTCGTGTGAGCATGCTGGAGCCTTTCATGGTCTGGCTGGTAGGGCTTATGTCTAAAAAAAAGTCCAACAGTAATTAAATGGAAATGGGAAACATCAAGAGAACCAACAGTTTTCACAACTCTTTTTTTTAAATATATATATATATAAAAAAACAAGAAGTGAAATTCAACTACCCTTTGAAATTTCTGTCCATCTATTAGCAAGTTTATTTACGCTTTTTTTCTTGCATGCTGACTGACTACATACAGCAGAATTCCTTTCTTCACAGTTCAGGTTAGAAGCAATTAACCTTTTGGCAAAGTACACAGCTGCAAGCATGTGGGGTAGCTTTACCAACTCAACAACCCGCAGATTCACTCCAAACCACAATTTACAAGTTTTTCCCTCTTGATTCAACCAATTTGCCTTCTACAAAACTGAATCCAGACATCACTGTAGGGAATAGCAGTGCTTAGAGAATAAATGGCCTCATATGATCAAGATTGAGATGTAAACTGTGATATTTAACTATTAAAATGTACCATTTTGTGTTCTAATGGATTTTTCTACAGAAACACCAAATAATGTCATTAAGAATGTGTGCCAATATTTATTAACCAACACCAATAAATAAATAAATCAACATTTAAATTAATCACAAATTCTACATAAATTCCAGACTATGAATATATTACCTGTAATAAATAATCAGCCTTTTGTGATTAAATAATTGCACAGGACCATTTAAATTTTGATGCGATTAATTATGCTGCACTAGTAAGAACTATAATTTGGATCAGTATGTAAGCTGTTTGTGAATATAGCTATATAGAATGCAATAATCTAATGCAATATAAGTGGAAAGTAAATAAAGTAATCGTTACTTAAGAACTACCTGTGCTGCTGCTGGCGATATCCATGGACTCTGCAAAGCAGTCCGAATCACTATCTGGGCCAGATGTTTCACCTGCGTCTTCTGAATCCAGTACGCCATCGCCATCAAAGCAGAGCGTCCCACTGAGCCTGGATGAGACGTTGTCGGTTTCGTCCTCAAGTTCGGAGCTTTCTGGAAACTCATCGGTGTCTCCTGTGTCCGTATGGAGCTCTCCTTCTTTGAATAGCGATCGTCGAAGTCTATCCAGCAGCTTAGAAGCCATCAGCACAGTACTGGAAAATATATCACTGTGAATTTGTGAGCCAATGCAAATCTGAAAAAATCCAAACTTCTCAAATGTCATATCTCGACTGCTCAGGCAATTTGAAGAATAATAAACAAACAAGCAAAAACAAACAAAAACAGTGGATGTACTCAGTCAGTCCTGCATGGATTGTAATGGAAACAGTAAAAGCTCTAACCCTTTGCTGATATGTGAAACCAGAGAGGAAACACTGGAAGAAAACGAGCTGCATTTATATTTAATTCATAGAGGGCCGTACGAACATGAGACTAAAGAAACAAATGAACCAGGCAAAGTTTAGGGGTTTTGAGTTTAGTGTGAACTCTGTGCAGACCAGTTTCGAGCAACAGTCTGAAGTTAAAGTTACCTGTTGCGTCCTGCTGAGAGAGAAAACCTGGTTGTTCTTCTTTCTTTCTGGTTAAACCGCCATCATCGTTCTGTAGCGTTCGGTTAACCAAACCCATAATTGACTCATAACAGTAATAATAATAATAATAATAATAATAATAATAATAATAATAATAAAATACAAAGTCGTAAACAACACTTGCTCATAAACAAGATTGTGTTAAGCATCACAGCTGGCTTATTAGCAGATTAGATGTATAGCTAAACACTAATGATAAATAAATTTCAGCACATAATGCAGTGTAAGCTTTAACAGCCAACTAAAACTGGAGTTAATTAATCTCATGTTTCCCATGAAGAGAATTTTTTCTCGAAGCAACAGCACTCGTCGGCTAACAAGTTAGTTAGCTAGCAAGCTAATTCAGATGTCAGGACTTTGTAAAATAAAGACACTAAGAAACGACGTTATCGCAGTTTCTTTATCGAAGGAAATAGAAATTTACCAGAAACGCAGCTCAGAGAAACACACAGCCTGGATTCGGTCATGTCGGGAATGACACAGAAGTAAAAAAAAAAAAAAACACCGCGAAAGTGCTGGATTTCAGGAGTCTGTCTGTCCACTTCGGTAGGCGGACACATGGAGGAGCAGAAACACTCCAGAAGCGGGTTCCCAACCGAGTAACTGCAGAGTGTAACTACATGCACAGTGAGACCGCTTACTACTGCATTTATACCAGCGCCTCTTCATTTCCCGAGCTCTCGAGATGGCTGAATAAAGCTGTTCAAACAGCCCTTTGCATAGTGTTGACACACGCGCACGCGCGCACGCAGTTCACCAGAGGAGTCGCGCGCTCGGAGAAACGTAAAAACGAGAAAAAAGTAAGACAATAAAATGTTACGTTTATAATATTACGAAAATAATTCGTGGTTATTTGACCTTAAATCGTTTATATACCCTGAAACATCATACAGATCGATAGAGATATATATAGTATTATTTATATAATTATATAAATATTATCTATCCTATATATTTATTATAATATATTTTCACTGTTCTATTGTTTCTATTTATTACTTTTTAAATGTTTTTTTTTATCTATCTATTCCTGTTATTTTCTTATACTTATTTCTGAGTTTTGGCAATCCGAGTGATACGTTATTTGTCATGGCAGTAAATCACCTTTGAATCTTGAATCTAGATAGATCGATCATTGGACTGTAAACGTGTTTTCTTTTCATTCACACCCACCCTTACACAGAACAGAACAGTTTTCCTTCCCTATGGAGTAAATTTTAGACAACACATTTTGCTCCACACGGATTTGCATAGGGAAATGTAAATGTTTGCGTGTGTGCGAGAGAAAGAGAGAGCGGCCGTTTAGTTCCCAGTGCCTCCCCCTTGTGGACAATCATAGTCATAAAAAGGAGAGTGGGGCTTACTATGGAGAATACCCATCTCCGATATTTGGACAATAGCTATACGGGAATAAGCTCTACAGAGAAAGGTGTGTGCACTACTGAAGGTCGCAAAAATCACCGAAACTATAAGGCCTTTGAGCTTTTTTTTTTTTTTTTTTAACGCTTACCACTTGGTAAAGACTCTAACATTATTAAACAACAACAAAAAAGGCTTGGAATAAATAATAGACTAGAAGATGGTTATTTGAGAGAAAGAATTTGGAGATTTACATAGGGAAATATAAATGCGCGCGCGCGCGTGTGTGTGTGTGTTAGAGAGAGAGAGAGAGAGAGAGAGAGAGAGCGTTTAGTTCCTGGGTTCTGGCTCCCCCTTGTGGACAATTACAAACATAAAAGGAGAGTGGGGTTCACGTTTAAGGATATACTGTACTATAGAAAATATCCATCACCAACATTTGAACAAACATTCTATAAGTGATGAAGCTCCCCAGGTAAGGCTGTGCACTACTGGAGGTGACAAAACTATAGAACATCTTAAAACCGCTTTGATTGTTTCCCAGAATAAAGACTCTGAAATAATCAATATACAAAAAGGAAGAACTTTAGAAAAAAAAGTTATTTGAAAGAAAAAACAAATGGAGATTTCACCCAATGACAAGTAACAGAACTATGAATATAAAAATAAAGGATTTGTGTCATATTGATTTTTAAATAATTTAGAAGAATATACAATCAGTTGTGCAGGGGGGAAAACATATATTCAAATAAGAATCTGAGGAGAAGGTCATTTAAGAATGATAGGACCACCCAAGAAATGCAAATATTGCAAAGCGTTCTATATTAGATAGCATACTATAAAAACTGTGTCTGCTACTTATCCTCTGTAAAGCCTTCATGACGGCTCTAATCTGAGGTGCTGAAAATTGGTGATTTCTGAGTCTGGTAACTCTAAAGTAACAGAGGTAAGTTTTGGTTCTGCTTTCCTGGGATGGTCCTTATGAGAGCCATTTTCATCATGGTGATTGATGGGTTCTGCAAAAGAACTTGACAATAATTTTCTTGCAAGAACTGTTCAAGCACTGCTGACCTTCGTGTTTTAAAACAACAACTTAAAGTTGTTGTTGTTGTTACTTAATTACCTAATGTCACATTTGTTATTTCATGGTTATGAAAAATCCAGTATTTTTCTAAAATTTAGAAAATAAATCCAAACTTGTGTCCAAAAGTTTGACTGGTACTGTAAGTGAATTTTTTTCTAGTTACTACTCTTACCAATAGGTGGCAGTAATTCGCTTTAACCTCAGTTCATAGAAGAAAAACGCTAAAGAGGAAACCGCGAAAAGGAAAGTGATGCGTAATGGCAACTAAAAAGATAACAGCTGCTCGAAAAGTACTAAAAACTGCTTCACACGACTCCTCGAGGTAAGAACATGGTTTACTTTTGTTTTTTTGAACTAGCTCGATATAGTGCAGTGGTGTTGGTGTTTCGTGGATGTCTGGAGCCCTTTGGCGTTTGTTTAGTGTTTGGTAACAAAGTGAAATTAAAATAAAGTTAAAATCTTTGTGGGCAATTTTCAATCAACATGCACTAATAAGTAAAGTTAGAAATGAAGTAAAAGTAAGAAATAAAACACGACAAGGCGTCCTGTTGTATGAAGATAATCAACAAAAAGGAGGCTTGAGCTGTTGGCACTCATGGCTGTTTTTAAAAGTGCAGGTTGTACGGTTTGATCGTTTATATTAACAGTTAATATTGTGGAAAGTCCATGAGACCAGACTGATTCTGTTGGCACTTAAACAGTTTCTGCTATCTAACCAGCCTGTCTTTGTCTGAAGTCAATTAGACAGTAGGAAATAGGATATGTCTCTTGAGGATATTCTAATAGCAGAAAAGCCACTGGATGTAAAGAGACTTGAGACCTTTTTCTCACTCACTCACTCACGCATCGTCTATATCGCTTTATCCTGCATACAGGGTTGCGGGAGCCTTTTGCCCTTCCCAGGGATTTGGGTCTATACAGGGTGCCAATCCATCGCAGGGCACGGTCATAAAAACGTTTATTCACACATTACTGGAAATTTGGGAAGACTAATTAACTTAATCTGCATGACTGTTGGAGGAAACCAGAGCACCTGGAGGAAACCCACTAAGCACAGGGACAACATGCAAACAGGTGGGATCCTGGAGGTGCAAGGCGACAATGCTAACCACTAAGCCACTGTGCCGCCCATCTACATGCCATCCGGCACATCTGGCGAAGGATATGTCCCACCCTGAAGATATTTACTTTGTCTCTGTGGTAGTTACTTTCAGGAGTCAGGTTGCTGGTGACCGGGCTCAAACTGGGGATCAGCAGTCCAACCCCTTAACTGCCAAGCTACCACTTCCCCAGATCTTTGTCATATCTACACTTTAGGTTAGATTACATTAGATTAGATTAAATTTTGTCATTGTGCAGAGTACATGTACAGAGCCAATGAAATTCAGGTAGAATCTAACCAGAAGTGCATAAGTGGCCTATATACAATAAATACAAAAATGTGTTACCAAATGCATCCTCTGTTTATATTTTTGTATATACGTTAGGCCTAGATTAGAATGTCCGCCCTACAAGTCTGTAAGTAACGACAAATATAACATATTAAAATAAAGACATTGATGGGAATTGCCGAGGATGTGATTTAAAAAATTGAGCAGCAATATTGTTTAATGAAATAATAACTACACTGCAGATAAGAAGTGAAATTAATGACTCGGCAAAAGCCAGAACATCTACCTTGTATCGTGTTGAAACATGCTTTATTACTCACAGTACTTGTTGTCAATTTTTATTCATTTATTTTTAGTTTGGCATCTGGAAATGATGACAGCTGTGGAAACAACAGTGGAGCAAAAAGGAAAACTAAATGTAAAGCCATTAAACCACGTTTTTTTAAGTTGCTACATACATAATGATACTGGGTATTGTTATTGTAAAAAAATCTCTTTTTTTCCCCCTCCAGCTTCTGGGACAATTGTGAAGTCTCGTTACATGCAGACGGAAAATAAGTCTACTGTAAAGGTAATATAATAATATTCACACATTATCCCTCTCATCATCTTAGAATACAAAATGCCCTGTGCTTCGATTGCATGTTCTTTTCTTGCTTTCAGAAAAATACACCAAATGAGTCCATTCTTTTGCCACCCAGGCCTGCTTCACCTAAAGTTGGCAGTGGCCATAAGCCGAGAATTGGGACACCGCCAAGACGAACGTTACATCTTCAAACTGTTCAGAATGCCACATGTATGTTTTTGAACACTAATGACAAGTTCTTCTTCTTCATTTATAAAACTTCATTAGGTATTGCTAACACTTCTGTTTACCTTAAACAGTTATTCGTACACACATTTTAAGGTATTTAATGTTCATTATACATAGCTATTTTAAAGGAAAACACAACAAATTAATTATATGTATGTTAAAATATTTTGGAAGCCCTTTAATTTATTCTCAGTTTTTAGTTAGTTTACTAAAAGTAATAATGGTCAGGTTTCTATCATTAGATTTTTTAAAACAGTGCAGAACCTTCTTTTTGTACCAGGACAAATTCTAATGTTGAGGTAGTAGAGACAACACGAGAATGTCGTAAACTACTAGAATGCAACACAATTAGACAGCTATGGAAGATGCTCAGCAAGAGATAATAAGCTTGCTGCCATTAGTATGAACACTGAATCTTTGGAAGTTTAAATTGCTCATTTTAGAGTCGAAATGGGACTTTAATATGCAATCAAAAGCTGTTGTATCTAATGTAGGAACTTGTTGGTGCAAGATAATTAAGATTAATATCTTAATTACATATTAAGATAAATATTCCCCATTCTTAATTATTAATGTGAGAATTATTAAAGGTTGATTTGATTTTCCTTTAGGTAAATTGGTATTAATGTGATTAACTTGAATCATGTCCTTGAAATGTCATACCAGCAGTGATACCCAGCCTTTTAGAGTCTTCAAGTCTTGGTGGAAATATCTTGCAGTCAACAGTTCTGGATGGCCACTGCATGCGTCCAGACTTTGATCTCTCTGTCATTAAAGGTACAAATAAAAATGTTTGACACTGGATTGAGAGTATAGAATACACATCTCTAATAGGATTGCTGTTATAGTATTCTTTTTGCTTTTTCCAGAAAATACAGCACCAACATCACAACCAAGTGCAATAGACCTGAATGCTAAAAAAAGAAACCTGGACTTAGAAACATTCCTCCTGGCCTTCCTCACTGCTAAGGTTAGATCCAGGGATGAGTATAATCCAGCAAGTAAAAAATATTGTGATTTATTTGAACAAATAATTTTGTAGGACTTTAGAAAATGTCATTCAAACACAGATTTAGCCAGCAGTGTAGTACAAACATTATAACATTTTATCACTAAACAAATACATTTTATTCATGGTAATAATGAAGAGCCTGCACCTTTTGTTTGAAGCGCATGTTGATTCATAATAGACCAAGAGTTCACTCATATTTCCAGTATAATATGTGCCTGATTTTGATAATTATGGTGTCATGAGCTTAGCCTTTTATTTGCCCTAACTAGAATATTTATTTTGATAATGTTGAAGAAAACAGTCTAAACTCTGAATAAATTATACTAAATACTGATACTAAATCGTAAATGAGAAAACACTGTGTGGGAAAGTGAATTAAAACTAATCTAAAAAATGTAATTGTTTGATAAAATGGCTATTTATCAGCTATATTTTAGAGCCAAATTATAGTGAAAAAGTGCTATAAGACCCAGTACCTGATATAGGTCATCAAAACAACTAAGTGAATGTTTATTGTATGGCGACTTTGCAAAATAAATTAGCACTTTTTTTTTAAACAATTAAATAAAATTTGTTATACTTTCATTACTCTTCTGACGTCAAGACCTTTGCTTTATCCAGATTGAAAACAATACACAAAAACTTAAGCAAGAAGCAGAAAGAAATCTTATTAC
Organism: Clarias magur; assembly: GCA_013621035.1. Classification (NCBI taxonomy): domain Eukaryota; kingdom Metazoa; phylum Chordata; class Actinopteri; order Siluriformes; family Clariidae; genus Clarias; species Clarias magur. Next base: position 749,535 of record QNUK01000008.1, read on the forward strand.
TCTGATGGAAGAAGATGAAAATCTGCGATCAAAAATCCTAATCAAGAAACGGCAGTGCCTTCATCTTGAAAAGCAACAGCAACTGAATGATTTACTCGACCTGCAGGTTAAATTGATATGCTATAAACTGTTTTTAGCTTTTTCTAATGGTTGTAAATATTTTTAATCTTTATATGATGCTTTGTCATGTATATATTTTAGATTGTCACACTTGAACCTGTAGCTGAAACTGCAAAGCAGTTCACAGAGGAGTACAAGACTTTTGCCTCAGCTATAGACACAACACGGCATGAGCTACCTATTAAGAACCTGCACATTGAAGATGACCGAGGGGAATTTCTGGGTTAGTAAAAGGGTTTAGTTTTTTTTATAGGACAGTAAATTTGTCAAATAAAATATTTCCTTAGTGATAGAACTTAAATCTAATTAATTATTTAGCACTCAGATTTTATTTGTACAAAAACTGGAAATCAGTATCTTACACGAAAGTTGTAATTGGTGCAGTTTGAAGCCATTTTGGTATACAGTACATTCTCCATTATTTATAGTTAATTTACCTGGTATTTTTAAAACAGATTATTACGTTCTTGATACAAATAGTTTGGGTCATTGGTAGGAGGTTCACAATTCCCTCTGACTCATCTTACCCTTGATTATTTCTCATGTTCTAGATAAAGCAGTTGTCTGCTTGAATCAGAGTCAGTGTATCCTGGACCAGTACATGAAAGATGTTTCCACAGACAATGAAAGCACTGCAGCATGCCTCAAAGAAATAGAAAGGGCAGCACACGAGATTGATCAGCATTTAATCAGGTACAATAGCAATGATGATCTCAATTTCTGTAATATAATACTAACTGTGCTTGTTTGTTTGATTTTGTGAATACTGTAATTTATCCAACACCCGTTCTTCATTTTACAGTACGTCTTCCGAACTGTTGGAACTATCTTCACTTGTGAGTCAAAAGTCAGTGCTGGTCCAGCAGTGTTTAGAGGAAGATAAAATTGGACTTAGTACAGTACAAAGTCTCTTTTCAGATTAAAGTTAATGTTTTTGTAAACATGTAGAGTAATTATTACAGCATTTAAATCATTGCAGTTTATTGTGTTTCTTATCTGTACTATTTTATTTACTTCAGTTTTCTTTCATCACTGATAATTTGCTGTTGAGTTCAGGCAATCATACGATTGAAAATTAAATTACTTCAGATTAATAATTCTTAGTGGCTGTGGCTTGTTAAAATGTATATGCTTTAAGTAAAATTAGGTCATTTTCTAACATTTTTTAATAATACTTATTCAAAACGGTATAGTATTTGGGTCTGAATTCTATAGCAGTGTTTAACGTTTGTTCAGGCGTCTAAACACACCCATTTTATTAGGTACACATGCATTTAACATTAGAATTATTTGCACCCTTAAAAAATTTGTCCTTTTTTATTATTAAATATTACACAAGAATTCTGTTTCACGAGTGTTTTATAGAGACTCATTTGCTTAAACCATTTTAAGATATTTTTTTCATGTCAAAATTAAAGCATAACTCTGGAAGAAGAGGTGAACATGGGAAATACCCATTTGAAATAATTATTTAAAAAGTTATGGAGATATTACCGTAGACATCAATTCATGGTGCATTGGTTGCTAGCTCATATTTCAACACGTCTACTGTGTTGCCGTTGGCCAGACTAGTCTGTAAACAAATATGATAGCAAGCAGTGGAGTTGTAGTTTTTTGGATAAAAAGCATAAAAATGTTTAAATTTTTTAATTTCAATGAGTTGTTGTTATATCTACCTGCAGTACATCAAAGCTTTTGCCTACAGTAAAGATATTATGCTTGTATAATTCACCTGTTAGTGAGTTCCTGGAATACTGTCCTGCTGTCAAAATAGATTTATAGATGTGATATGTTTTTTTTATTTAAGTAAATGTGTTGAATTCCTTGTGACTGTCGGTGATTACTTGAAGATTTTTACCTTAACTGAAAACTTGCTTCAGATTTAGGGTATAGTACAGTTCAGCATATTTTCCGCCCACATTATTTAAACAGTCTGTGCAGAGTTTTGCAGAATTACAAACTTTAATCTGAAAAGCCAGTTCTATGCTGTGTAAAGTACTGTTCTCGAGTATGTTCAGAATTTCTGACCTCCAGGTAAGTTGAGTATGGTCAAGGTTCTAGTGGTTGCCATGACGGTGGGTATACAGATTGTTGTATTTTATCATTTCCGCATATGATTTTGTTAGATTCTAAAAAAAATGTACTACATTTCATTGTTAACAGCACTGCACCATACCATTTCATTTATATAGATACTTAAGCATTACTTAAGTTCAAAGTCAAAAATCGAAGTGGATTTTGTCATTTCACCCCCATAGCCTACAGTACACAGTGAAATAAAACAACATTCCTCCAGGACCACAGAGGACCAAGGACTTCATTTCTTTATTTGGACATTTAATTTGCCTAATAGCACATGTGTGCCCTCAAGATAATAACAATGAAAACCTCATATAGTTGTATTATTCACATACCATTAAATATACTGTACTGTATGTTGACAACACCAATATGGCGAGCAAAATTGCAACAGATAGACGCCGGTGCGCCCTCTAACGGTGGTTGAGCAACAGTGCGAAAATATGCGGTCACGTGATATGCTTCGCCCTTAAATAACAAAATTCTCATTAAAATAAATGGTAGATCATTTGTGACATTTGCTAATTTAGTCAGCGGTTTAAGCACAGCACTAAACCACAATAATTTCGTATACGTTTACACAGTAAAGCGGCCGGACATGACGCATGCGTAAACACGCCATAGGAAGTGACGTTTTGTTATGCGCGTGAAAACGGGGCGGGCTGCAGGTTACTGTAGGTGAGTGTGCTATATACATATATATACATATATATATATATACACACACACACATACTTTAAACTAACTTACTTTAAACTAGCTGTGTGTAGTGTAAAGTGGATTTAATTTGGATGAGACTTGTTGGTTTTGTAAACAGCCACAGTGAGCAGCAGGACAGGAGCGGTGTCTTTATCGGTTAGGACATTATTTAAGAGAACTAGTTTAAAGACAATTACATTTCCTAAAACATTAAGTTTGTAAAAGCCGTTTTTAAAACATATTAAATATAAATTTATCGATTTGTGCTACATTATGTGTGCCGTTTCTGTGTCTGTACTGTGCTGATGAGTCTCCAGCCAAATAATGTGTTGTGGTCTTCTTCTGGTGGTCCATTATAACCGACTATAAGAAGATCTGCACACATGTCAGTCCACTAACAGGAATACATCTGATAAAACTATTAGAAAATGTGTATATATAAGTGACAGTGTGATATAAGTGTGATCAAAGACTACACCCAAGTTTCATCACCGGTAATGATCCTCAAAATGGATGGGGTCATCCAAGGATGGGTCATCCAAGGATGGGTCACCGACGGCACACTGTCATGAGCTTACATGTGGGGATTGTCTAACCTGTTCCGGATGACAATGGCAGCAGTGTTGTGGAGTGTTCCCCGATGATCATCATGCACAAAGGTTTCGACATTTTCGGGGGGGATAAGATTGCAACCACTCATTGCAGCATTGCTGGAAACTTGCAGATTCCTTTCAAACATCCCTGTGGCAGACTTGCTCAGTATTACAAAGAATTGTTCTAACTTGCTGTCCATGATAACGTATCAGATTTGGTAACACACGTGGTCAGTCTAGTACTAATTCTACTGCTTCCAAAGTACACAGGATGATGTCTTTGGCACACTGACTTATGAAGTTCAGTCTCCTTGTGCTGCCCTCTGTTGTCGTGTTACAAAACTAGTATTGAAACTTTTTGATACCACTTAGTACTGCCTGTGTGTAGTAAGAGTTTTTTGATATAAGATTATTTAATTCTACTCTCCACTCTTCCTTGGGGATCTGATATTAAGGTGCTAGGTCTCTATGTATTAACAGCAAAAGACAGACCTTTCTGACATACAGCATGCTTGACTGCGTCTCTTCTGGTGTCAGTAAGCTTATTGAGGCAAAGCGGACAGACCGAGTGACTTGTTTGTTCGTCTCTGGAATTTTAAAACTTTACATTCTGTGTTCTCTGGTTTCTTTCCACTGTCCAAAATGTACACATGGTTCCTGCAGTAACTTAGAGAATTGCATTTTTCCCCCCTCAAAAGTAGTGTTTCAGGATTACACTCTGGATCCATCATGACCCTGGCCTAAGTATTTACTGAAGATGAATGAATAAATGACTATTTAATAAAAAACAAAAACTGCAACCAATAAACAAATGGTTATACAAATTGTCTTTAATCTATGTTTGTCTGCATCCATTAAGAAAAACAGACTTTCACTTTTCTACTATTCTACTCAACCTTTAAAACAATGTTCTGTATTCTACTTTTGTTTTTTGTAGACGCATTTGACACAGTTAAAGAACAGATTGCAACGTGCTCCATGCACAGAAAACCACACAATGCGAGGAGGAGGGGTCAGGAGAGACACATGCCTGAAGCAAAGCCCGAAGAGTCAGTTCCTCGTGGCACCTGCACCACTATGTGTCCCATCTCAGAGGTCCAACGACGGGAAACACAGAGGCAGTTGCACCGATTTGAGCTGGAACGTGGGACAGAGAAAGAGCGCATTCCCCGTGCTGATCTCTCCCGTGCCGTTAAAGAATACTCGCGTCCTGCAGCTGGTAAAGATAGCACGAGAGCCTGTGACCTGAGACCTGCGGATGTGCTGTTCAAGACAGTGTGTTACTTGGTGGATGAAATTGCGGCCTCCCCTACTCTTCAGCCCTGGACTGAGGTTAGCAACTGCATGTGACTTTATTAATTTGTACATCATGACCAAATCTGCAGAAAGGCACATGTAGCCTCTGGTAAAAAAATATTTGTTATATTTTTAGTTCATTTACTTCTAACAAAAAAATTGTTAAAGTACATTTGTTTATAAATTGTTTTGATTGCTCGTTTTTTCCATATTCATCATCTGTATTTTCACACATTTTTTCTCTGGATGTTATGCAGGTCTACAGCTTTGTGTTCGACCGTTTGCGCAGTGTGCGGCAGGACATGGTCATCCAGCGTGTGTCTGGCAGGGAGTGTGTGGCTGTGCTTGAGAGAATAGTGCGCTTCCATCTCTATGCATCATACCGGTTATGTGGTGAGCCTCTTCGTCTATACGACCCACACATCAACGACACACACCTGCAGGAGTGTCTGAGCTGGCTGCTGGAATGTTACAAAGAGGGGCACAACGAGCATCAGGCAGAGTTTCAGGCCATTAGCCTCCTGTACAACCTGGGTGGGTGAGATGATTAACTTGTTTCCTTGAGGTGTACTGTATATCAATTTTTGAAATCATAAATGAATATATGAGATGATTAAAAAGATTACATTTTAATTAAGATATGCTAAATGATTCTTTGTGTTTTCTACTGTGGATAAAGAATGAATGAACTAATGCATTATAGGCTCCTTTGCAGTTTGCTACATATATGAGAAGAAATTATTTATTTAAAAAAATTATTCCAGAGGTAGCTAACTATTTTAATAACCTCATGATCTTTTCAGTGAGCTGTTATGTAATTTCTATGTGTGCCTGTTATGTGTGGATTATAGGTTCTACAAGGACACTGCAGCGTGTCCTGGAGCTGCCTGTGAGGGCACGTCTCTCTCCTCCTGTTCAGTTTGCTCTGGCAGTTAATAGAGCTCATATAGAGCACAACCCTGTGCGTCTCCTACGCCTGGCCAAGAAACTGGACTTCATACAAGCCTGTGCCCTACACAGACATCTACTCTCCTGCAGGAGCGATTTGCTTCTGCTCTACAGCCATGGACACAATAGCCGCAACTGCCGCTTTCCCATCCAGAAGTTGGCAGACCTCCTCTACCTGGAACGTTCATTAGCTGGTGAGCTTTGTCAGGAACATGGAATCCAAGTGAACGGGGACTGTGTTGTCTTCTCTAAAGCCTCCTTTTGTGAGAGCTCATGTAAAGCGCTGCAGTGTGCACAAATGCACAAACTACTAGTGGATGACAAGCAACAGGACCATACAGTTGGTAGCATTATTCATGGCACTGTGTGTACAGTATAATGCGCCAAAATGTATAGTACTGAAAGTTACAGATGAAGACAGGGTAATATTGCTCGTCTTTTCTTTTCAGTACTGTTTATTTTGCAGCATACTGTGTTTGTGTGAATGTGCTGCCTTACTTTTAAAGTGTGATTTTTGTATTTTTCTTTTGACAAAGTATAATATTTTATAGAATATAGTGTTCCTGTTATGTGATTAAACATAGAATGAAAGAGTTGAAGATCCTTTGCATAATTAAAACAATAAGTGCTTGTGAAGATCATATAGAAAACCTTAAATTATATTTGAAGGAGCTCTACATACAGTAAACCCGTTCCCTGGCTACTTTATTAGGAGCCAGCACACACACAATTAGGCAGCAGCACACACGCAATTATACAGATACAGGAAAAACATTTCTGTTAATATTAACATTAAATGTCAATTAAATTTCAGTAACTGTTTTGTGGCACCATGTGGGCTGGTTTGAGTATTTCAGACTTTGGCCATCCACTGGGATTTTCCTGTCAAACTGTTTTGTTTACCCAGATTGGTATAAAAAAGGCAATTATGCTAGCTTAAATACCTTTTAATTAAATTGGCAGAGGACAATGATAACTCAAATGACAACTTTTTTACAAGTTTGATGAACAGAGAGGCAACCCAGAATGTTCAACATAATCTGTACACTTCATCATGTGTTCAGGATCGTGTGGGGTCTGGAGCCTATCCTAGGAGACTTAATGCATGAGGCAGAATACTCTCTGAATGGGGTGTCAAACCATTGAAAAACTGTTATAATTAATTGCCATCTCACAGCTCCAGGGTTCCTGGTTTGATGCTGTCTGTGTGTGGTGTCCCTGTGGCTGTGTGAGTTTTCTCAGTGCTGAGAATATATTTTAGTAATATATTTATTTTATATATATATATATATATATATATATATATATATATATATATATATATATATATATATATATATATTATTTTTTTAACTATGAAAGAACACTTGGACAGAGTTGTTATTTTAAGACATGAAGGTCAGATGTTCTGGAATAATTCTTGGCAGAATTTTTGAACAAAGTTGGCAGGTGCATTTGTAAAAACCGTCAAGCACATGGAGGCTTTCCAGAGCATAGGTAGCAGACATATCTCTATATCAACTGTTCAAATGAGATTATTACATAATTTGGATGCCTTCAGCATTGTTTAAAAATGTAGAAAGGAAATAAAGATCAGGAAAAACCGTGGGATTAGAAGGTGTGTCCAAACTTTTGACTCACTCCCGACCATATGGGGGCGGCAACGCAACAGTTAGCACGTTTGGTAGAAACAAAAGAAAAACAGAAACTCGACTAGACGTAGAAGAAGAAGATTCAAGACGCTGGATTAGAAACATGGGGGAGGCTGAAGTTGTCACAGCTGATGAAAAACAAGTGGATTCAGGAGCCTGTGCTGCGGATGAGTCAGTGGTGTGGAGCCAGGAGGTGGAAGTGTGTTTGTTTCACGCGATGTTGGGTCACAAACCCGTCGGTGAGCTATATTTCGGTTTTTATTGTGCAGCTCTAACGCAGTAGGCCCTAAATCCTCGGTGTAAAGTGCAAACAAACCCGAGCGTCCGCGAGGACAGAAGTGAGAGCCTGAGACGTGGATGTGAGCTCGTTACATAGATTTAGTCTGATTAAATCGTTCTCGGATTCTAAATTAAGCCTAGGAATTGTTTAGGTATGTATAAATTAGTTCTGATTTAATTGAAACTTTCAGCATTTTGCTATTTTAATGAATATGCAGCCTATAAAAACATCTGTCCTATTGTAGAGTTTCTTTATAATGTTTCCCCCTTATTTTTCAATTATGCACAATAATAAAACATATACTGTAAGTCAGCATCTGGTAAGAAACCTTTTCATGCATGCCTTTATACATCATCAGTTCATCCAATTTAAGGGATCTTACAATCAATCCTATATAAGGCCATATTACTGACAGCCTGATATAATTAAGTTATGGGCTCCATTGAGCTTGTTCGTAAAAGACATATAGTTTTTTTTAATTTTATTTTTTTTTTTTTTACAGTTGTTAATATTGAAAATAAGATGTTTTAGAAGTTTGGCTTTCATTTTCATTTTTTTTTTTTTTTTTGGCATAACATGACACCTTTTTATTTAAATCCACGCAGACCAGAGATGGGAATTGAACTTTCAACCCTGTAGGTGCGAGGCCACAGTTCTGCTGACTGTAAATTATGCTCTGGGAAAATATCAAAATGAGTAGCATAACATTCACAGCTATTCTTGACAGCAAGCAACACCACAGCAAATTGTCTAGGAAGAGACAGCACTGGATAAATACAAATAACAGCTCTTACCCAGTTTCTTTTTGAGAGTAATTCAGTAAATGACTTAGAGCTGTACAAAACTAAGTAAAAAAAAAAAAAAAAGCTGCTAGCAGCCCTAAGGTAATAAATGTGAATAAGTTATTAAAATAAATCTAGAAAAATAAGTGTATGAATGTGTTGTGTGGAAAAATAAACATGATTAAATAGAATTCGTTGTGACATCTCTGATTGATTCTTACTAAGCTGTAATATCAATCATGACGTTATGACCCTCCACCTAATATTGAGTAGGTTCCATTTCTATCACCAACGAGACATTAACTTCACTACACTTCACATGCTTTGGCACCAAGTTAGTAGCCGATTCCTGCAAGTTGCAAGCTGGGGCTTCCATGGATCAGACTTATTTTTACAGCACATCCTACAGACTATCAATTGAGATTTAAGGAATTTGGAGACCAAGTCAACACCTCAAACTTCTTGTTGTGTTCCTCAAACCATTTTTGCAGTGTGGCAGAGAGCATTATCCAGATGGTCACTTTCATCAGTATATACTGTTTCCATGAAGGGTTGTACTGAATTGGGTATGTGGTACATGTCAAAGTAACATCCACATGAATAGCAGGACCCAAGGTTTCTCAGCAGAACATTGCTTAAAGGATCACAGTGGCTTCGCCAGCTTGTCTATTTCCCATATTGCATTCTGGTGCTGTCTCTTGCCCAGGTAACTGACACATACACCCAGTCATCCACATGAGGCAAAAGAAAACATGATTGATCAGACCAGATAACAGTCATCTATTGCCCTGTGATCCTGTTTTGATGCTCACATGCCCATTGTAGGTGCTCTTGTTCGTGGACACCTGTCAGCCCGGCCACTCTGACCTCTTAACCCTGATGTTCTGTGATGTGCACTTTCTAATAGATACAGCAAGAACCTTTTCAGCAATTCGAGCTGAAGTAGCTTTGCAATTGGATCAGATTACAAAGTTGCTTAAAACATTATGCCCATTCTTTTCTGCTTCCAACACATCAGCTTCAGGGACAAAATGTTTACTTGCAACCTAATATATCTCTTCCAGGTGTCACTGTAAAGAGATAATCAATGTTATTCACTTAACCTGACAGTGGTCATAGTGCTATGGCAATGTAGGCTCACAAGTGTGGAGTGTAGGAGACATTTATTCATGTAAAATACTTGAACGTTAGAACATTTGAAAATCAAGTTAAAACGTGGTTGAATTAACCAGATTATTTGAGAAAAACATCCAGCACTACCTGTATGTATGTCCAGTCTAAAATTATGTTAAGTAAAGACTTTTTTAAACGGATTTTAATTTGTTAAACTTCTTTGTTTGAGTTTCCATTAAAAAAATACAACCCTGTCAAAAGTGTCTCATAACTTAAGTTTACCAACATGTGACCGTTGAGACTGAAAATGTTCTTCTTATTGATTTATTGTAATAATTACAGGAGTCAATCGTCATTTCCACATGATTTGTATACGTGATAAATTTAGCCAAAACATTGGAAGGCAGGTGTCATCAAAGGTCATCTGGGATCACCTGGGAACAATGTATGATATGCAGGCACTGGTGAGTCAACCTATTAATTATCTGATAACTCTCGACTGTTTGAAACCTTGAACATGACGAGCTCTCGTTTCTTATTCTCTGCAGCACGAGTCTGAAATTCTCCCTTTCCCCAACTCTGAAAAGAGCTTTGTTCTGCCTGAGGACATAATACAAGAGGTCAGAGAAGGTGAGCTACCCTTGCCTTTACTTTTGAGTTTAATATGTCATGAGCTATAAGAACCCAGATGATTCATAGCTTGCATGATGGTTGTACCTTTTAAAATCTTATGTCTGAGGTGTTTGCTATTTAACAAAATGTTTGCTCTTCCTTAATTGCTACAGGGAAAATAGGTTCAGAGGATGATATAAAGGAAGAGATTAAAGAAGAGAGGGATCTTTCTGCCACCCATGAAGAAGGTTCTCACACCCCTAGAGTCTCTCTCTCTCTCTCTCTCTCTCTCTCTCTCTCTCTCTCTCTGTCTCACCTATAGTACATAGATCCGATTTCTGAAGACTATATGAGCCTGTGTATCATTCCTCTATGCCTTCTTCCTATCTTCATTTCCCCCAAATGTCTCTATAGGGGCTAATATGGTTCATCACGGATTTTTTTTGTTGTTGTTTTTTTTGTGCTAGCTGTAATGTTTGCCTGAACAAAGCAGTTTAAACTACAGGCAGTTTTTGTTTAATAGCTATGTGATTGTCACTTTCGATTGTGTGAAGCTGCTGATATTAATATGCTAATTTTAGTTTTTTAGTTCAAGCCCATAAAACCATACACCGCTGAAAACCAGACATTCAGTGCACACCTGAAGAGTTAAACTAATATGACATTTCTTTTTTCTGGCTGTTCAAATAAAATTTTAAAATAGGTTACACTTTTTGTGGCATTTTCACAACATGCAAATCATTACAATGCACTACATACTGCTAATGCATATAATGCTAATTTTGTTTAAAAAAATATGTATATATAATGGTCATATTTGTCCCAAATCCTTGTCTGGTATTTATTTATTAATGATAATGTTGAGACCACTGTAGTTGAAGTGTTTTTATATTGAACAGGAATCTAAACACTTCCAAATAATGCTTCATACAGTCCTTCTTTTCAAAAGTTAACTTACGTCTTTCCTTTTCCATATCCTGTTGTGTCTTTGTCCTACCAGGTAGCAACTCTTCAGTGAAGATTACTGACCGCTCAAGCAGTGGGCGAGAGAAGGAAAAGGAGCGTGAGAGGGAAAAGGGAAATTCAGTCGAGTCAGGTGGTGGCTCTAAGGAGGCTGCAGGTGAGAAGAGGAAGAGGAACCGGGCCACAGAAAAAACCCTGAGCACCGGCAATCCATCCAGCCCTGGGGGAGCCAAACGTCGCAGAACATAGTGTTGGCCAACAGGGGCGCATTTGGAGCATCTAACTCATTGGGACTGAGTGATGGCTTAAGTTAGGCCACCCAGGGTCTCAGACATGGTTAAAGTAAAGCATTTTGAGGCACTGTTTCTGTATGAATGCAATAGTCCTCTGTTTGAGCTTTTTCAGAAGCTTGGTGTATTTGGGAACATACCAGTGCACACATGTAAACAGTGTACTGAAGAATAATCAGGACTTTGATAGAAAGTATAAGCAATGGATTGAGAAGATCTTTGAAGCCTCCAGGTTGTGAAACATAGTACAGACCCGTGTAACTCACCACCTTATTTGTATTCCTGATAAGTACGTTTTTAAGTAGCAGTTTCTCCATTAAACAAAGTGACCTCATGGAGTAATTCCTGTACATGAACTTTTTTCCTTTTTTTTTTCCTCAACAAGGACTGTGGCTGCCATGATGGTCAATTATAGGTATAGGAGGCTTAGTGTTAAATTGTTAGTGCGGTTTAATGCTTCTGTTATGTCCTACTTTGGATTTTCAGACTGTCTAAATGGTTGTGTGTAATATAACCAAAATGGACTTGATTTAAAATCAAGTTCTTGTATTTCCATTAGGTGTTTGTTAAGGAGGAATTGGATTTTACAACCATCTGTATTTATTAACTTTCTGTTTTATATTAAAAAAAAAAGTGTAAGCAATGATAGTTTGTTTATTTTATAAAAGAATAAATGCTGGCCTCCGTTGGTTCATGCTTCGAATATGTCCCCCTTTACATTCTTTTGTTCTGAGAAAATAATGTCAAAGATTAAAAACGCTGATTGTCTCCACAGTACGTCCTCAGCCAAGTTAGGGGGGAAAAGTGATTCATCAGAGTTTAAACCTGAAGAAATTTCAGTCAATATGCTGAGTCACTGAGGTTTGTGTGGTGTTTTTCTCTCTCTCTCTCTCTCTCTCTCTCTCTCTCTCTCTCTCTCATCTCTACCTGCCTGCTTTGTCCTGCTGCTGTTGCAGTTCTCTCCCTCTCTCTCTAGCTCTCTCTTCCCCCCCACTTAAAGTGCTGCATTGCGTTCCCTGGGCAGACACAGTTAGTGTGCCAGCCCCAGTGTTCTTCAGAGTACTGGAGGAACACACAAAGCTCCCTGTTTACAGCGGTGGGTAAGCGACCAATGGGAGCTGCCTTTGATTACTTATGCTTTTACTACAGAATGCATAGGACATTTTTATAAATGCAGCTTGTTTCATTTCTGTATATAAGTGTAATGTAATAATTGACGTAATCATTTAATGAATGTGTATTTGTATATTACTGTAGGGCTTGTTCATAAAATTTTTAAATCTACTGCAGGGAGACTCTGTGTGGACACATTCTCTCTCGTATTTACATCAGTGATTCCTTCGTTATGGGGAAGGAGAAGATCCATATTAATATAGTTGTGATTGGTCATGTCGATTCTGGGAAGTCCACCACCACTGGCCATCTCATTTATAAGTGTGGTGGCATTGACAAGAGAACCATCGAGAAATTTGAGAAGGAGGCTGCAGAGGTAAGACGAAATTTAAGTATAGTTCTATCAACTGCTCCCATGTTTTCTTCAATAAGTGTTATTTTTAAAAGTTGCTTCAGGAAGCTAGTGGTAAGGGAAGAAAAGACAGGAAAACATGGGAGTCGATTTTAAGTGAATCCTTGGACTGAGTGAAAAGAGACTGAAGGTTTCTGGAAGTTTGCACAAACAGAATCTTAATCCAATTGTGTGATTTATGTAAATTATGAAAATGGAAAGAAGTCCTAATGTCATGGTGCCCTTCTCATGTCAATGATAGTGGTGGTTATAAAGTAGTTTTTAGTTCAATTAAGTAAATATGTCAGTAGCGCATACCATAGTATATACTGTATACATACTATGTGATTATTGTTTTTCTATTTAATAGATAAATAATTGTCAATTTATTGTAAGATCAATAGCAAAATTCGTTTGAAATTAAAATAATGGTTGTATGTCTGTTGTTTAAAGATAATGTCCTTTTGGTCGCACAGATGGGGAAAGGTTCATTTAAATATGCTTGGGTTCTGGATAAGCTGAAGGCAGAGCGGGAGAGGGGCATCACAATAGACATCTCCCTGTGGAAGTTTGAGACCTCTAAATACTACATCACCATCATTGATGCTCCAGGACATAGAGATTTCATCAAGAACATGATTACAGGGACTTCCCAGGTGAAGCAGTGTGGATAAATATATATACGTTTTGCAATACAAACCTCATCATAGCTCATTTTGGAACAACACAATCTGTCCATGTTTATTTTTTATTTCCTTATTTGTTAGCTTAATGGACAATAGATTTCCTTTGTTTAGGCCATGCAGAAGTGGATAAGTATTTACTATTATATTCATTATTATACATTAGATTTTTAAGAAAGATAACCAAGATGACCTGATATTTGAAGGATATGTGATTTTAAATAAATTTATTTGAAAGCATTTACCTTTGGCGAACTTAACATGGCAAATGCATACATGTAAAATGTGTAATTATTATTATTATTATGATAATAATAATAATAATAATAATCATGTTATTGTATGCAAGTAAATGTACTGTATCTACAGTATATTGAAATGTAGTGAAACCAATTATAATTGGATATTGAATGGAATTATTTGGGTCATGAAATGGGCCAAAGGTTCTATATAACAAACTACTTCTAACAAAACAACCATGTGAAGGTTGATAGCTTAATACATTTTTTTCTAAACATCTAGTGCTGGGTCTTCTTCTGTATGGATTATGAGTGAATGATTGTGCTACTGTGTAAACAGTTAAGGTTGGGGTTAAAGTAATTATGTAGAAGGTCCAGTCATAGCTTTGGTTGAATTGTAAACAAGGCCTTTCTGACTCGCTGTAAATAGTTGCTGCCTTCACAGAAGGTCTGAACATCTCCTCCTTTATGTTTTACAATAGTTGTTACATTAGGATAAAAAATTTTGAAGCAGTCAATAATCACAAAAACAACACTATATACAGTATGGTGATGGAGGTTGTGTGTTCAATCTTGATATGGTTTGTGTTGTATCATTGAAAAATATATTCTTTAGGGGTTGTATCACTGTTAGACGTCCCTACATTTGTAATCAATTTATACCCTTATTCGTAAAAGGGAATTTAAAATATTTGCTGAAATGCATTTATTCATGTACTTAATTATGTATTTAATTAAGCATTTCAAACAAACAAGCAAAAAAAGACAAAACGGTGAACTTTATTCTATTTGATCTCTCTACCAGGCAGATTGTGCTGTTCTTATTGTGGCAGCTGGCGTAGGTGAGTTTGAGGCAGGTATCTCCAAGAATGGACAGACACGTGAACATGCCCTGCTGGCCTACACGCTGGGCGTCAAGCAGCTGATTGTTGCCGTTAACAAAATGGACTCCACGGAGCCTTCTTACAGTGAGAAGCGCTATGATGAGATTGTTAAAGAAGTCAGTGCTTACATCAAAAAGATTGGCTACAGTCCTGCCTCAGTGCCCTTCGTCCCTATTTCTGGATGGCATGGGGACAACATGCTGGAACCTTCCACCAATGTAGGTGTTGAGAGCATGTTCATTCATATTGTGAATGCATTATATTTGAGATTATTTATTATGCTTGACATAATACTCTCCAGATGTCATGGTTTAAAGGCTGGAAGCTTGAGAGGAAAGAACAACATGCCACTGGAGTCACTCTCCTTGAGGCCTTGGACACAATCATGCCTCCTACGCGTCCCACAGACAAGCCTTTACGCCTTCCTCTGCAGGATGTTTACAAAATTGGAGGTCTGCATCCACTTGGATGAGGTTGATGTACTGTAGATATTCAGCTCATAGTGGTTATCCAGTAATTTGTCCATGTATTAAAAATCCAAATTATTATTGAAAGCTTTAACAAGTTTGCCAAGAAGAATTAGCAAAAATATCAGGATGAGATGTGCAAATCTATAAAAACAAATCCAGTTCTTACAGTTGCATCTCAATAAATTAGAATATCATCAAAAAGCTGATTTATTTCAGTAATTCAATTCAAAAAGTGAAATTCATATATAGGTTTATTACACACAGACTGATGTATTTCAAGTGTTTTTATTTATTTTCTTTATGCTTATGACTCTCAGCTAACAAAAACCCAAAATTTAGTATCTCAGAAAATGTAAATTTTGTGAAAAAGTATTAGAAACTCATAGTATCACACACTAATCAGCTAATTAACTCAAAACACCTGCAAAGGTTTCCTGAGCCTTTAAATGATCTCTCAATCTGGTTCGGTAGGCTGGCTGATCACAAGAGTACTTCATGCTTCCCTCTGATGACCAGCTCTATGGAGATGTTGATTTCATTGTCCAGCAGGACTTGGCACCTGCCCCCACTGCCAAGAGTACTAATTCCTGGATTAAGGACCATGGTATCCCTGTGCTTGATTGGCCAGCAAACTCGCCCCACCTAAAAGAGAAAGGTAGATGTGAGACAACAGATCCAACAATGCAGAAGAGCTGAAGGCCGCTATCGGAGCAACCTGCGTTTCGATAACCCCGCCGCAGTGCTACAGACTGATCGCCTCCATGCCACGCCGCATTGCTGCAGTAATTAATGCCAAAGGGCTTATTTTTTTTAATTTTTATTAATTGGTCTTTAAAGTAATCTTCTAATTTTCTGAGAATTGTGGGTTTTCATTAGCTGTAAGCCATAATCATCAAAAGTTAAAGAAATAAACCCTTGAACTATATCAGCCTGTGTGTAATGAATTTATATAATATGATTTTCACTTTTTGAATTGAATTACTGAAAAAAAAAAAAAACTTTTCAATGATATTCTAATTTATTGAGATGCACGTGTGTGTGTGTATGTGTGTGTATATACATATTTACAGGGCAGTCAGAAATGCACTGAAGGGTAATTTTCAAAGCCTGAGAAGAGAGCAAGCTTGATGTGTTAATTTTATTGATTCTTTACTTAGGCATCGGGACAGTACCTGTGGGCAGAGTGGAGACGGGCATCCTACGTCCAGGCATGGTGGTGACCTTTGCTCCTGTCAATATCACTACAGAAGTAAAGTCTGTGGAGATGCACCACGAGTCCCTGAGTGAAGCGGTACCAGGTGATAATGTAGGATTCAATGTGAAGAATGTGTCTGTGAAGGACATTCGCAGGGGGAATGTGTGTGGGGACAGCCGGTCAGATCCACCCCAGGAAGCTTCAGGTTTTACAGCACAGGTTAGAGAATGATTTAAATGCAATACGTTAATACACTAAGAAAGGGTATGTCCAATAGGAATGTTGCCACAAGTCAGTATTTCTCAGCAGTTGCACCAATGAGGTCAGAATTTTTCTGCACACTAGGTCAGGTACTACAGTTCAGTGCATAGGATACACAAATAGTTTTGCATTTGAATGACTTTTTTTACTAAGGTCCTCTAGTGAACACTTCTATAAATGTATGTTTTTCTATCATGGTTCTCTCTCTTTCTCACTTACATAGGTCATCATTCTGAATCATCCAGGTCAAATCAGTGCTGGCTACTCCCCGGTCCTCGACTGTCACACAGCTCACATTGCCTGCAAGTTTGCTGAGCTGAGGGAGAAGATTGACCGTCGCTCAGGAAAGAAACTGGAAGACAACCCAAAGTCTCTGAAGTCTGGAGATGCTGCCATTGTGGATATGATTCCAGGGAAACCCATGTGTGTGGAGAGTTTTTCACAGTACCCACCTTTGGGTGAGTGTACAGCAGTCATATATAATTTAAATCATGAGTGCTTTAAGTCTTTATCCCTTAAAGGACATATGACTATTAATATAATACTGAATATGGTGATTTCTAACTGCTGAGCATGTTTGTGTAATTTTTAGTGACACAATTAATGTCATTTGTTGTGTTTTTGTGAGTATAATGTTATGTGTTTACAGGACGCTTTGCTGTGAGAGATATGAGACAAACCGTTGCTGTTGGCGTCATCAAGAATGTAGAAAAGAAAATTGGTGGAAGTGGCAAAATCACCAAATCAGCCCAAAAAGCACAGAAAGCTGGCAAATGAAACTTGATACCCTTGTAGTGCCTGACTTCTGCTTCTGCCCTCCAGCAACCCCCATATTAAAAATGACCATGCTCATCTGGCCTACTGCACTACAGTCCCATTTTACATCACTGATTGGATGGATGATGGTCATATCAATGTGAATGACAGAAAATATTTATTCAACTATTTGACATGGCTTTGTTGTAATTTAAGCTCTCAGACCGAAATCTATATAACTCTACTATAAAATGGATCATAATACTGATGTATATGTAAATGTGTATAAAATTCATACATAGAAAGTTTCCATTTGAAGATTGTGCTACAGATATAAAATGAAAGATGTGATGGGGTTAACCGTTCATTGTGGATTTATTCAAAACTGTGGATGCCTGTTAGCTTTGTCTTGATTCTTGCTTTTTAAGCTTGACTTGATGAATTTAGGAAAAATAAATGAATGGTGTTTAACGTTTTATACTGGTGATAAACTAGTTTGTAATGGCATTAGATAACATGATTTATTTATACTGAATGAGGGGAAAGTCATAACCCTTAGGAGTAAAAGAATAATAAATTGTCAGCTATTAGCAATCAAGTACTATGCACCAATGCTGTCTGCTGTTTCTTTTAGTGAAAACTATTCTAAATAGCTTAATTGCAAGAACCGTTTTAAACACATTTCACCAGGCTTGTAAATTAATAACACTGACTAGAAAAATAGAGAGAGACAAATTCCTCTGATGTTGAAGGAGAGAAGGCGATGCTATGTTTAGTGATCCTCTGCTCAGATTGCAGAACAATCAGTAATAGCCAGATAAGCCTTTAATCCCATACAGCTGGCTACTCTAATAGGCTTTCTATGATTCAGACAATTCGCAAACAAATCCATTAGTAAACCACTGATTAGTAGATAACTTACCCTTTTTTAAATGATTAACGCATGTCTGCAAACAAAGACAACTGGACCTAATTGCTGCTAGTCTTGGAATGCTTATAAGAAAGAGAATTTAAAGTTGATCTTTTCAACTTTACCGGATGAACTTCCTCAGAGAGTAAGTGACAGAATAAAATGTGAATGTCTATAGTTTTAAACCTTTTACTTTGAAACATTAGTGTTAAAGTGATTTGGAACCAAGCATTCTTACTGACTTACTTGCTTGCTTTACCCCACTTAAAGTTTTTCTTTAAATGCAATTATTTATACATGATGTGTAAGAAGCTCCATTAGGTCTCTATAATAAATGCACGTCATGTACAAACAGTATTTTTCTTAGATTTAATTTCTTTATGTATGTTAGTACACATACTACTTTTTATAATCAAAGTTTTTATAATAATAATAAACATTTTAGAACCTTGTGGATTTAATGGGGTTTTCCTAATTTGTTGAAGGAAAAAGTATTAAAAACTATAGGCAGATTTTAGTTCCACTGTTTGTAAATTTAAAGTTAATAAGAGCTAAAACTTTATAAAAACAAATAAATATTCTGAATAATCTCATTTTTAGCTTTTAGTAAAAAAAATTTTTAGTCATTAGTTTTTCATGGTTTCTTCATTTAATATGGTTAGATTAAAAAAAAAATCATTATTGATTAATGATTAAATGATTAATTAAATCATTATTAATTGACAGTCCAGAACTGTGTTTCAGATGTTCTGCATTTCTTTTAGACATGGGCAACTATTTTTGCAAACTTTTGTCAGCTTAATTTCCATACTTAAAAATAATGTTAAGGATCATTTACTGGTCTTTGTTTTCCTCCATTCTTTTCTGGGTTACACACACAGGGAGAGAGGGAGGTATGTGTGTGTGAGAGAGAGAGGGGGAGAGAGAGAACCAGTCATACATATTCTTGTTAAGGGTGGTATAATCTGTCACAGTTTTAAATAAAATCAACATGAGCAACGCATAATTAACTATACAACCTGTTTTCCCCGGCACGTCCACCAGGGGTCAGTATTGCACCTTGAATATTCTGCCTATTCTTAAACCTGTGGACACACTCTTCAGACCAGATGTTCATTAGTGTACAAGTTTGAGACTGTGATGTCCATTGCAAAACCATACATGTCAGTCATATTTGTTAACGTGGATTGGGTCATCACCATGTTGAAAAATCAGTTCTCACCAAAAGTAGAAATCCTTTAAATATGCAGTATTTTGAAGAATCACGCAAAACCAATAAAAGAAAAAAACATGATCCCATCCATCGTTTTTGCTGTCTTTTTCCTTCTCCCTTTTTTTTCTTTTTCAGAAATCAAAAATCAAAGATGCATGAAATCTTTATCCTAACTTTACAGAACAGTTCACAGACCAGTAAATGGCAGAACAAATGTTTCAATTGTAATGATGCACATTAAACCAAAATACTTACCAGAGTAAGCACTTTTTATGTAATATGTGTTTCAGGTACATTCTGTGTATTTATTGCTATGAGTGTTCTTCTTTTTTTTTTTTAAATGAAACATTGTTTAAACAGTCAGTTTCTGAATATCATTTCCCCTTTATTGTAGTCCATTTTATATATATATATATATATATATATATATATATATATATATATATATATATATATATATATATATATGCGCTCCCTGGAAATAATTTACCAAGTACTACAGTATTTCTATAGTTGCACCTGAAAATATTTTAAGGTTTTATGCAGAAACACTAATTATTAATATTGAGAACATAATAAATAAATAAGAAATATGATAAATGCCTAATTTCAGCAAACTACACTTTATAATTTAAACAGTAGATATGGTGATGATTCCGTATAGAAAAGCAAAACACATGCAGCTAGAAAGGAGCTTTTTGATCACACTGTAACGTTAGAGTCCAGTCTTTAATTTGAAGCTCATGTAGATAATATCAACAGGATGGCATTCTTTCACCTCAGAAATATTGCCAAGATAAGAAATATATTGTCACTAAACGATGCAGAAAAATTAGTTCATGCTTTCATCACCTCTAGGTTGGACTATTGTAGAGCCTTACTGTCTGGTTGTTCAATTAGGTGCATGAACAAGCTTCAGTTAGTACAGAATGCTGCAGCGAGAGTCCTCACTAGAACCAGATGATGCAAGCACATCACCCCTATCTTATCCTCACTGCATTGGCTCCCTGTGAAATGCATCAATTTTAAAATACACTATTAATGTATAAAGCATTATTATTATTTTTTTGAGCTACAGTATCTGAGTGAACTGCTAGTATCTTACGATCTGCCACGCCTACTTCGATCAAAGGATGCAGGCTGCTTGTCAGTACGGTGTATGGTGAAAACTACAGCAGGGGGGAGAGCTTTTTCGTAGCCCAAAAGTTGTGGAATAGTCTTCAAATTAATGTTTTCGGGACTCAAACACAGTCTCAGTGTTTAAGTCTAGGCTAAAAACCTATTTATTTAGCCAAGCATTTTTGTAAATAAATTTGCCTTAGGTAAAGGAGCAGATCTGGGGGACTCATGGACGTAGAGTCTTACGGTGAACTGGTATGTTTAGATGCTGTCTTCCACACTCTCCGTTCTCTCAGGTTTGTTGACGGTGGAGTCATTGGTCGCTTTACATCTCCAGGAGCCCTCATGTCTGTGTTTCCTTCTGGCTCTTCCCTTTAGTTATGCTGTTATAGTTAGTCCTGCCAGAGTCCTTGCTTGCACTCTGCACTGAATATACATTCACTTTATAAATTGTGTGACAGTGACCATACCTAACTGCCATCTCTCTCTCTCTCTCTCTCTCTCTCTCTCTCTCTCTCGCTCTGTCAAGCTACACATGTCGCTCTTGAGCTGCCAGTGATCCAGACTGCCTCTGCCCTCTGGACCTGTCTGACTCATCCTGGTGCTCCGCTGCTGGTTTGAGATCTCATCACATGGATGCCCCGTGTGGTCTGTCTGGGATGCGTGTGGTTACTAGGGACAGTCCCACTTTGATGCAGACAGCTGTTCTCTGAGGACTTCTGACTGCAGTCGCTCGATAGTTCAGAACAGGAATTTCCTACAAGTCTACCTGAGCTCCCTTTTAACTTAGAGATCAACTGTTATATTAAACTGCCAGCTGCCTAACACACAGTATGACTGCAGATCAAGCCCTGCTATCTGTTTCACCCAAATGAGGATGGGTTTGGGTCCTATCAAAGTTTCTTCCTATTGCCATCTCAGGGAGTTTTTCCTTGCCACCGTCACCCTCAGCTTGCTCATCAGGGACAATCTGACCATTTTGATCCATACACATTTGCATCCAAACTTCCATTATTTCTTTGATTGTGTAAAGCTGCTCTGCGACAATGACAATTGTTAAAAGCGCTATACTAATAAAATTGAATTGAATTGAATTTCTTCATAACGGCATGTTTACATAATGTCCTATAAAATGGTGTCAACTTTTTTGGCTGCTGTTTGACCATACCAAATAGTCAATTCACTGAATGATTTTCATGAGTTGGCTGCTTGTATCTTTATGGATCCCTGACCCTACATAACCCCTGGAAGCAGACATGTTAATGAAAGGCACCCTTTGCCTGTTTACTTAGTTTTTTTTAATCATGTTTAAACTGTCACCAAGTGTGAATTGCAAGATGATAAATACTGTTAGTTGACAAACAATGCTTTATACACACCAATCAGCAATAATATTATGACTAGGGCTGCAACAACTAATCGATAAAATCGATAATTATCGATAATGAAATTCGTTGTCAACGAATGCTGTTATCGATTAGTTGGACTGCTCATGTTATTGAGGAGCACAAATACACACAGATACACACAGATACACAGCCGCTTGTGCAATGGAGGTTACAGAAGCGTCTGCAGGAAAAGCGCGCCTATGGCGTTATATTCCTACACCAATTCTGAGCGTGCAGTTTAACATTTTGAGAGCAGACAAAGCACTCCATGCGCGTGCAGTGTCTGCGCGCTCAACAGCTCGATTCTGCGTGTGCAATGTCTTCCCTACTCACTCAACATGTTTTCCATGCACGCGCGACTCTGCCTTCACGCTCAAGCAACATTTACTTTCTGTGCGAGCTCGACTCTACCTGTACGCTCACTCAATTTTGTCCAGTGTTACAAAACTGCCACAAAACCAGCCAATCACAGACTTACACAGACTACTTCTGATTGGCTGTTCCTTCTCTATCAGCTGGCAATATCTGCAATTATTGTTAAAATGCTGTATTTTTGGTAAAAGCGCTAATTCGAATCCCGGGTGGTGCTGTAACCTCTCGCAGCCGGAGGTCTAGAGAGAGTTGATTGGCCGAGCTCTCTCAGAGGGGAGGGATGAGAGGTACATAGTGCTCCCACATTAATCACAACTCTACAGCCAATCAGGGGCGTCTGTGAGCTCGCGCAATGGAGGGAGCGGATAGGGCTGTCCTCCGAGTGTGTTACGCTGCCCCAATGGTGCGCGAGTAAGCAGTTCGAAAAGATGCGGTCGGCTGGCGCCACGTGGTTCGGAGGAAACATGTGATAGTCTTCGGCCCTCCCGGGGTCTCCCGGCTGAATGGTAGTAGTAGCCTTAATGTGGGAGCCCCCTAGTGACGGGGAGGAATTGGACACGACTAAATTAGGGAGAAAATCGGGGAAAAATCTCCCCCCCTCCCCCCCAAAAAATGCTGTATTTTGCATATTCAAATGCTGTTGTTTATTTATTTATTTATTTATTTATGTATTTATTTTTAGAAAGAGACAAGTCAGCATAAGTGAATTAATAAAAAAAAGAAATCCTCCATGCACTCCACAACAAGCAACCATTATAACAGGCGCCATCCAATATAATAAGAGTACAACAATTGTTTAGCTTTTTTATTTATGTATTTATATTTTGGATTATAAGAGTTTTACTGTTCAAAACAAACTTTGTCTTTAATTTAAGGTTTAAAATGTCAAAATGAAAGATCAATAAACTCTATATGAGGCTTTTGAATTTTTTAAAGTTTAGTTTTATACATAACTAATACCCTGATTTATGGTTTTATATAGTTATAAACAAAACGTCAAATTAAAGAAGCATTTAGTTTTTATCCGATTAATCGATCAATCGAAGAAAAGAAAAAAATCACCCAACGAATCGATTATCAAAATAATCGTTAGGTGCAGCCCTAATTATGACCCTAATATTGAGTAAGTATCCCTTTTGCTGCAGGTTTGGGATATTTAACGCTGTAGTCTAGTCACCAAAATTTGGCCCTTGTCACAATAGGTGAACATTTTGTCCCTGAAGTTGACGTGTTGGAAACTGAAAAAATGGGCAAGTTATTTGAGAAGGGCCAAATTGTGATGGCTAGATGACTGGATCAGGGCAACTTAGAAACTGCATTTATACATACAGTCTATACTGAATTTGCCACTGTGATAAATAGTTCATGTTAATTTTTAAAAGTTTTAAAAAGTGTATATAGTAGTATTACTGTCTCTTGACACTTTCCTTCCTGCATTAATTACTGTTTTTGTGTGTGTGTGCTGGCTTAGTATAAATAACATGCAAATATGAGGACTGATCATCAGATATTACATTAATCAGATATATGATTATACCTACTGACATCCAGTGGTTCATATTAATTATCTCATTAAAGTGGGGTGATATATTCAGCAGTAACTGAACAGTCAGATGGCATGTGCATGCATGTTTGGAAGGAAGCAAGAGGAGGCAGTGTGATACTCTGAGCAGTGCTCTGCTTGGAGACTGTGGGTCTTGGCATTTATGTGGATGTTACTTTGACACATACCACCTTTTGGTTGCAAACTACGTACACATTTGGTTGCAGACTACGTTGACACATAACACCTTATTTGTTGCAGACTACGTACACCCCTTTACGTACAACATTATGGCTGGGCCTCATTCAGTAAGATAATGTGTCTTTCCACTATGAAAAATGCTCTGGAGTGACTTGAGGAATATGACAAAGAGTTTAAGATCTTGACTTGGTCTCCAAATTCCCAAGCTTTTGATCCATCTATGGAATGTGCTGGATGAACTATTCCAAACCACAGAGACCCCACCTCATAACTTAAAAAAACCTAAAGAATCGGCTGTTAATATCTTGTTGCTGAATACCACAGCACACTTTCAGAGGTCTTGTGGTGTCCATGCCTTGACAGGTCAGAGTTGATTGATGTCAAGTTGTATTGGGCAGGTAGTTTTTGTGGTCTACTGGGTGTATAAATTTCACTCACTCACTCACTCAATCACTCACTCATCATCTATACCGCTTAATCCTGTATTCAGGGTCACGGGGGCCTGGAGCCTATCCCAGGAGACTTAGGACATATGGCAGGGTACACCCTGGACAGGGTGCCAATCCATCGCAGGGCACAGACACACACACATACACTCACTCATTCACACAGTATGGGCAATTTGGGAACGGCAATTAGCCTAACCTTCATGTCTTTGGACAGTGGGAGGAAACCCACCAAGCACGGAGAGGAACATGCAAACTCCATGCACACAGAGACGGGAAACGAGCCTGGCCGGGGTGTAGAAATGTATTTATTTTAAATAGATTCCCACTGTACGAGACACAATGAAATTATTTTGACCAAATTTTGAATTTTAAGCAACCCTATTGCTCATACTTCTACTATATAGCTATGGGCTGAAATATCCCCATGTGCTGTCTATGCACATACACTGCAAAATACAAAATGAATATTGTATTTTGTGTTGTTTCCTGATAGGCTTAAATTTATGTTATAATGTGCAATGCATATAAACTTTTTGATGCTCTTGTTGTCACGTTAAATAACAAGGGAATGTATTGAATGTGCTGTCACATGCATAATGTGTCTGGTGTAAAATAGGCTTATGGGCTTACCATGCTGGCATAAAATGAGCTTAACTTTATAAATCAAACTCTTTTCAAGGCTAAGGATTAACACAGATGTTAATTGCTGACTTTATTCGCAATAATGCAAAGCGTTAAAAAGGTAACAAAGGTATGCTTAAATACAAATTGAAAGTATTTTACAATTAATTGTTGGATCTATTTTCTGTTTTATAATGTGATGGTCTTGAGTGACTGATCAAACATGGGTAAAATAATTTCTCGGTAAAAAGAAACAGTTAACCCAAAAGAATATGACAGAAAAGAGCAAATGGTTTGCTATTTCAACCCCACAACCAGCTTCCCAACTTCTAAATAAATCTAACCTCAACTTTTTTTTGTATTTAATTAAAAGTACTGTTTAATTAAATATTATTCTGTAGTTTCTTCGGTGCTTTGAGTGGATCAGTAGTTCTTTCAATAGATTATGTTACCAAGGTCTAGTCCCTGGTTCGGTAAACTTAGAATGGAAATAAAAAGATGTTATTTATCTACGGTATTAAAATTTTACAATAGCTTGCAAAATGGCTTGAACAAAATACATTTGAGGTTGTCAGCACTGCACTGTGTAGAAATAAACTGCATTTTTTCCCCAGGCTTTCTAAGGTAGCTGTTGGTATTTTGCTCTGGTATAAAAATAATAGTAAAGGTCTAAAGTAATCTTTTTTAAACACAATTGGAATAAAGGTGGTGGGTAAACGAAAAATGGTGCTAGACAATGACAATAAATAAAATAGCCCAGAATGCACAGAATGCCAAGGGTCTAAAATGTCTTCTGGGAGAAAAGCATTAGACAAGTTTGTTCTTACCAAGGAGTAAGTAACCATAGGAGTATACCTTTGAATCTAAATTATTTTATTGATGTCAATTGATTAATCCTACCTAATCGCCATAGTATGAGCCATAGCCAGCACCAGAGAGAGAATTGGCAGTGCTATACCTACTGTACCTGCAGGAAAGCCACAGCACACCACTAGCACCCCAAGAAATGGCTATAGTTTATTTATTTATTTCATTTTTAAATGTGTGAATACTTTTAATGAATAAAATTAATTTAATGCATTTGGTGGGTGAGGCACAATTCTTATTATCTGTTTGCAAGACTATTTCTAATTAATTTCTAACATTATTCTGTATATCATTAGGACTATAGAGCAGGCTATTGTTTATTTATTAGTTGAGGTGTTGCTAACTGGCAGCATGAGTTCATGATCTCAGTATCTGAGGCTTAATGTGCATGAACCCGTGTGTGTTTGTGTGTGTGTGTGTGCGCTTGTGTGTGTGTGTGCGCATTTGTGTGTGTGTGTAGGCCTATACCAGGACCTAATCGTGTCAAATTTTATATTCAAAGGTATATAATGTAGGCTGGCTCATGATCCTTTCTATATAGCTTATGTGCTGGATATTTCCCCTTGTGTTTAACTCACAATAGCATTTTAATGTTGTGAAGCAGGTATTGAAAAATGTGCATTTATCAAGTTCACACTATTCAATTCAATTTAATGCAATTTTATTTGTATACCGCTTTTAAAAATTCTAAAGCTTTACACAATCAAAAGAATTATTTAAGTTTGTATGAAATGTGAATGTGTATGAATCAAAATGGTCAGATCGTGCCGAGGGCGACAGTGGCAAGGAAAAACTCCCTGAGATAGCAATAGGAAGAAACCTTGAGAGGAACCGGACTCAACAGGGAACCCATCCTCATTTGGGTGAAACAGAAAGCAGGAATTGATTTGCATTCATACTGTGTGTTGGGTGGCAGGCAGTTCAGTATAACAGTTGTTAACAGATGTTAATTGATGTTAATATGGAGACCAGGTAGTTATTGGAGGCTCAGGTAGACTTGTAGACTTCCAGTTCTGAACTATCGAGCAACTGCAGCCAAGTCCTCAGAGAAACAGCTGCCAACATCAGTTGAGGCCAGGACAGTCTTCATAGTAGAATGAAATCGTCCCCAGACACCAGACGCATCTCAAAACTAATACAACTACTAAAATAATTGAAAGTGACATAGGCACGCTGATAACCTTCTGCATTTGTGCCATAAATGAGGTAAGCACCAGTTACAATATAACTTGTAACAAAGTTCCTCACCAGGCTTTTTAAAACATGTAACAACTCCAAATCAAGGGAGACAATATTATGTCCTTACCATTTTCTTGGTAAGTTGTACAAGTCCTTACTGTGTACTCTGGCCAAAACATTCAAGCATCCCCATAGCATCAGCAAAAGAAAGCACGGGCATTCATATGAACTAAGAGCTGTGCAATGAAAAGCAACGAGTGCTTTATACAAGTTTAAGTTTAAAAAAAAAAAATAATAATAATAATTAGGAAACTGCATGAGGAAGTGACTTAGGAACAGGTTACCACATAATTATTATAGCACTAATTATTTCCAATGCCCATATAAAGTGCAGAAGTTGTACAATAGACTAACTGATTTGAAATTACAGTACTTGTGAAAGATTTGACTAGACTCGACAGGTTGTGTCAGTGGTGGGAATACGAACACTGGGTCATGCAACCTTCTTGTTTTTTCTTTGGTTTTCTGCACATGCTGACATTTACAGGATGTAATTGCTTGTGGAGTGGAAGAAGACCTTGTTGACCTGAGAAACCTTTTGTCTATGTGAACACACTTAATCCTCAGTGGATTGGAAGTAAAACAGTAGCTCTGCTGAAAAGCTAAAGTTCAGAACATCTCACTGCCTCTTCTCAACCAATCACCACATTTAAGCGAATCTCCAGCCAAGGAAAATAAAAAGCTACAATCAAACAGTATACATATGGTTATTTTATGATGTGATGACGTAACATAACGCTGTATATTATGATGCTTTCAACATGAAGATGTCCTCAAAGCATTTATAGTAACAAATGGATTTTTCTGATATGTGAAAATCTAATTCTTCCACACAGACAGGTTGAGAATAGTGTCATGAGGAGGCAGAGGGAGTTGGAGACACTAGCAATAATGTTTATTGAAACAATTCAGATTGGCAGACAAAAATGTAGTCAGACAGAGGATAGTCAACAGACAGAAACAAGGCAATATAGAAAATAAAAAAGGCAAGATTATAAACGAAGGCCATCTTGAAATCAAAAGCAACATCTGAAAATAGCACTGAGAGATTTATGAAATTGGCAAAATCTTGTAAGGAATGTAAGTGGTGTGATTTATGTACTAGGGTTAATGAGTACAATAAGAAACAGGTGCAAGTCAGTAGGAAGATGAGTGGGAGGACTGCAAAGTCACATTTGGATAGGGAACAGACTGGATTTGTAGTTGCTATCAGTATGGTGTTGGCTTTGGATGTCATAAGACATGACAGCACAAATCCCACCATCCCACCCCTGACACTCATCTCCAGAGATAATGTGTGACAGCCATGTTGAATGGCAACCCCTGGGACAGGGAGTGGGATGCTCAAGATAAAGGCAATGGAATTTTTCAGTGTGATACTGGGCCCATTTCTCTTGGCTTTATGCTTCTCAGTGGTTCAGACGCTGGAGGCAACCCAACACCACAATTCAGTGGCCAAATAGAGTAAAGTGAAGGTGACTACCTTATACAGTACAGTATGTCTCTATACATTTCTACCACACAAGAAAGGGACCACACTGTGAACACCTTCCGTACCCAGTAGATATTTGAGTTGTGTTGTTATAAACAGGGAAAGCCATGAAAAGCCTTGTAAATGCAAATGAGGAAGTAAAGGGTCTTCTTAAAAGGTTGTGATCGAATTTCTAAAATAGGTTGAGCATCAGCCAAGGGCAGTAAATACAATAGATAATTGGATACTTAAAATTATTGGGCCAGGTATGTGGCCATGAAATTTCCTGCTTCACCAAAGTCTATTAGAGCTGGAAAGAATAAAAAAAAAAAACAATCATGTATAGTTAGACTCAGACTCAAGAATTAGTTGTTTTTAATATAAAAAATAAAAGAGGGCTAGCCTAGGACTACTGCTATGCTATTGGGTAGAAGGTTGTTTTGGGTATTTTCAACATTGTCAACAAAGACAAAATCATCTACTCCTTTCCTGCTATTCGGCAGACAGTTGCAATAATTAAAATGCTGTAGATCATGGTGTGCAGGTAGGATTGAGATGTGGATTGTAATTGTAAAATTGCAAGCTGCATTAAATATTTGGAGATTTTGTGTATCATCAAAATCAGAGTGTCACGGACTAACCGGAGATGAAGCAGAAGACTAGCAGTTAGCCCTGTAGCGTGGATGGTAAACCCAAACGCGGAAGTAGCGCGAGCAGGCAGGATAACCACGCTAGTTATTCTTAGAACTCTCCCGAAGCGAGAGCAAGAGTTTACACAAATAAACCCGCGTTCTAAATACACACACCCAATCAGAAGCGATAACCCAAGAAAGTGAGTACTCACGTTTGGACGAGCGAGGCGTCGGCGATAGCATGGGCATAACTCAATGACTGAGCAATGTGAGGCGTCATCTTGTTTCCTTTTATGCTTCCTGAAACCCGACCGTATTACTTCCGGGTCCTAGTGCCGGTCGTGTTACGAGTGTGCATGACAGTACCCCCCCGTCCAGGACCGACTCTCGACGGTCCTGGGGTGGAGTATACCCGACGATGGTAGTCCCGGATGAGTTCGGGGTCTAAGACAAACCGAGCCGGAATCCAAGATCGCTCCTCGGGACCGTAACCTTCCCAATCCATCAGGTACTGGAGCCCTCTGCCCCGAGGACGTGAGTCAAGGATCCGGCGAACGGTGTAGGCGGGACCACCCTCAATCATACGGGGAGGAGGAGCAGGGTGGGTGGGTGGAACCATTGGTGAAGTGGTGAAGGGTTTGAGCTGGGAGGTGTGGAATACCGGATGGATCCGGAGCGCCGCAGGCAGCTGGAGCCGGTAGGTGACAGGGTTAATCCGGAGGTTGATGCGGTATGGTCCGATGAATCTAGGTGACAGCTTTCTTGACTCAGTCTGCAGGAGTAGGTTTTTTGTCGATAGCCATACCTTATCACCTACTTGGTACATTCGTCCCGGTGGGTGTCGACGGCGATGTTGCAGGGTGTAACGGCGGTTGGCCCTTTGAATGGCGTGGTTTGCTTGTCTCCAAAGCCGTCGACACCGGCGAACCAACTGTTGGGCCGACGGCACCTCCACCTCCGGTTCTTGATGGTCGAACATCGGAGGTTGGAAGCCGTGGCATACCTCAAATGGGCTTAGGTTGGTGGCAGAAGATAGGTGGAGGTTGTGGGACAGTTCAGCCCAAATGAGGTAGCGGGCCCAGGAGCACTGGCGATCAGCAATGAAGCATCTCAGGTGGCGCTCCAGTTGTTGGTTGGTTCGCTCCGTCTGACCGTTAGTCTGTGGATGGTAACCGGAGGACAGACTGCAGGTGGAATTGATCAGACGGCAGAAGGCCTTCCAGAACCGGGACGTGAACTGGGGCCCCCTGTCCGAGATGATGTCCTTTGGGAACCCATGCAGGCGGACTACGTGCTCTAATATCAGCTCAGCTGTCCTTTTAGCTGACGGGAGGCCGGAGAGGGCCACCAGGTGAACAGCTTTTGAGAACCGGTCGACGATGGTGAGGATGGTGTCCCTTCCTTCCGAAACCGGCAGGCCCGTGATGAAGTCAACGGCAATGTGTGTCCAGGGTCGGCGGGGAACCGGGGGTGGTTGAAGTTCCCCGGGGGATGGTCTGTTGCTGTCCTTGGACCTGGCACACACTGGGCACGCCTGGACGAACTCGTCTACGTCTTTTTTCATACTGGGCCACCAGAAAGCACGTTGTATAAACAGTAGGGTCCGCCGTTTCCTGGGGTGTCCCGAAAGGGGGGAGGAGTGTCCCCACTGGAGTACTTCGGCCCTGATGGCATTGGGGACATAGAGTCGGCCAGGCGGCACACCTGCTGGTTTGGTCTCCGTAGCTTGTGCCTGGCGGACCCTTGTTTCCAGGTTCCACCTGAGCGGTGCGAGGATCTTGGTGGGTGGCAGTACAGGCGCGGGGTCCGCCCGGGGGACGTCTTCCTCGTGTTGTCGGGAGAGGGCGTCGGCTTTGGTGTTCTTGGACCCCGGGCGGTATGACAGGTGGAAATTATAATTCTCGAAGAATAGTGCCCACCGCGCCTGTCTGGGGTTCAGCTGTTTTAAGGCGCGGATTGTGATGAGGTTTTGGTGATCGGTCCAGACGATGAACGGCTCTCTGGCGCCCTGGAGCCAGTGTCGCCATTCCTCCAAGGCCCACTTTATGGCCAACAGCTCGCGGTCCCCTACTCCGTATCGCTGCTGAGTGGCGTCAAATTTCTTGGAGAAAAAACTGCAGGGGTGCAGTTTTGGTCTGGACCTCGCTGGGTGAGAACAGCCCGGTGCCCACATCCGAAGCGTCCACCTCCACAACGAATGGTTTGTCAGCATCCGGGTGAAGGAGGATGGGAGCAGTGGTGAAGCGGCGACAGAGCTCATGGAAGGCAGAGGCGGCAGTTGAGGTGAGGTTGAAGGGGTGAGATGATGGGCGGGTCAGAGCGGTTAGTGGCGCTGCAACGGTACTGTAGTCCCGGATAAAGCGGCGATAGAAATTGGCAAACCCGAGAAATCTCTGGAGCTGTTTAAGAGTCTTGGGTAGGGGCCAATGACTCACAACTTCCAATTTCTGCGGGTCCATGGCCACACCCTGGGGCGAGATGACAAAACCCAGGAGCGTGGTGGAGCGCTCGTGGAAAGCGCACTTCTCCAACTTACAGTACAGCTGGTGGGCGAGCAATCTCTTTAGAACCGCTCTGACATGCTGGATGTGCTCGTTGAGTGTTCGGGAGTAGATGAGGATGTCGTCCAGGTAGACGAACACTTATGAAACCCCTAACATATACTCTGAAGCGTCATTGATGAATTGTTAGGCGGCAGATGGCGTTGCGGAACCAAGCGGGATGACAGACTTCGTGTGGTATCCTGTAGGGGTGATGAAGGCCGTCTTCCTCTCATCGCCCTCTCTGATGCGCACCAAGTTGTAGGCGCTCCGGAGGTCCAACTTAGTGAAGATGGTGGCACCAGAGAGGGCGTCCAGGGCAGAGTTGGTAAGAGGCAGTGGATGTCGGTTTTTTATGGTGATATTATTGAGCCCCGGTAATCGACACAGGGACGTAGACTACCATCGCGTTTTTTCACGAAAAAGAACCCCGCAGCGGCAGGTGAGGAGGAGGGCCGGATGGTACCATGGCGAAGTCCGCTGGAAACATACTCCTCCATCGCCTGCATCTTGGTGTTAGATAATGAATAGAGGTGGCCGCGGGGTGGTGTCGCACCTGGCCGAAGATCGATCGCCAGGTCGTATGAGCGATGAGGAGGTAGGTGGGTAGCGCGTCTCTTACAAAAGACTTCAGCCAGGTCCCGGTAGTCTAGCGGGATTTTGTGTCGACATCGGGGGCCTCGGACTCCCTAGAGCACGTCCCAGCCTCGGCCCGTAGGCAGAGCTCGGTGCAGGTCGGCCCCCATTGTAGGATTCGGCTTTGGGTCCAGGATATGAGCGGGTCATGTTGCAGCAGCCAAGGGTGTCCGAGGATAATGGGTGGTGATGAGGGTGATAGGTTGGGTTTGAAAGGAGATGGGGCTGGAGGAAAGAGGCCGACCGTCGACTGATGTAATGGTTACGGGCTGGGATAACGCCTCGATCTTTATCCCCAATTTTTTGGCATAGGAAGAGTCAATGAAGTTACCTGCTGCCCCGGAGTCGACGAACGCGGTACTTCCGATCCGTTTGTGGCCAAACTGGAGATGTACTTTTACCGTGAGACGGGAATCACTAGTCAGGGTGGTGGAGAGGGACATGGGACCCGGTGAGTTACTCCCATTTCTCACCGGGGCTGCGCGTTTCCCGGCCGCAGAGGACAGATGGCCCGATGATGTGCAGAGGATCCACAATACGCGCAGAGCCCCTCTCTGAATCGGCGTTCCCGTTCTGCAGCGGTCAAGGAGGCGCGCCCTAATTGCATAGGTTCCCCGACTCCTGTGTCAACCACGGCGGGAGGTGGAGTACCGACGGTCCTGGTGGGTGCTGCAGTGAATGAGGCGTGGACTTCTGGAACTGGAGAGCGGGAGAGGAAGGGCGTGGGGTGAGGTAGTGCTGTCATGATGGGTGGCAGGGTACGGGGAGCTGGCTTGGGGCGAACGAGCAGACGTTGTTCGATCCGGAGGGCGAGTTGAATTAAGCCCTCCAAGGTCGCTGGGAGCTCTTGTCCGGCGAGCTCGTCTTTTATCCGTGAAGCCAGTCCCTCGTAGTAGGCCGTCCGGAGTGCGGAGTCTCCCCAGTCGGTCTGTACGGCGAGAGTGCGAAACTCCGCGGTGTAGCGGCTCACAGACGACCCTCCCTGCTTTAGATGGTATAATTTAGAGTCGGTCTCCACCTCAGCAGCCGGATGCTCAAAGGTGAGTTTAAGCTGGCGGGTGAATTCTGTGTAGGAGTAGGCGACGTCTGAGTCTGAACGAAGAACCGCCGTGGCCCACTCAGCTGCCTGCCCGGATAGCAACGAAACGAGAAGAGCAATGCGCAGTCGGTCTGTGGAGTATCTGGTGGAATTAAGCTCAAACACAAGATCCAATGCAGTTAGAAAAACACTGCACTTCCCATCCGTGCCATTCCATTTATCCGGTAAAGATAGAAAAACATCAGAAGGTGGGGAGGGAGTTGGCGGCGCAGCAGCCGCTGCGATGGGCGTGGCCACAGCCGGCTGAGCGGCCGCCCCGCGGAGGATCGCATTCTCCTGTCGCAGCTCCGCCACCTCGCGGCGCAAGGCCGCGACGCCCTGGAGCTCCGTGCGGAGCGATGCGACTTCACCACGGAGCTGATCGATCAGCTTAGCATGCCGGTCAACCACATCGCAGAGGTGAGCAAACTCCGCTGGGTTTACTGCCGATGGCTCAGTCATTCTGTCACGGACTAACCGGAGATGAAGCAGAAGACTAGCAGTTAGCCCTGTAGCGTGGATGGTAAACCCAAACGCGGAAGTAGCGCGAGCAGGCAGGATAACCACGCTAGTTATTCTTAGAACTCTCCCGAAGCGAGAGCAAGAGTTTACACAAATAAACCCGCGTTCTAAATACACACACCCAATCAGAAGCGATAACCCAAGAAAGTGAGTACTCACGTTTGGACGAGCGAGGCGTCGGCGATAGCATGGGCATAACTCAATGACTGAGCAATGTGAGGCGTCATCTTGTTTCCTTTTATGCTTCCTGAAACCCGACCGTATTACTTCCGGGTCCTAGTGCCGGTCGTGTTACGAGTGTGCATGACACAGAGCAGACCAACTCTTCTTGGCGTCTCATTTTTTTGGTCTCAAGTTCTGGTTTGCTTACTTGTTCCATTGGGCAGTGATTCCTATATTCTTCAATCATTTTTTTGACTAGGTAGTGGCTGTTGACTGTTGTTGACTAGTATGAAACAATCCAAATTTAGATGGGAAGTAATTAGAAGTAATCACATAGTCAACAGTAGGGGTTTTATATCCACAATATGATGATAATTTCTAAACAATATCACATTTACCACAGTACCATGGTATTAATTAAACATCTAAAATATACAGTTGTGGTTATTGTAAAGGTATGATTTTTCCAGACATATGAAAGTGAATAAATGACATGACTGGTCAGTTTATAATTAAATGACCATAAATGGCATGATTAGGGAAGTAAACAGTAAGGTAACTGTCTGATCATACACAATAACTAACTGTGCTCAGAGATGTACAATGCTGGATTAAACATACAGAAATTGTTTATTCATAAGAATGACATTCTACAGCAGTAGTACGATTATCTATACTAGATGTGTCATGCACACTCGTAACACGACCGGCACTAGGACCCGGAAGTAATACGGTCAGGGTTTCAGGAAGCAGAAAAGGAAACAAGATGGCGCTTCACATTGCTCAGTCATTGAGTTTTGCCCATGCTATTGCCGACGCTTCGCTCGTCTAAACGTGAGTACTCACTTTCTTGGGTTTCCCTTTCGATTGGGTGTGTGTATTTAGAACGCGGGTTTATTTGTGTAAACTCTTGCTCTCACTTCAGGAGAGTTCTAATAATAACCAGCATGGTTATCCTGCCTGCTCGCGCTACGGAATGAGGTTCTGCGTTTGGGTTTACCATCCACGCTACAGGGCTAACTGATAGTCTTCTGGTTCATCTCCGGTTAGTTTGTGACAGAATGACTGAGCCCTGCTGAGGTGGAGACCGACTCCAAACTATATCACCAACGGCAGGGAGGGTCGTCCGTGAGCCGCTACACCACGGAGTTTCGTACCCTTGCTGTGCAACCGATTGGGGAGACTCCGCCCTCCGGACGACCTACTACGAGGGACAGGCTTCGCGTATAAAGGATGACCTTGCCGGACAAGAGCTCCCAGCGACCTTGGAGGGCTTAATCCAACTCGCCCTCCGGATCGACCAACGTCTGCTCGCTCGCCCCAAGCCAGCTCCCCGTACCCTGCTGCCCATCACGATCTCATTACATCAGTCTGCTCCTTGATCCACCACTTTCTTCCCCCAAGCTCCAGTCTCCGAAGCCCGATCCTCATTCACTGCTCCACCTACCAGACCCGTCGGTTCTCCACCTCCCGCCGTGGTTAACACAGGAGCTGGGGAACCCATGCAATTAGGGCGTGCCTCCTTAACCGCTGCAGAACAGGAACGCCGATTCAGAGAGGGGCTCTGCGCGTATTGTGGATCTGCTACACTCCACCGAGCCATCTGTCCTCTGTGACCGGGAAACGCAGAAACGTTCCATCTCCCTCTCCACCACCTTGACCGATGATTCCCGTCTCACGGTAAAAGTACACCTCCAGTTTGACCACAAACGAGTTGGAAGTACCGCGTTCATTGATTCCGGTGCCGTGGGCAACTTCATTGACTCTTCTTATGTCAAAAGACTGGGGGTAAAGACAGAGGCGTTATCCCAGCCCGTAACTATTACATCAGTTGATGGTCGGCCCCTCTCCTCCAGTCCCATCACGCTCCGAACCCAGCCTATCACCCTCGTCATTAACCAGCATCAGGAACAGATCCAGCTTTACATCACCTCCATTTCGTCACCACCTATCATCCTGGGACACCTATGGCTACTGCATCACGACCCACTCATCTCCTGGACCCAAAATCGGATCCTACAATGGGGACCGACCTGCAACGAACTATGCCTACGGGCCGAGGCTGGGACGTGCTCTAGGGAGACCGAGGTCCCCGATGTCGACACAGATAACTTCCCACGAGACTACCGGGACCTGGCTGAAGTCTTCTGCAAAAAACGTGCCACCCATCTACCTCTACATCGCCCCTACGACCTGGCGATCGACCTTCAGTCAACTGTACTGTAAGTTGGAAAAGTGCGCTTTTCACGAGCGCTCCACCACGTTCCTGGGTTTTGTCATCTCATCCGAGGGTGTGGCCATGGACCCGCAGAAACTGGAAGTTGTGAGTCATTGGCCCCTACCCAAGACTCTCAAACAACTCCAGCAATTTCTCGGGTTTGCTAACTTCTACCGTCGCCTTATCCGGGACTACAGTACAGTTGCAGCCCCATTAACCGCTCTGA
Organism: Clarias magur; assembly: GCA_013621035.1. Taxonomy (NCBI): domain Eukaryota; kingdom Metazoa; phylum Chordata; class Actinopteri; order Siluriformes; family Clariidae; genus Clarias; species Clarias magur. The sequence goes on from QNUK01000008.1 coordinate 786,361, forward strand.
CTCGCCCCTCATCTCACCCCTTCCATCTCACCTTCACCGCCATCTCCGCCTTCCACAAACTCTGTCGCCGCTTCACCACTGCCCCCATCCTTCTTCACCCGGATGCTGACAAACCATTTGTTGTGGAGGTGGACGCTTCGGATGTTGGCGCCGGAGCCGTTCTCTCCCAGCGAGGTCCAGACCAAAAACTGCACCCTTGCAGTTTTTTCTCCAAGAAATTTGACTCCACTCAGCAGCGATATGAAGTAGGGGACCGCGAACTGCTGGCCATAAAGTGGGCCTTGGAGGAATGGCGACATTGGCTCCAGGGCGCCAGAAAGTCATTCATCGTCTGGACCGACCATCAGAACCTCATTACTATCTGCACATTCAAACAACTCAACCCCAGACAGGTGCGGTGGGCATTGTTTTTCGAAAATTATAACTTCCACCTGTCATACCGTCCAGGGTCCAAGAACACCAAGGCCAACGCTCTATCACGACAGCACGAAGAGGACGTCTCCCGGGCGGACCCCGCGCTTGTCCTACCACCCACCAAGATCCTTGCACCAATAAACTGGGATTTGGAAACAAGGGTTCGCCAGGCACAGACTGCGGAGGCTGAACCAGCAGGTGTGCCGCCTGGTTGTCTCTATGTCCCCGACTCCATCAAGACCGACGTCCTCCAATGGGGACACTCCTCCCCAATTTCTGGACACCCCAGAAGGAGACACACGCTAATCTTCATTCGACGCGCCTTCTGGTGGACAAATATGAGGAGGGACATGGACGAGTTCGTCCAGGCATGCCCAGTGTGTGCCAGGTCCAAGGACAGCAACCAGCCATCACCAGGGGAACTTCAGCCACTCCCAGTTCCCCACCGGCCCTGGACACACATTGCCGTTGATTTCATCACGGGCCTGCCGGTTTCCAAAGGAAAGGACACCATCCTCACCATCGTCGACCGGTTCTCCAAAGCTGTACACCTGGTGGCCCTCCCCGGACTCCCATCAGCCAAAAGGACAACTAGGCACATAGTCCGCCTGCATGGCTTCCCAAAGGACATCGTCTCGGACAGGGGGCCCCAGTTCACCTCCTGGTTCTGGAAAGCCTTCTGCCATCTGATCGACTCCACCTGCAGTCTGTCCTCCGGCTACCACCCACAGACTAACAGTCAGACGGAGCGAACCAACCAACAACTGGAGCGCTACCTGAGATGCTTTATTGCTGATCGTCAGTGCTCCTGGGCCCGCTACCTCATATGGGCTGAGTTGTCTCACAACCTCCATACGTCCTCTGCCACCAACTTCAACCCGTTCGAGGTGTGCTACGGTTTCCAACCTCCGATGTTCGACCATCAAGAACCGGAAGTTGAAGTACCGTCGGCCCAACAGTTGGCTCGCCGGTGTCGACGGCTCTGGAGATGAGCAAACAACACCATCCGACTTGCTAACACCCGCTACACCGTTCAACATCGCCGTCGACACCCACCGGGATGAATGTACCAAGTAGGTGACAAGGTATGTTTATCAACAAGAAATCTACACCTGCAGACAGAATCACAGAAACTATCAACCAGATTCATCAGACCATACCGCATCAACCTCCGGATTAACCCTGTAACCTACCGGCTAAAGCTGCCTGCGGCGCTCCGGATCCACCCGGTATTCCACACATCTCAACTTAAACCCATGGTTAAAAAAAAAAGATACCTAAAGACCTATTTATTTCATAGATATTGTATTTGGTTACCCCCCCCTCCCCCAAAACAAACAAACAAGCAAACAAACAAACAAGCAAGTAAACAAACCTTCCCAACAGTGTTTGACTGACAGTGCTTCTAGTTAGTAACCTAATAACCCAGTGTAAAGATATAATGATGGAAATTAGGGACCATGGACAGTCTGATAAGAGACAATCTGATCATTTTGTTTCATACATTTTTCTCACAAATTTCATAGTAATTTCCCTAATTTTCTTTTCATTCTGTAAACGATAACCATTGTTAAAAGCACTATATAAATAAAATAAAATAAAATTAAATTGAACTAAAACTTCAAGGCAGTCTTGTAAGTAGCTCTGTATAAGAACATCTACTAAATGCCTAAATGTAAATGTACTAAACGTCACTGGTTTATAAGACATTTAATAAGCCACTTTTGTTGTTTATTTAGAAAAAGAATAACATTAAAATATATATTTAAACCTTAAGCCATTAGATAAAGTAACTGTTATAGAGAGTAGCTGAATTCTTCTGATTCTTCTTGGTATAGGATTACACATTATTTTAATGTGTGCTTATTACTTATTCTCATTATTTGATGTGTGCATCTCTTCTATAATATAAATAATAAAAAAATAAAGTTACAAATTGGGATATTAATTAAGCAAACAACAAAAACACATTAACTAAGTGGAATGGTTATTTTATTTCAACACCAACTTTCCACTCTATTCATACATTTTTAGAAATTATACCGCTTCCTTTATACAACAAAATTTAACAAAATCAGTTAAATTACTTTTAGACTATACTATAGATGTGTACACGCTTTACCTTTGTCTCTAACATGCAGCCTTTGAACAAATTATCCAAATATACCAGACACTGTTAAATAATTGAGTGTGATCACTAAATAATTCAGTGCATGTATTAAAGTCTGCTCTCCAGGAAGGTTTTGGCTCATGCAAGTAAAGGAGACAAATGTTCATGAAGAGGAATACAGGCCCCGGATCTGTCCACACATGGTCAGACACATTTGGCATGACACATACTTCTCGGGCCTCCAGCATTAGCAGCTAAAATTTGAATAAAGGAATAACTAATATGCCAAAGCAATGGTAAGCTCCAAAAGGAAAATGCTTTTTAGATTAGTTTAGACCACTTCTCTGGTTTGGGCTAGTCTCCATTGAGCTGTGGTTAGTCTGCTACTGTAGGTCTCTTATGAATTCTCTGTTAAGCGACTGTTATCGTGAACATGTATACATGAATAACAGCTTTCTTTTAGCTGTATTAGATGGGATTAGCCTATACTGTGAGAAGTGTTTCTTGCTTACAATTAAGTAATTTTCACACTTGTTAGCGTAACTCCTGGAGCTGGTTTATCAGGTCAGTGGAGTCAATCATCAATACATTACAAAACAAACCTGTGCACGCACTGTAGGTTAGTTGAAGTCTGCCACTCAAACAGAATGATGTTGCAATCTGCCACCATTTAAAAATGAAATACACTATATTGCCAAAGGTATGTGAACACGTGTCCATCAAACCCAAAATGTGATTCTCCCCCAAGCTGTTGTTGCAACGTTGGAAGCAGACAATTGTATACAGTAGAAAGACTTCATGTGCTTTAGTATTACAATTTCACTTCACTGGAACTAAGAGGCATAAATGTGTTTCAGTGTGATAATCCCTATGCATAAAGAAATTGGAACATTGACTGCACCCCAGGGTTCCTTGCCCAATATCAGCTTGACCACATTAATGCTCTTGTGACTAAATGGGTAAATTTCCATAGCTACGTTGCAAGCAATATCGAGGTTATTATAAAAGTCAAAGATCACATACAGTATGATTGTCAGGTGTCCACAAACCTTTAGTTTCACCATATAATAAATGCCTAATGTATAGAAAATTACAGTATCATTGATTACCTTAGTCCCTGCTAGTAGTTTGTTAGAACCAATGGCACTGTTTAAGGATGTTCTGAATGAGACTTTTCAATTGGGACACCAAAAAGAGATTTTGAAGTGGAACTATTTTTATGGACTAAAGAAACTTTTCACTATGAAAAATTTGTTATGAAAACCAAGAATCTAATTACTGATTTAAGTTTGGATATAAAGCAAGAACCTACCATGAAAAAACAACCTTTAAAAAAAAAAAAAAAGTTTTTATTTTAAGTAACCCCTTAAGGGTGACTTGTGTAATTGTGTAATAAAATTTTAAACAGAGATTTTTAATTACCCTTTAGTTTTTTATGTTGTTGTCTCTTTTTTGCACCAACAGTATATATTTGGGAATTTAATGTATCATGCCACATGTTTGTGACTATTAAATAAAGGAATTGAAAATTAATGCCCAATTTTTTTTATTCCCACCAACTTTATTTTATTTAATTTTATTTTTTTTTTAGTAAATCTCAACAAAATGTGAGTCCAGTTGGCCTCAATTGAACTCTGAAAGTGTTAAATCAACAATAGGGATTTTACTCGGGAGCTTGATTGTCTGCTCTGGTGATTACTGTTGAGATACAGCTACATGGAATTAATATCCCATTACAATTACAATTACTCACCACAGTGCTGGCACAATGCTGATTAAAATATAGAATATTCCTTGCACTGACATAAGAGACTAGGGAGGAGTCTATGGAGGAAAATCTATGTCAGGTGTGATACAGCCTGACATGAAACAGATTAGTTTATTCTAGATGCACTAATTAGTGTGCATATGCAGATGCAGCAGCGTAAATATCATTGTTCACACAATGGATTATGCTATAATCTTATTTTATGTAAATACATAAGATTATATATCTAAAAACTAAATGGATTATGTGGCATGTCAATTTAACAGTCTGTCAAACACTACAGTAACTGCTGTAGTAACCAGTTTGTTTCAATAATGGTCTTTAATAGTATGCAATTCTAGTTCTAAATCTAGTTAGTTAAGCAGCAGGCAGACAGATGGGAAAAAATCAAGTAGCTACAATATATATATGCATTTCACATTATTCTTACATGCTAAAAATGCCACTTACAAAAATAATAATAAAAAAAAAAATAATAATAAGATGAAACAGCCAGTTCTCAAGTTCACATCGAATGCATAGCGTCACTTATACTCATTTCAGTCCACATGAACCTTGAAAACATTGCTTTAAGCCCTATACACCCTGAAAGCAGTGTGCATCAAGAAGTTACATAGGACTTTTTTAGTCAAGACCTCACTGAGTTCTACAGTAAAAATAATTTCAGTCCATACTGAAAACATAAGCTATTAAATTCATTATTTAAGAGTGACATTGCCCTCAAAAAATACTGAGCATAAAGTCTAGTTAAATCTCAAAAACATTTTTTTATACACTGCACAAAAATGCCATGCTATTATTTTACATCAAGCTAGATAGCAAAAGTGCTTTATATACCAAGATGTTTATTTTATATCAACATAGGGAACTAATGAACACAAACAAAACAATGTTTATTTACCATTCCACTGTCTCATGCAACATTCTGACAAAATATTCTTAGATAAAGATCCAGACTATGTTAATTCAAGGGCAATTGAATTAAGGCAGTTCATAACAATGTCCTGCAAAAGGAAACAAGATGGCGCTTCACATCGCTCAGTCATTGAGTTCGCCCATGTCGTTTCCGAGTCATGATTATCTGTGATTACTCACCGATTCGGGTTGTCTTTCTGATTGAGTGTGTGTTGCTAGAACGCAGATTTATTTGTGCAGATCCTTGCTCTTCGTGTAAGAGTGTTCTTAAAATAACTCACATGGTTATCCTGCCTGTGCGCGCTAGTTCCGCGTTTGGGTTTACCGTCCATGCTACAAGGGCTAACTGCTAAGTCTTTTGGTCCAACTCTGGTAGCCTGTGACAGAATGACTGAGCCATCAGCAGTGAACCCAGCGGATTACGTGCACCTCTGTGATGTGGTTAATCGGCATGCTGAGCTGATTGAGCAGCTTCGCGGTGAGGTCGCGACCCTCCGTAGCAGTGTCCAAGACATCGCGGAGCTGCGGCAGGAGAACATGATGCTCCGGGAGACGGCCGTTCAGCCGGCTAGCCCACCGCCCCCTTCTTCTCCTGATCTTTTTTTGGCTTACCGGATAAATGGGATGGCACGGATGGGAAATGTAGTGTTTTTCTCGTCGCACTGGATCTTGTGTTTGAGTTCAATGCCACCAGGTACTCCACAGTCCGGGCAGGCAGCTGAGTGGGTCATGGCGGTTCTTCAAGCAGACTTAGACACAGCTTATTTCTACGGTGAATTCAATCGTCAGCTGAAACTTACATTTGAACATCATGCTGCTGAGGTGGAGACCAACACCAAGCTTTATCATCTGCGGCAGGGAGGGTCATCTGTGAGCCACTACACCGCAGATTTCCGAACCCTCGCTATCCAGACCACCGGTGGAGATGCTGCCCTCCGGACGGTATCCTACAATGGGCTGGCGTCCCGCATCAAAGACGAGCTTGCCGGGCGGGAGCTGCCGGTGACTCTGGAGGGTTTAATCTAGCTCGCCCTCCAAATAGATCAACACCTGCTCTCCCGTCCGCGACCAGCCCCACGTACCCTGCTACCAGCTACACCATCATCGTATCAGACTACGCCTCGCACCCCAACCATCTTCTCTCACCCTCCGGTTCCCGAAGCTCACTCCACTTTCATCACCGCCGCTACTGGAACAGTCGGATCTCCACCGCCTGCCGTGGTTGACACTGGAGCCAGGGAACCCATGCAACTAGGACACGCCTTCTTAACTGCTGCAGAATGGGAACGCCGCTTCAGAGAGGGACTCTGTGCGTATTGTGGAACAGCGGCACACCACTGAGCCATCAGCCCTCTCCGCCCGGGAAACGCACAGACCCGGTGAGAGATGAGAGCAACTCACCGGGTTCCATCCACCTCTCCACCACCACGACCAACGTTTCCCATTTCACGGTTCAAGTACACCTCCAGTTTGTTCTGTAAGAGACGCACCACCCATCTGCCTCCTCATCGCACCTATGACCTGGCGATCGACCTTCAGCCAGGTTCCATCCCTCCTCACGGCCATCTTTACTCACTCTCCACCACTGAGATGCAGGCGATGGAGGAATATGTCTCCAACGCCCTACACCAAGGTACCATCCGTCCCTCGTCTTCGCCTGCCGCCGCGGGTTTCTTCTTCGTGAAGAAGCGGGATGGTGGCTTACACCCCTGTGTCGACTATCGGGGCTTAACAACATCACTATCAATAATCGTCACCCACTGCCTCTTACCAACTCTGGCCTGGACGCCCTCTCAAAGTTGGACCTCCGGAGCACCTACAACTTGGTGAGCAACAGAGAGGGTGATGAGTGGAAGACGGCCTTCATCACCCCTACTGGACATTATGAGAGCCTGGTCATTCCATTTGGACTTTGCAAAGCACCTGCAGTCTTTCAACAGTTTATTAATGACGTCCTGAGAGACATGCTTCGTCTACCTGGACGATATTATCATCTACTCCTGCTCCGTCAACGAACACATCCAGCATGTCAGAGTGGTACTTAAGAGATTGCTCACCCATCAACTGTACTGTAAGTTGGAGTACTTTTTACAAGCGCTCCACCACGTTCCTGGGTTTTGTCATCTCGCCCCAGAGTGTGGCCATAAACCCGCAGAAGCTAGAAGTTGTGCGTCACTGTCCCCTACTCAAGACACTTAAATAACTTCAAAGGTTTCTCGGGTTTGCGAATTTCTATCGTTGCTTTATCCGGGACTACAGTACAGTTGCAGCTCCTTTAATCGCCCTGACCCGACCATCTTCGCATAACTTTCACCTTAACTCTGCAGCCATCTCTGCATTTCATTAACTCTGCCACCGATTTACCACTGCTCCTATTCTCCTTCACTCTGATGCCACCAAACCGTTTGTTGTGGAGGTGGACGCTGCGGACATGGGTGCTGGGACGGTTCTCTCCCAGCGAGGTCCAGATCAGAAGCTACATCCAAAAAATTTTATCCCACGCAGATGTGCCACCTGGATGACTCTACGTACCCCACGCCCTAAGAACCGAGGTCCTTCAATGGGCCACTCCACTCTATTCTCCGGCCACCCGAGCATGGGCGTACCCAAAAGTTCATACAGCTCGCTTTTGGTGGCCCACCATGACCAAGGACATCAAAGAGTTTGTCCAGGCGTGCCCAGTGTGCGCCAGGGCGAAGGACACCAACCAACCAACTGCGGGGGAGCTCTAACCACTCCCTGTCCTGCGTAGGCCTTGGACGCACATTGCCCTCGACTTCATCACGGGCCTGCCGGTCGCCGAGGGAAAAAACACCATTCTGACCATCATAGATCGGTTCTCCAAAGCCGTGCATCTGGTGGCCCTCCCCGGACTCCCATCAGCAAAAAGGACAGCCAAGCTGATTTTAGAACACGTAGTCCACCTGCATGGGTTCCCCAAGGACATCGTCTCAGACAGGGGGCCCCAGTTCACGGCACGGTTCTGGAAGGCCTTCTACTGTCTGATCAATTCCACCTGCAGTCTGTCATCCGGATACCATCCTCAGACTAACGGACCAACCAACAAATGGAGCGCTACCTGAGGTGCTTCATCACCGATCTCATTTGGGCAGAACTTTCAGATAATCTCCACATATCCTCTGCCACCAACCTAAGCCCATTTAAGATATACCATGGTTTCCAGCCTCCGATGTTCGAACACCAAGAACTGGAAGTCCATGTACCGTCGGCCCAACAGTTGGTCCGAAGGTGTCGACGGCTGTGAAGTCAAGCCAACATCGCCAGAAGTATGCAGTACCTGGTTGACTGGGAGGGCTATGGCCCCAAGGAACGATCTTGGATTCCGGCCCGGTTCATCCTCGACCCCGAGCTCATACCGGACTACCGTCGTCGGGTATCCTCCACCCAAGGTCTGTCGGGAGTCTGTCCTGGCCAGGGGGGTACTGTCATGCTTTTGAAGATGCACTGTGATCTGACACAAACCACTTTTAGTCTTCTTTTGTTGCCACACCTCCTGTTAATTTATATGTTTCACTAACAATTGAGAAGAAACAGCATACAGTATATACGAGGGGTGTTTAATTCAAACCACACTTGTGATTAAATTTTTCATGATTGAAGAATTAGGATCAATTGATATTTATAGCCAACTTTAAGTTTGGTGATGATACTGAAAAATTTTGAAAGAAGACTGTACATGATGATCCCGGCCCGAGGGGCTCGGAAACCCACTGCAGTTTTTCCCATGAACATTGCTCCGGTGAAACGCCTGGTCCTTGACAATCGATGGATATCTGCATTTATAATCTGTTATGAAAAAAGGCTAAATCAAATGCTATTGTTCAGATATGCTTTATTTAACCATATCATTGTTTTCCTGATATTTAGCTTTATTGTGGATTTCTTAAAGGGTTTAGCAACTCAACATTTTTAAATCTGTAAATATATTACTGCTGTATTCCTTGGATTCCATGGTCTGTAAGGCTTTATTAATTCAGAAAATATATCTTAATAATGGCAAAAACAACAGTCATCATTACTGTTATATGCTTTCTTAATTGTTAAGCAATGCTTACTAAAATATTAAATAATGTAAATAAACCTTGGTGGTAGGGTGGTATAGAGTTTAGCACTGTGGCTTCACACCTCCAGGGTTGCAGGATTTGAGTCCCTCCTGTGGATGGAGTTTGCATGTTTTCCCTGTGCTTGCCATGTTTCCTCCCGGTGCTCCAGTTTACTCCTACAGTCCAAAGACAGGCAGATTAGGCTAATTGGCATTTCCAAATTTTCTTTAATGTGTGAGTGAGCATATGAGTGTGTTTGCGCTTGTATGTCCGCAATAGATTGGCACCTGTCCAGGGTGTACCACACCTAGTGCCCCGAGTTCCTTGAGATAGGTGCCAGGCCTCCCACGGCCCTGTACAGGATAAACAGTGAGTAAGTGATTATCTTTACACACTCTTACTGTAAACAGTTCCATATGGTACAGTAAAAGAACTTCAATATCGACATTTCACAAATGCATTTTATCAGCCAAGGACTTTAACCACAGGCTTTCCCATTATAAAACTCAACAAGGTCTGCACTGAGTTGAACATTTTTTATTTAATTTTTGATATTAATAGTAGGGTTCTGTGTAAAGGATGCAAATGATACTGTCTGTTGGCTATACACCAATTTGCAAGAGAAATACCATTAAAAATGAGTTCAGTGTTACTAGAAAAGGAATTTTATCTTTTTGCAACAAGCACTTTAGATGAAAATATTGCCAATTTATATGAAGGTGCTGAATATTTAGTTCTTATTGTGGTATTTAGGGAGGAGGAATAAAATCCTTTTGTTTACTCTTTTTAAAGTCAGAGTATCCCAACCAGTGAATAAAAGTATTACCTAAATTTCAAGCTTACTGGAATGAAAGAAAAATGCATGAAAGGACAAATAATTAAGCCTATATTGCCAAATGACATTCAACTGAAAAAAAAAAAGAACATGGTCAGGGTCATGGCAAATCTGGACCCTAAGTCTGGCACACCAGGCCTGATACATTCAATTCAATTAAATTTTATTTGAACAGGACTTTTAATAACTGTTATTGCCGAAAAGCAGCTTTACACAATCGAAAGAAATTATGGAAGTTTGTATGAAATGTGAATGTGTATGAATCAAAATTATGAGATGAGCAAGCCAAGGGTGACGGTGGCAATTAAAAACTCTGAGATGGCAATAGGAAGAAATCGTGAGAGGAACCAGACTCAAGGAACAAAGAGACAGGGAGAAAGAGAGAGAGAGAGAGAGAGAGAGAGAGAGAAGAGAAGAAGAGATAACACTTAGTGGCATACCGTAAGACACTAGCAATTCACTCAGAAACTGCGGCGCGAGGCCATTTAATGCTTTATACATCAAAAGTAGTATTTTAAAATTCTTCTCACAGAAAATGGAGGAACTGGTTTATACCGGGACCAAACTCTCCCACTGTTTTGCTGCAAGCCCCCAGATGCCAACTAAAAAACAGCAAGGCCTGTGGTCCCAGCTTGTACTCCTCCCCCTGTGAGAACTCTCCGACCACTGCCACAGCGCTGTAGTCTTCTATATCTCTGTTTTATCACGTGATAGAAAACTTAACGCCTTCTCAAGCCGTACAGCTGACCCATCTAATCTGCGACCTATTATGCATCAAACTAAGATAAAAAGTAATGCAATCAAGTTAGCATTTTAAAATATTTTATAAAAAATCAATCATTTTTAATTAATGATTTGATCACCACAAACAAATTAGATTTAATGTTTTTAAATGAAACTTGGTAAGAAGCTGCGGCGCAACCGTCCTAAATGAAACAGCCCTCCTAACTATCCATTCATGAGTGTCTGCAGAACTGTTAGGAGAGGTGAAGGTGTAGCTGCTCTATTTAAAGATGTCTATCAATGCAAGTAAGTGTCATTTGGTCAGTACTTGTCTTTTGAATATCTAAGTATTTTGGTGAAAGGTGCTCCACGCATTCTGTTCATCATTATTTACAGACCTCCAAAATACTCTCCAGACTTTATTTGCTATCAATGATTTGCTCCTGTTTTGCTATAGCAGAGGACTTATAATCTGATAATGCAGAAAGGAATACAACAAAGGAAATGATAAGTGTTTTAAACACTTTCGACCTGATACAGCATGTGCACGGACCCACACATAATCATGGACACACTCTAGATTTACTCATCAGTAAGGGTATAAACATCTCATCCATCTGATCACTTCTGTATTTTCTTTGATATACTGAACTCTGTTACCTGTGAATCTAGATATGTCTCTATAAGAAAAAGACAGAAGATGGGCAGACAGAAATCACCATGCAGAAAATCAACAGCAGTTCAGCGTATGAAAAGACAATGCAGAAAAGCTGAGCGGATGTGGCGGAAGGTAAAACTTGAAATTCACTATAACATCTATAAAGACAGCCTTCATGCTTTCAATGTGGAACTAGCCACAGCTAGACAGACCTTCTTTTCAAACATTATAAACAATAACTTAAACAACACTCACACACTTTTTGCTTCTGTTGAGAGACTGACCAACCCCCCAAGTCAGATTCCCATTGAAATGCTCTCTGACAGCAAATGCAATGAGTTTACTTCCTTCTTTCTGAGAAAATAAATAACTTTAGACGGGCTTTTAACACATCAATTTATGCAGAGGTCAGAAAAAATCAAACATAACCTCAAAAAACAGGTACTATGGCTGTCTTACAAGCAAGTGATAGCAAAATCTTGGAAGACATAGTACAGCACCTCAAATCGTCAACCTGTGACCGTGACACACTTCCCACATCCTTTGTTCAAAAGCTAGTTTGTCTGTTTAGAAACAGATCTTTTAGAAGTGGTGAACACCTCACTTCTTTTGTAAAGCACTTTGAATGACCACTGTGTATGATATGTGCTATACACATACTTGCCTTGCCTTGCATTATAAAATAAAACAATTACCATTAAAGGCATTAGTAGCACGACAGTATACATGTTAAATTCTCATTAAAACTGACCCCCCTGGACTGGTCTGATCCGAGAACAGTTTGGCTGATGAAGCAGCCACATCAACAGGTTTTTATGGAGTTGTGCTGCTGAAACCAGAATGGTTAAGGTGTTTGTGAATCTACAGAAAAAAAGAGAGAGAAGTGATGCTGGTCAGTAATTGCTGATGTCTGAGGGATCCAGAGTGGGTTCCTTTAAAATGGATGCATATAAGACAGCTTCATGTGATTTGCATTAGCTAAAAATGTCTTCTGACATTTTTGACTAATAATCCACTGTTTTTAAACCACCTGCAGTCATATGCCTGACTCAATGTTTGATCAATAAAATGTTCTGGATAAAATACTATTTTATAAGCCAATGCATTATGATAGTGGAAGCTAAGTTTGCGATGATTAATGTTAAAGCTAGGACGATTAATGCAAATATACAGGTCCTTCTCAAAAGATTAGCATATTCTGATAAAGTTCATCATTTTCTGTAATGTACTGATAAACATTAGACTTTCATATATTTTATATTCATTACACACAACTGAAGTAGTTCAAGCCTTTTATTGTTTTAATATTGATGATTTTGGCATACAGCTCACGAAAACCCAAAATTCCTATCTAAAAAAATTAGCATATTTCATCCGACCAATAAAAGAAAAGTGTTTTTAATACAAAAAAAGTCAACCTTCAAATAATTATGTTCAGTTATGCACTCAATACTTGGTCGGGAATCCTTTTGCAGAAATGACTGCTTCAATGCGACGTGGCATGGAGGCAATTAGCCTGTGGCACTGCTGAGGTGTTATGGAGGCCCAGGATGCTTCGATAGCGGCCTTAAGCTCATCCAGAGTGTTGGGTCTTGCGTCAACTTTCTCTTCCCAATATCCCACAGATTCTCTATGGGGTTCAGGTCAGGACAGTTGGCAGGCCAATTAAGCACAGTAATACCATTGTCAGTAAACCATATACCAGTGGTTTTGGCAATTTTTTGAGAAGGACCTGTACATATAGATATTTGAATGTCTGTCATGTTCTCAGGTATATATCATTGTGCAGTGGTACCTCCGCATAGGAATTTAATCAGTTCCGGAAGCGAGTTCTTAAGGCGAAAATTCGTATTGTCCCAGAGGAAATAATGTAAATGCAGCCATCCAAAGATATTATTAATATCTTTTCAACCATTTCCGAACACTATACTTATATTTTCTTTCTTTCACACTATAATCATGAACGGCTCCCGGACAGGCAACTTAACCTGTATTCAATTCGCCTGGGTTTGTTCAGCAATATGCCAAAAAATGGGTTTGTATGGCAAGGCAAATTTCGTGTAAAATTTCAGTTCTTATGCTGAGGTACCACTCTATTTGTCTTTTAAAAATTTTTTAAGTGCCTCTTGCTTTTATGCTATATTCCATTGCAGTCAGTCAGCAGCAGCAGCAACAGCAGCGAAAAATATACTAATGAAAAAAAAAAATTTTTTTTTTATATAAATAAACAAATATAATAAATAAATAAAGACAAATGTTTGTCTATGAAATAATATGTTATTTTTCAGAAACACCATTGTTGACATTTATAATAACCAAAAAGCTTTGGAGACACATTAAAACATTGGAAAAATATTGGAGGCTGAACCGCATGGACTACTGATGTAAATTAAAATTGCCAACACTGAATGAAAAAAAAAAAAAAACCCAGTTGGGCAAATTTAAATGGAAAGCCTAAATAATGGCTTGAATAGAAAAGTACTAAACATGTCTTGTATTACTTTGACATGTGGTATTGTGTATTCAGTTCAGTGTTGGGTGTAACATGTTACAAAGTACAGTACTTGGATTACTTTTTTGATATAATGAGTAATCTAACGAGCTAGGTCCGCCATTTAAGTACTCAGTTACTTAGTTACTTTTTCAAAAATGTAATCCGTTATTCAGACAATTTATGTAATCCATGAGCCAGACAGCAGTCATTACCTATCCATTAGTGTGTGTGTGTGTGTGTGTATGTGTGAGAAAGTTGTCCTACAAGCCCCGCCCCCGATAACCCACCCCCTTCTGCTGTTATACCCCTATCTCACTTATGCGGTTTGACTATACGAGGACCGACGCGCGGAAAGATTGAAACCTAATCACAGCGCCAAGACTCGCGGTGAATTATGATGAACCATACTTCCGGCCACCATGCAAAACCGCGTAGGTGAGATAGGGGTATTAGTAGTTCAACTTCACTGAGTGATGATGGTAGAATAATTATAAAGGTCTTGACTAAAACAACATGCATAAGGAAGCACAAAGGAGTTTTAATTTTCTGCAATGAAAAAGTACTCTAACTAGTTACTTTTATCAGAAAGTAACACAGTAATGTAACTGATTACTTTTTGTAGACAGTAATTTTGTAATGTAATTAGTTACTTTAAAAAGTAACGTCCCCCAACACTGATTCAGTTTCTTTTTTAAGTGATTAAATTGCAAATATAATCATTTTAAATTGCTGCATCACACACTCTACACTATATGTACAAATGCTTCCTTCTCCACTCTTATGCCACAGTTGTTTAGAATGTCTTTCCATGCTTTAAGATTTTTTTTACGATTTTCTTTCACTAGAATTAAGGATCCCAAACATGTTCCCAATAAAAGTTGGAGAAGAAAATTCTGCACCAAGGTGTAAGACCCCAATGGACACCTGCCTGACATTAATTCCTGACTTTACTAACATTTCTATGGCTGAATGGACACAAATCCCCACAGCAACATTTGCAACAACTCTTTCCGGACAAGTGGAGATTGTTATAGCTTGTATAGGTTGTTAAGTGGGGACAAACTCTGGAACTTTACTGCAAAAAGAGTCATAGTTCAACCTTGCTGATATTTCCCCTGACAACAAATATGCTTGAACATTAACCTGTGTCATGTTGGCTTGGGGTTTAGAGGGATGTTTGTATCATTACAGATGGCCATTAGTTTTCAGTTCTCTACATGAGTCAGGAAGACCTGGCATGGCTGTGTCCACATTGTCTGTGTGCTGAATGAAAATATGTGGAATGCTAAACCTTTATTTTGGAAATATGTTAAATGAACAATGTTAATCCAGGACTCCAACTTGCAGCAAGCATTGTGACCTGCAAACATGGCTGCCAAAGACTACAATCAGGGCAGCAACTAGAGATTTTGGCCCCCTTGAAAACTTAACATACTGGATCCAAAACCTTGATGAATTCAACCTTTTTTAATTGCCCTAGCACATTTAAGGGCCCCACTGTCACTTCAAATTGCCTCCGCTTGTATCTTTCAATACAAGACGCACAACACACATACGGTCACTATTACCAGAAATCTGATTAAGCATACCTGATCCTCATTGCAGTCACTTTATTTAAACTTTAAAAAAAACTTTATTCAAATTATTTTTTTCATTTTTGGATTTAAAATATTTTCTTTGCACTCACACTGTTTTTTGCACATTACCTGTTGTTTTCATTCAGCATTGAAATGCCATTTTGGAATTATTTGTTTATTATTTAACTTCATTAAATGCCATTTTTTCATCTGTCAACCCTATACTGTATGTGTACCAATAACCTACTGGAACTTCTCGTGTTACATTACATTCTGATTATTTTACTGCTTTTCTAATTTCAAAGTTACTAACTCATTTACTCAGTCATTACGTTGGCCAACAGTTGACTAACAAGTTGAGAATTATTTCAATGGGGATTGTGTATAGTCGTGGCCAAAAGTTTTGAGAATGACACAAATATTAGTTTTCAATAAGATTGCTGCTAAACTGCTTTTAGATCTTTGTTTCAGTTGTGTCTGTGATGTACTGAAATATAATTACAAGCACTTCATATGTTTCAAAGGCTTTTATCGACAGTTACATGACATTTATGCAAAGAGTCTTTGTAGTATTTGCCGTGTTGGCCCTTCTTTTTCAGGACCTCTGCAATTCGACTGGGCTGCTCTCAATCAACTTCTGGGCCAAATCCTGACTGATAGCAACCCATTCTTTCATAATCATTTCTTGGAGTTTGTCAGAATTAGTGGGTTTTTGTTTGTCCACCTGCCTCTTGAGGATTGATCACAAGTTCTCAATGGGATTAAGATCGGGGGAGTTTCCAGGCCATGGACCCAAAATTTCAATGTTTTGGTCCCCGAGCCACTTAGTTGTCACTTTTGCTTATGGCACGGTGCTCCATCGTGCTGGAAAATGCATTGTTCTTGACCAAACTGTTGTTGGATTGTTGGAAGAAGTTGCTGTTGGAGGGTGTTTTGGTACCATTCTTTATTAATGGCTGTGTTTTTGGGCAAAATTGTGAGTGAGCCCACATGAATGGTCTCAGGATGCTTTACTGTTGGCATGACACAGGACTGATGGTAGCGCTCACCTTTTCTTCTCCGGACAAGTCTTTTTCCAGATGCCCCAAACAATCGGAAAGAGGCTTCATCCAAGAATATGACTTTGCCACAGTCCTCAGCAGTCCATTCGCAATACTTTTTGAAGATCAATCTGTCCCTGATGTTTTTTTTGGAGAGAAGTGGATTCTTTGCTGCCCTTCTTGACACCAGGCCATCTTCCAACAGTCTTTGCCTCACTGTGCGTGCAGATGCGCTCACACCTGCCTGCTGCCATTCCTGAGCAAGCTCTGCACTGGTGGCACTCCGATCCTGCAGTTGGATACTCTTTAGAAGACGAGACTTTCTTGGACGCCCTGAAGCCTTCTTAACAAGAATTGAACCTCTTTCCTTTAAGGGCTTGATGATCCTATAAATTGTTGATTTAGGTGCAATCTTAGTAGCCACAATATCCTTGCCTTTGAAGACATTTTTATGCAACGCAATGATAGCTGTATGTGTTTCTTTGCAGGTCACCATGGTTAACAATGAAAGAACAATGATTTCAAGCATCACTCTCCTTTTAACATGTCAAGTCTGCCATTCTAACCCAATCAGCCTGACATAATGAACTCCAGCCTTGTGCTCGTCAACATTCTCACCTGAGTTAACAAAACGATTACTGAAATGATCTCAGCAGGTCCTTTAATGACAGCAATGAAATGCAGTGGAATTTTTTTTTTCGGAATTTTTTCTTTCGAATCCATTTTGGAATGGCAAAGAAGGACTATGCAATTCATCTGATCACTCTTCATTACATTCTGGAGTATATGCAAATTGCTATTATAAAAACCTAAGCAGCAACTTTTCCAATTTCCAATATTTATGTAATTCTCAAAAAAACAACTGTACATCTGAAGACATTGTGAACCAAACTATCAAAATGACCTAGAAAAAACAAAAAAGTGATTTTTAAATATATATATAATTATCAATTGCTATTACAGCATTTAATCCAAATGAAATGCAAAATATCAAATGAATGGCTCCTTTGAATAGTAGATAATACAATAAATAATTGTCTTATAACTATAGATATACACTCACCTAAAGGATTATTAGGAACACCATATTAATAGGGTGTTTGACCCCCTTTCGCCTTCAGAACTGCCTTAATTCTACGTGGCATTGATTCAACAAGGTGCTGAAAGCATTCTTTAGAAACGTTGGCCCATATTGATAGGATAGCATCTTGCAGTTGATGGAGATTTGTGGGATGCTCCCGTTCCACCACATCCCAAAAATGCTCTATTGGCTTGAGATCTGGTGACTTTGTCATGTTCAAGAAACCAATTTGAAATGATTCGAGCTTTGTGACATGGTGCATTATCCTGCTAGAAGTAGCCATCAGAGGATGGGTACATGGTGGTCATAAAGGGATGGACATGGTCAGAAACAATGCTCAGGTAGGCCGTGTGTTAGGAACCTCCACTAGAGGTCACTGTTCATGTCTGTCTGTCTTTGTGTAGTTCCTGTTGGTTGACTCAGTTTCCCAGAAGGCACCTCAGTCAGGTGATGAGGCTCACCTGAACTGAGGTGGCTCATTAAAACTTTCTATAAATAGCAGTTTGTTCTGGGAAACTGGGTCGAGCATTGTTTGTGTCTGATTGTCTGTTGGTGTTTGTTTGTTTGTCTGTTTGGATTACCATCATGTGGGCATTCATTTGTTACTTTAAGTTTATATTTGGTTTTTGTTTTGTAACCTTTGTTTTCAGAGGGCTCTAGTTTTGTTTCCTTGATGTTCCTTGTGTCTGTGGATTCATGGAGCTGCTTTGTTCACTGTGTAGTTAGGCTGTGTCTCCTCCTGTGTCCTGTGTAAGTACTGTTTTGCCTTCTGGTCTTTTCCCTTGTATGTGTAGCCACATGAGTGCTTAGCCATTAGCAGGGTTAGCCGCTAGTAGGCCTTGATGGCTAGTAGGGTTAGCCCCTAGTAGGGTTAGCCTCCAGTAGGCTAATCTCTAGTGGGAGTGACTGCTAGTGGTTCTGGTCACTAGTAGGTTGGCCGCTAGTTTGGTATAGCCTCATGTGTGCCCTGCCTTTTGTCTTCCGGTCCCCTAGGTCAGTACTAACACTATTAGCCACTAACCCGGTTAGGTCAGCCTCCAGTGTCCCCAGTACAACATGTAGCTACTAACCTCACTAACCCAGCTAGTCTAGTTCCTGTCAGTCTCTGTGCCCCTAGCCCTGTCTCCTGTCTAGCCCTGTCTCCTGTCTAGCCCTGTCTCTCCAGTCTCTGTGCCTCCAGTCTCCAGTCCCTGTCTTTAGTTCCCCTCTGTGTCTTAGTTAGCTCCAGCTCCATGTTTCCTCATCCCTAGTTCCCTGTGTCAGCTCCTAGTTCCCATGTCAGCTCCTGGTTCCCTGTGTCAGCTCTTGGTCCCCTGAGTTCAGATCCCTTCCTGTTCCTGTGTTTTTCCTGAGCCCTAGTTTTAGTTTGAGTTTGTTGTTTTAGTTCCTTTGTTCTGTTTTTGAGTTGTGTTTGTTTAAATAAAGACTCTTTCTGTTACACCCCTCTGCGTACATGCCTACCTTCATGCCCACGGCAACACCATCAGCCGGTCTAGCACCACCACCAGCTAGACCCATGACACCGTGGAATTTAAACGATGCCCAATTGGCACTAAGGGGCCTAAAGTGTGCCAAGAAAAGATCCCCCACACCATTACACCACCACCACCAGCCTGCACAGTGGTAACAAGGCATGATGGATCCATGTTCTCATTCTGTTTACGCCAAATTCTGACTCTACCATTTGAATGTCTCAACAGAAATCGAGACTCATCAGACCAGGCAACATTTTTCCAGTCTTCAACTGTCCAATTTTGGTGAGCTTGTGCAAATTGTAGCCTCTTTTTCCTATTTGTAGTGGAGATGAGTGGTACCCGGTGGGGTCTTCTGCTGTTGTAGCCCATCCGCCTCAAGGTTGTGCGTGTTGTGGCTTCACAAATGCTTTGCTGCATACCTCGGTTGTAACGAGTGGTTATTTCAGTCAAAGTTGCTCTTATAACAGCTTGAATCAGTCGGCCCATTCACCTCTGACCTCTAGCATCAATAAGGCATTTTCGCCCACGACTGCCGCATACTGGATGTTTTTCCCTTTTCACACCATTCTTTGTAAACCGTAGTAATGGTTGTGCGTGAAAATCCCAGTAACTGAGCAGATTGTGAAATTCTCAGACCGGCCCGTCTGGCACCAACAACCATGCCAAGCTCAAAATTGCTTAAATCACCTTTCTTTCCCATTCTGGCATTCAGTTTGGAGTTCAGGAGATTGTCTTAATCAGGACCACACCCCTAAATGCATTGAAGCAATTGTCATGTGATTGGTTGATTAGATAATTGCATTAATGAGAAATTGAACAGGTGTTCCTAATAATCCTTTAGATATACATTAGGTGTTTTTACATGACAGAACAACAGGAACTCACACTAACACCAAAAAAAAAAGAAGAATGTAACTGTGCAGTAATGTATATGTGACAAATAAAGGCTGAACATATTTTAATCTCTGACACCTGTATGTACATAACTGAGTATTCCCCTCAATTTGGGTGGATACAGGCAGGAAATTATAAAATTCCCTGAGGAGATCAAAAATGTGTTATGATCATAATCTTCTTTTAGGAGGCTTTGCTCCCCCAGTTACATTTAGTGATACTGTTTACTCTCTACACTTAATGGGCCTAAAAATTATGACATTACAAATAGCATGAATGTATTTTAAGAACATGATGGTTGACAACTGCTTCCAGAAAACATTCTCTTACAGATTTTGCACATTAGTTACCCAAATCCTCCAGTGAATATCATCTAAACCTCTTTAGCTAGAGTTTAGCCTTGTTTAGAAGGGCAATTAAGAGAATGGTAAATGAAATGTGGGCAAATGAATATTTATCACCGCCTGAACATTCTGAATGGCAAAGATCCCTATTTTGTAATGTTTATTCATAAAGGGATTATGTAAAATAGCCAGGAGGTGTGTTGGTACATTCAGACTGTTCCTAATGGTCAGGAAAACCTAAGTGTTGCAGCTGAATGGAAGATTGTTTTGGGAATAAAAAGGAATGACATTTATTCCCTAAAGAAAAAAGCCTTGGTCCCACTGCAATCTATTTCTGCATGCAAAATGCATGCATGAATGGCTGTCTGTGGTCTGGGTCCCTTTGTATTCCACTGTGTATTCTGCAAAATCTGTGTGTGTGTGTGTTTGTTGCATGTGCGTGTTTGCGCTTCTATGTGTGCATGCATGTGTGTATGGAGGGGGAGGAGGAGTTATGTGTTGTTGCAAGTCTGTTTATTTTTAGAGGCCAGATGGGGCCACATCAGAGACCTGTCCCTAACCAAACAGTAGCACATGTTCCTTGACAGGCCTTCTGTTCATCCTCTTCTATCTTCTCCCTCTTTATCATGTGCTTGTCACCTCAGTGACCTTATGCTGAAAGCAGTGATTTTTCGCTTTTATCGCTCTTTTACAGCTTTCTTTGTCCTTCCCACTTATTCTTGTCTGATTAGTCATTTGCCATGCAAACATTTTATTAGACAGATGGCCATTAAGAAAGAAGAAAGGTCATCAAAGTTTCACCAACTGTAGACAGTCTTTAATTTCAGTTTAGTTTAGATCTTTCACCAATCTGCTAATCTGGCAATTAACAAAGTGGAGGAAATGATTTGCATATTAAGCAATTCCTAAAAAGGAATTAAAGACTGTGAAAACTGTTCAACCTGACAGCAAGAATGTTTAGGCTGACTGACCATGGGAATCATTAAATAGTGCTGGAAACGGCATCCATAATGTGGTGCTGTGCCAAGTTTAGGTCAAGTGGCTGCTAATGGCACCAAACATGTTGAGTCTGTCAAGACACATATGGGCTGGATCAAGGCATATTTAAAAAAAACTAAATGCAAAATAAATAAATTAATTAATTAATTAATAAATAAAGTTACTCAATTCTGATTACAATGTACTGTATATCTATTGATAAAATGAAACTTTAGTTTAGGTATTAAGCAACTACTAAAAACCAAGCAAGTTATTCTGCTGTTGACCTGATGACATTTTCATTGTAATTGTACAGTAGGTGTACAAACAGGTTGATTGGTTATTAGAGTACATTGAATAAAAGCATTTACTGTACCATCACCTAGCTCACCGAGTGTTGCCATTCAGCTAATGACTTAATGACTGTTCAGCTATCCACAGCAGCTTTAATATCAGGAGTGGTATGCTTCTAAATTCTGTATTTCTTTAGATTTTTTGTTCTGTAACAAACAACCACTGACTTTACTATAAAGCGTGCATGTATAGTACTGCACATAAAAGGTATTATGTCACATTTGAACCAAATAGAAAAAAAATATATTTAGAACTAAAGTATCTAAAGTAAAATCTTATCTGATAACTGGATTAGTTCAAAATCTTACACAGAGAAAAATTATTTGAACATTTTGACAGCAAAATTAGCTTTCTCCATTCTTGATGTGTTGCGAAACAAGACATTTTTCAAATGAAGCAAAAACGATTGCAAATGGATATAGAATATTTTTGTGCATGCTTTACTTAAGTCACAAGTGTTTTAAATAAAACAAATATGCCAAAATATTATGTCAGAATTCGTTGGATTATATAAGTGTGAATTTTGTGTGATTTTCAAAAATCTATTACTTTATCTCCCACAGTTTTTTTTTTCCAAAATGGATAAATCAGTGTGCTGTTGTATTTGTGGTCAATTAAGTATGCATTTTAGTATCAATAATGGTTGATGTTTAATAAAACATATAACAATTTCATGCTTTGATTGTGTTTTTTTCTAGTGAGTCTATGGCAGCAGGTGCTCCGATTTGCAGATTTGTCTAATTGGTGTTTCCAAATTGCCCAGAGTGTCTGTGCTTGTGTCCTGTGATGGACTGGCACCCCATCCAGGGTCTATGCCACCTTGTGCCTTTAGTCCCCTGGGATAGGCTTTGGGTTTCCCATGACCCTGAACAGGATAAGGTGAGAAAATATACATATAAATACAGCTGTTCTTAGACGTGTGGCTGTGCAAATATCTAATGGTTATCTCTTCTCTTCTCTCTCTCTCTGCTCACTCTCACTCTTAATTTGCCATTGATTGCACAACAGTGCCTAATTTTGGTAGGTACTGAACACTATGTTCTATTTTTCATTAGCACTGAAAACATATTACAGTGCCTTGTAAAAGTATTTCTAATTGAAAGCTTTTCCACATATTTCACATTACAACAAATGTAAATAAATTTTTATATGGTGGACCAACACAAAGTGGCACCTAATTATGATGTGGAAGGAAAATTTTCACAAATACAAATCTGTGTGGTGTGCATTTATATTCAGCCTCCTTTTACTCCGATACCCCTAACTAAAACCTAGTGCAACCAATTGCCTTCAAAAGTCATCTAATTAGTAAACAGAGTTCACCTGTGTGTAATTTAATCTCAGTATAAATACAGCTGTTCTGTGAAGCCCAGCAAAATACATTTATGTTTGTGGTTGCAATGTGCCAAAATGTTGAAAAGTTTAAGAGGTATGAATTATTTTGTAAGGAACTATAGAAAAGACCCATCCACATCATCATTCTGTGGTTTATTCTTACTAATCTCCACATTTGATTATATGAAATACTTGAAATGCTTGGCTTTTGTCCAGCTTGGCTCTACATACCCAGACTTTTTTTGTGACTATATAATTGGCTTGTCTATACTTTTTAGCCATGTAATGGGCTTGTTCATTTAGCTATATAGTGCGGCCTTAAGGTTTACAGATGAAAACATTAAAAATAATTAGTTTATGAGACTTTACATGTTATATGATGACACCCTTTGTGTAAATTGAACTGAAGTGATCTAAAACACATCTGTATTATTATTTATGTGAGAGAAATAAAACATGTACGTGCTGCTGCAGGAAAATAATCAACAATGGTGTTGTGTGATGTTAAATGTTTTCCTGCAGCAGCATGTGTACAGTATGTACATCACAGGAATTTGCCACTAATGAGGATGATGACAATCTTATTGTTTGTTTTTAACTTTTTAATTTATTAAAGAAAGACACCTCATAATGTTTAAATCTTTCATGGTTACATACATGGTCACAAATTAGTTCATGTTACCACTTATTCAAATTCAAATTTCAAATTTGAATTTAAAGGAGTTACAGGAGCTATAAACAATTGTTCCCCCATTTTCTCTTCAAGATAATTAAACATCCCATTTCTCTTGTTAGTGGCAATCCACAGACGTTCTGTGTTCTGTCCTGAAGACTTTCTTGTTGACTGCTACAAAGCTCTTACACTGGAGATTTCTTTTATAAATGTTAAAGAAACATGGTACAGAAAACCTTTTCATATCAATGTAATATTATTAGAAAAATATGATAATTAACAAGAAGTTGGTGTGATATGTATTGGTGCACCTTAGAGTTACTATAATCACCCTAGAGAACATTTTCCCCCACATAAGCATGTCTCTTCAGTATTACCTATCAGCAATAGCTCAGAGCATCACCCTAACAAATATTATTTACTTTCAGAACTTTACATATTCTCTGCTCACCTAATACATATCCATCTAATCTCCTATTTATATTTGTGTTTATGATCACAAAAAACATAAAGCAGATGCAAACTTGCTGTTTGACGGCTCTTATTTCACATCTACACTTTGCCATCGTTTAGCAATGGATTTTTACATCATTATCTGAGATTAAATGTTATGATGCATTCCATTTCTGTGACTTGTAAATTAAACTTTTGCGGTATTTATGAATGAATGAATTAATTAATATATAATTCTTAAAATTAATTTATATAATTAATTAATACATTTTGCCACTTTTCTATCCTGAATGCTGCTGAATACATTTATAATAACTGGGAACCACACTCAACCTACCCTCCTCATGAATATACATGCTTATACACAAAAGCTGAATCTGTGTTCCCTTTAAGTATGGTCCTTTGAGTGCCAGATGGTGGGGAAGGTGAATTAGTCTTTGGCCATAAACTATACAGTATGTGTGTGTTTTTAGTTTTCTCCGCATGGCTGAGAGAGGCTGGCATGAGAATAAGAACATTTCTGTATGCCTTATTATATGCCTTATCCCTTATGACTATCATAATGCATATTTGAAGGTGAACACGTGATACTGAACAAGAGTACAGAATGAAATAGAGAGATGAGAAAACTAGTGATTAGAGCCACCGCTGAGTGATTGGAAGTAATTTCACTCTGAAGCCTTTTTGCTTAGCTATCTTTCCTTATATACTCACCTTTGCTTTTCATCTTAGCTGAGTGTGGAAGAGAATATTGATGATTGTTATGACTATAATATGGGCTGGTTCAGCTCTTCTCTTTTGTCATTGCAACTATTGCATTTTATTTCATCTCAAAGAACTACTTCAAATGTTGACCTTCTTTTCTCTGGTAAAAGAGGAAAAGGACAGCGAAATAAAGTGTACAGGCAGATGAAAGTGAGAAAAGGAGGCAAGTAAACATCTTCTTGTCTCCTGTTGCTGATAAGGATTCACAAATAGACATCAAAGTCGAACTATATGACTAGCATGACACATGATGCACTTTACCATACAGTCCACTGAGAAGTTGTACCACTGTGACTGAAGGGTAGATTTGACTTGATTGACATGATAGAGTATGAGCTCTCTCTCTTTCTTGCTCTGTCATTTCAGCTTTGTTGGCAGGTCCACCCCATAGTTAATATCTAAGTGCACTTGATAGGACATTGGCAAGCTGGAAGGCTCTCAAGTTCATCAGTTTAAATGAATATGGAACATGAGAAATCCATTTCGACAAAGCCTCCTATTCTCCTTTCTCAAAGAGACCACTGCTAGCAGTGGATAGGTTTGTTACATGAATAGCAGAGCAAAACAAGTACAGCGGCATCTCTTCATTACCCATCCTCTAATTTCTGCATTTTGAGTTTCATTCTCCTAGTCTCTTTCAATCTTTTTTTTCTCAGCTCTAAAAGGGGGAAAAAAAAAACATAAATTATTTCCTGCCAAAGATATAATTGGGTGTAGATATTTGGCTATACAATACAAGTTACACCCATTTAGCCTTTGTCTTTTGCAACATTATTTACAGTGTTAAAGCAATTTCCATATTATGCTTTAATTAAATAAGAGACATTATTTGGAATGGGTTGACTCAAAATAAGAAAAAAATGTTACCTCGACACTGACAGTGTCAGTCTGTAATGAACACAGACACACACACACAAAAAAAAAGACACTATATTAACAATGGAGAGGATGAACAACAATTAACAATAAAACAAATACCAAAACCAGGAAGCAAACACACACTGTAACCTAAAAGTGAACAAAGAATAGTCATTTTTGTTATTGATTTAACATAAAGATGAAAAAAGGTTAAAGAAAAATATAACATTCCGGATACATTAAGGATAATTGGTGAGTGTGAAGCAATGCTCTAGAGGAGTTTTCTTTAAGACCCTTAACTTCAGACAGTTACCGCAATAATGTACATTAACATTTTTCAGATAAGGCAAATATGTTACTGTGATTTAACATACTTAAAATATCAAAATAGATGTTGAGGATTTTTTTTGTGTATAATATGATTTGCTTAATTAAAGGAAACCTGACAATTTGTAGAAAAATAATGGATTGGAATATTTTAAAGGGCATATTGTAAATATCTGAGATTTAACAGTGTAAAAGTCTACTAAAGTAGCTCTATATCAAATTGATCATTTATAATATTAATTCTTAACAAGTAACCAATATAATTTTTGTAATTTGGCATTTAATTTACGAGTCCACACACATTTTTCCTTTAAGGTATGTTATGGGGAATATACACTATCACAGACCAAACAGACCACATGCAACACACATTGGAAGACATCACATGAGATTTTTGAATAAAAGCCTTATGTGACATATGTCACAACTATATTTTCTTCATTTGTTTTTTTTTTTTATCAATTTGTTCAAATATGCAGTCATAACAGTTTACAAATAAAATATGAAATCATCAGAATTGTTAAATAGGAAAAAACTTTTACTAACAAAAAATAAGATCAGACACACCACCATTTTGGAAATGATGTAATGGGTACACAGATTCACAGACCAGGATGTTTAATAGATGTCACTTAGGGACTTATAGTCAAGGATAAAGCTAAATCTGAAAATTCCCACTACATTTAAAGTGTTTATGACTCCTGTGTCACCATGAATCCTTATGGGCTATACAATATCAAGTTATAATTTAATGTGACAACCTGTTGTTTTTTTTAAAAAAATGTCTCCACCCCTTTATAAAAAAAAAAATTTCATCCAATAGCGGTACAAAAAAACAATTGGAAAGTTGTAAGTTACAATCCCATCACTGCCAAGCTGCCACTACTGGGCCCTTGAGCAAGACCCCCAAATGGTCAGACAAATGTCTGAGTGAACTGCTAGTGTCCTACGATCCGCTGCACCTACAGGGTGGGCCATTATATGGATACACCTTAATAAAATGGGAATGGTTGGTGATATTAACATCCTGTTTGTGGCACATTAGTATATGTGGGGGGGCAAACTTTTCAAGATGGGTGGTGACCATGGTGGCCATTTTGAAGTCGGCCATCTTGGATCCAACTTTTGTTTTTTCAATAGGAAGAGGGTTTTAATGTAACTTTATTCTTTCATGAGTTATTTACAAGTTTCTGACCACTTATAAAATGTGTTCATCATGTAGCAATTTCAAATATCCAGTGGCCTTGAGGTTTCCATTGATGAAGAATGGCCCCACTATCTTTGTACCCCATATACCACACAATACCATAACTTTTTTTATTGTTCCAACAGTCTTGGAGGGATCTATCCAATGTGGGTTAGTGTCAGTCCAATAGCGGTGGTTTTGTTTGTTAACTTCACCATTCACATAAAAATTTGCCTCATCACTGAACAAAATCTTCTGTGTGAACTGAGGGTCCTGTTCCACAGTAGGTGAAAATGCAAACTGCGCAATAAATACACAGGACAGTCCACATTAATTGAGTAAAACAGAACATTGCTTCATAGGAGAACTGGTGCAAATCAGACAAGCTGCAAACTTTCGACTATGAAGAGTGTAGCGGCAATATCAAGTGAAAACATGTAGCAAAAAGAGGCACAAACGACAGTATAGTGTAGTTATTCAGTGATAGTTGCAATATGGAATTTGTTGGGAATGGGTTGACTAATCCAGGTACAGTAAGTGTTGGGAGTCAGCAGTATGTTGGGTTATCTGTCTGCCTCAGGGATGTAGCTGTTGTGGAGACTGGTGGTGGCGGCATTGATAATCTGGTACATTCTGCCAGATGGCCTGAGGTTGAAGGGATGGGAGAGCTTGTTCACTGTTCTGGTGACCTTGCATATGCAACAGAGACCCCAATGATCTTCTCAGCTGTTCTGACGATCCGCTGTAGCGTTTTGAGGGCTGAGACTGCATTCTTAAGGTTTCTTTCTGTTGTCATCCCAGGAGTAGTAGGGAGTTTCTACTTGCCGCCATTGCCATCGGCCTGCTCATTAGGGACAATCTGATCACTTTGATTTATACATATATACATTCTCATTTCC
The DNA here is from genome assembly GCA_013621035.1 of Clarias magur. Lineage (NCBI taxonomy): Eukaryota > Metazoa > Chordata > Actinopteri > Siluriformes > Clariidae > Clarias > Clarias magur. The sequence goes on from QNUK01000008.1 coordinate 814,581, forward strand.
ATATATTTTTATTCTGTAAAGCTGTTTAGCTGTTCAATGACCCTTATTAAAAGCACTATGAATTGAATATATTATGGAAGCATTGACATTGACATATATTTTGTAATTATGCTGGTTACTTGGCCCTTTAATTTTAAAAACTTTCATTTAAAAATCCAATTTTTTATTTGCTTGTTATTAATTTTAGTGTTCACTCTCCCCCTCTCTAAAGTTATGCGTATTGTTTCCTACATCTCTATCATCCTGCATGTTTCACTGTTCATCTGTTACTCACTCCAGATTTTCATAGCACTTCCAGAAAGAGATCTTTAAAAGAATATATTAATGAAAAAAATAAATAAATAAAAACCCTGAACCTATTCCAGTTTTAAAAGGACACAACCCAAAAGAGCTTTGTGTAAACAGTGATGTGATGGTGTTTATTGGTTATTTCCCTCCGTGTGGAAAGGTTACACATTGCCATTTCCCTCCACATTGAAAGCTTGGCATTTCCTCCCAGTCCAGACCACTGTCCACTAATTGCAGTGACATTTTGCACCGGACCAGCCAACTGAAAAATTTCACTCAACCTTTTTGGTGAATGAGAGCATGAGTAATGGTTGTTGCAGCATCTGTCTTTTCTCTAGACATGGTCAGACAGTCATTGATTAAACAGATGGAAGGCTATCAATGTTCACCCATTTCTGTTTAATCAGAAAGTGTTTTCACTCTGAAGATTTTCTGCATGGAAAAGGTCAGTGACTGCACTTAAAACAGAGTGCACAGTGGTTGATTTGCTTATTTGTAATATAAACCTCTAAAAGGCAGCAACGATTCTATATTCCCTGAGTGGACTTGTATATCTCTGATAAAATAAAATGAAAAAACAAAACAGGAGAATGTATAGGATTTGGTGATCTCTTTTTGTCATCAGTGGTTAAAGAGTTTATAGAAATAGTTAAAATGTTAAAGCTAAAAATAAGCTGATTAGCTTTAATGTAATAAGTGATATTATTATTTCAAATTAAAGCCCAAGTACACATCTGCCTGTTTTTCTGTATGGCAGAACTCTCTGCCTAACTTATTAATAGCAAGAAATACTAAACACATTTTTGAGTATTTTACACTTTGTTTATGCTAAGTTGTACTACTTTCGTCATCAGCCAGGTACACTCCACTAATCCGGTAATCGGAGTGTGAATCACAGATGAGAAATGGAAAAAGATTGAATAAAGATTACGTTTTGTCTTCAATTTAAAACGATTCCAACATATTAAAATTCACTTATACCACTTCAGCACTGTTATATAAGTGGTGAAAATATTAAGTAATCCTAGTAAAAATATTCATATAGTTTCTAATTAATATCTATTGGACATAACTGTTCATAACATCGCTTTTATGGTGCAGATCAAATTTTAGGCAGATATCTAAGTACTGTAAAAGATTCATTAAAGTCTGTAGGTTGATTTAAGACACACCCAGTCTTAAGTTTTGTGGGCGTGTCTTAAATCAACCTACAGAATTGAATGAATTTTTTTTTTATAGTACTTACAACATTGTGATTTCATTCATGTGCAAGGTTCAGTTTTTTCATAGTGTACATCCCATCTTTTTGGAGTAAGCCATAATGAGTCGCTCTATCCTGTGTTTTCATAAGAGTTGTGTCGCATTTTAGGTGCATTACGGTCGTTTCTGTGTCTTCTGCATACTCTGTGTACATGATAAACTATTGCATTGATAACCTTTGTTGAGTGATGTGTATAGCCATGACCACCTTGAAGAAAAAGCACTGAATAAGTACAAAAAAATTACGTAACTTGACTGGAGAGACATAAAGATATACAGCTTTTTAGATACACAAACGGCCCCAAGCCGTTGCCTCTCTTGTCTGTTGAAAAGAAGTGCCTCTGCTCATCCCCTATACTGCTTATACAGTACAGTGTTGTAGGAGGCCTGAATCCTACTCTAGGGGACTCTAGGGGCAATCACTCACACACTCACTGTGGGCAATTTGGAAATGCCATGAGGCCTAGTCTGCATGTGGACTGTGGGAGGAAACTGGGGTACCCAGAGAATACCCACAAAGCATGGAAAGACTCTGCAAACTCCATACACACAGACCCAAGGCCTAATTATTATTTTATGTTAATTTGTATTGCTTTTGATTAACAATAAACCAGAGTTTAAAAACAGCTTAAGGCTGAAATACTGCACTTTATAGTTCAAAAAGAGGAGTGGGTGTTAATGGCATTTTTGTGTGCAGGTTTTTTTTTTCACGTCCACTTGGAACCCTAAGATCTGGTTAAAAATATCTTGTAAGTAATGATTGTCATTTGGCTGATTTTGATGACTTGTGCTCCTTCCAGCCACAGGCTGCATTATGGGTGGAAGCAGTCTGTTATTATTCCACCCTTAAAAATTTCCAAATGATATTTACTGTTTCTAATAAGGCAGTCTTTTTCACTGCTCTCAAGTGGCAGTCTTGTAAATGTAACTTCTTATGGACGACTAATCCATTTGCTGAGACTACAATACGAATAATCTCAGCTTGCTGCAGCAGGTAGATGTCTTTCATTTCTGCTGCCAGAGGTTGATATTTTCTCTTTTTCAACTAATTTACTTCCTGATGGGACAGGGATAATAATTTTTAATAATTATAGCTTATTTAGCTTGCTAGTTGATCAGGCACACATTTTGGCCTATTTACTTGAGGGTCCCGCAGTAGCCTCAACTTACTATTGCTGGGAACTTGAACAGGCTTACACTTATAATATGGCTATAAACTAATGCACAACTTTGGCACTGTTGTTATGCCACTACATGTATTCTGTTTTTTTTGAGAGGGATGAGCACCTGCAACAGATACATTGGATGGATCCTGTGTTGCTTGCACAGCTGCAATTAGTCTATGCCCGAGCCCAAGATGCATTTTCTGGATGCCTTCATGTTGACAAATTGGTCCTGAATTGTGAAAAAAAATCCCACAGTTTTGCCATATATTTCAGATGTTCTAAGCCAATTAGTAAAGCATCTCTCATCAATTTGCTTTGAGATAAGCAATGAGTTACACTTTGTTAAGGGGTGGTGTTCTGTAGTTGGTATCCATCTTGTGCTGGGTTTAGAGGGCTATGATTCTTGTCAGTTTTGCAGATGGTCTGGTGCAACAGGTTCCTGGTGAGATGCAGACATCCCATAGAGCTCTTTGGGTAATGCATACAATGTCTTATGAGAGTTCTACATACTGTAGCTTCCTGTTGAAAGCTTGGTCTGCTGTATCAGACCACTTAATTATGCTGAAGCTGATGGCCTAATCATATTTCTAGAGCTGAGCAGTTACTTACAGATCTTATTTACTCTGGATTTACGCCCAATTTTCACACCATAAAATATTTTTTGAATAACAGTGTCTCCAATTGCAGGTTACCAATTTTATCAAGCACTCTGCACTTGTTGAACCCAAATTTCATACAAACTGCATTAATAAAACTTTTAAAGAACTGGAGTTGACTTTGTAGCAATTGTAGCTTGACATATACACTTTGAGGTCTTCCATATAAAATGGAATTCCACCTCAGGGTGTATTTGAGCCCCAAGTTTCACAATATCCGGCTGAGAGGTGTTGGGGCAATACACAACTATAATGGGCTAAGCCGATGTTTCCTTACCTGATCTTGATTTCTTCAGTTTTACACGTCTTATTTCTTTATCTGATGTGAAGTTGTGTTTTCCAAGTGTCCATGCATGAAGAGAGAAAGCTGACAACTTTTGGGTCAATCTTGTACAACATAAGGGCACAATGGAGCCAAATGATTTCTTGAAGTCGACCCAGGCCACTAAAAGATGATGTTGCTTCTTTCTTACTTGCTGCTTTACAATATTGTACATTACAAACAGCTCCTTACTGCAACCCTGTACCCCTGCAACACTCATTTTATTCTGCTGCCAACAAGTTTCTGCTCTTTTGTTGATCTGAAGGCGGTCCATTACACATTACGATTCTGTAATCTTCTATTTATATTTTCTTCTTTTCTATGACCACTAAGGAACAATAGCCAAAGAGAAGCTATTTCTCAAGTTACACCACGTTGAAACCCAAAGGGAACTTGTTAAAGCCTTGCAATTTAGATCCACTCCTCATTGAACTGTAAGCCAGAACAAAAAAAAAATTGTAAGCCCCCATACCATGACATGGTATTGCAATAGGCGTGTTCACACGCACATGCAAACAAACAGTGCCCCCTTTCTTTTTAGCTGCAGCCATCTCTGAAAGCATCAATGGTCACAATACGATTGTTTCCACCGTTAATGAAATGTCTCTCCGTTTGGTTCCAAATGTTTTTTGTTTAGGTTTTACTTATGTGCACCCCCGCCCCCTCCCCCGCCCTTTTGTGGTTACATTAACCATTCTAATATTTCATTCTTAAGCGAGACATTAATTCTTACATAAAACAGTAATTCCAATTTATTGCTTTTATTAGTCCAGGCATGACAGGAGGAATGTGTGTGAAACCACCAAGTCCAATTGACAAATGTACAGAAGAATAGCATTAAATGAAGATAAATTGAGCTGGTTATGGTTTAAGTCTCAAGAGTTTATGGTTTTAGAAAGATGAAAAGAACTCTGGGAAACCGCAGCTCAGCAATGCTACAGATGGTTCAAGATCAAATCTAGGAGTGATGATACCGCTTTTATTTTTACAGACTGTGATTATAAAACATTACAAAATGTATTGTGCCAAAACCGAAAAAAGAAAGTTAGAAAGTTAACTCTTAGGCAGCTTTTGTTAGCTAGATCATTTTTGTTAACTGGATCATTTTGGGAACAGAGTTAGAAAATCACTATAACTATAATTCTACCACAATTAGTTCTGACTGAGCAATCTGAGTGGATGAGAGGCATTCCAGGAGTGGTGATAATGGAAGTTAACACTACTGGGCTTTTAACTATATGTAACATATGATAAAAAATGGAGTTTGTGAAACTGTTGTATGAAAGGAATATCATACTCAAGGTTGTCCTGTTGTGCTGGTTATCAGCACAGCTGTGATGTGGCTGTAGACACGAGGTGCAGCCCCATAAAATCTACATCTAGGCATTCGACTTACAGTTTTATCTCATTACATCTGAGCAATTGAGGGTTAAGGGGCTTGCTCAAGGGCCCAACAGTGGCAACTTGGTGGTTGTGAGGGTTGAACCTGGGATCTTCCGAACCATAGTCCAATGCCTTAACCACTGAGCCAACCCTGCCTCATAAAAGCACTCCCTTTCATGTGATGTTGTGTAATTATTGTGTTTGTCCCAGTTTTTGTGTTTTATTGGGCTATTAACACAAACATAAAATTAATGCACAGACAAGCGATAGGCAGTATACAGCCATTTTTGCAGAAGAAAAATGGATTTACCACTCTTTTTCATCAATTGAACATTTATTCATACATTCATTCTTCATCAGTAACTCATTCATTGTGGTCAGGGTCCTGGGAGAGCCAGAGGCTAGGCATGGAATAATGGGAAAAAAGTTGGAGATGTACACCATGTACTGTACACATTTGCACATTTATTCTAGAGTCAAGTGAGTATAACCAACAATATTATGCATTGTGCTATGCACTGGGAAAATTCTGACATGATAACAATTTAATCGAACATTGTGACATTTCTTAGATGGGATTAATCAAATTCAGTAGAATATTTTTTTAGAGAAATACTGGTCAAGTGAAATCAATTAAATGCCAAGCAAAATATGAACAATAAATTTTTTTTTCCTCAACTGCATCCAGAAAAATGCCAAATAAAAACTGTTTCTAAGGTACTACTCAGGCTGTTTCTCAGTCTACTGTCTTTAATAAAATATTTTATTTTCTATGAACTTACAGCCTGAACAGTGAGTATGAATGAATACAAGCAGATTTTCCCCATGCTTTTCATGTTTACTTCACACATGCCAATATAATCATATTCTGGTATAATAATTTATTTAATGTCAGCAGTCCACTCTTGAATAATTTTAGTTGTGTATGTAAAACAAATGCAGTAGGCATTATTAAAAAAAAGAAAAAAGGGCTTTGAGGGCAATTTCATGGCTTTGTTCACAATTCACAGTTTGTCACTGACTCATAGAGGTGACGATGAAATTCTTTGTTATTTTTTATCTCTTTACTTTTGAGACATATATTTAAAATTTTGACACGTCAGTCCAGAGCACCTGCTGGCATGTTTCTGCAACTCAGTTGCTACTTTATGTTTTCATGCAAAATTGAGTTGCTTAGCCTTGCCTTCCACATCGGAGGTATGGGTTTTGGGCAATAATTTCTCTATAAAGACGACTTCTGGAAATAATTTTCTGGACTGTAGATTAATGTACTTGAGTCCCACTGGTTTCTACCAGTTTTTTTGCACTGCTGGACATCTTCCGATGTTGAAGGGAAGTAAGTATGATTTATTATGTTTCTTTAGCTAACCACTGCATCTATGGTCCCCCACATTGAATGTTTCTTTGTGTGTCTTCAAAAAAGCTTGAACAGCACATCTTGAAACCATATTCTGCTTCAAAATCATTGTCTGGAAGAGCCATTGCTGATGACATGATGTTACATTTTATGGTGTATGACCTGTGGCATGAAAATGTTTTTATTTTTATTTTTATTTTTTACAACTTTTCCTCACAAGCAGAGTTTAGCTATTCATTATCCAGTTTTAAGCCTCCTACATACACCATGTTTGCCAGATGTTGTGAAAAGGTTCTTCTTTTCCTTGGACAGAATTCTGCAGTCATCCAAATTTGACTTCCAACCCATCTCTCTGATGGGTTGATTTATTTTTTTCTCAACCTAACGAGACCGTCAATTGCATAAAACCTCATGCTAAGAGTTTGTTTAAAAATTGCTGGCAAATGTAAATGTAACATCCACAACTGCATTGATTGGCAATGTGTTCCATTATTTATGGATTTCCCAAAATGCTACACTTTTGTCAAACCTCACATCTTGATTATTTCAATTCAAATTCAAAGTAGTGGAGATGTGCACCATGTACTGTACACATTGGCACATTTATTCTAGAGTCAAATGAGTATAACCAACAATATTATGCATTGTGCTATGCACTGGGAAAATTCTGACATAACAATTTAGTCGAACATTGTGACATTTCTCAGATGGGATTAATCAAATTCAGTAGAATATTTTTTTAGAGAAATACTGGTCAAGTGAAATCAATTAAATGGCAAGCAAAATATGAACAATATATTTTTTTTCCCTCAATTGCATCCACAAAAAAAATTGCATCCACTTTTGTCAAACCTCACATCTTGATTATTTCAATTCAAATTCAAAGTAGTGGTGTACAAAATTTATGGATCTGACTTTGTGTATATTACTGTATATACACCCATTAGGATTTCAAATAGTGTATTACATTATGATGGCTTATGATGTGTCCTGAAAAAACAACCCTTTACCACATTGCTGAGCAGAAAAAGCATCTCAGAATGCATATGGTAAACCTTAAGGCAGATGGAACAGCAGATGACCAAAATAATTTCCACTCCTCCCATCCAAAAAACAAACAAACAAACAAACAAACAAACAAACAAAAAAACGCACAGGTTCACAGAATATTGAACCATAAAAAGAGGCAAAAAAACGTTCTGTGGGAGATAATTTAGATTTGGGCAGTCTACAATTACAAGTCTCAATTTCCTTATTTACCTTTCTCATAAAAAAAATCTGGTTTGATCTGACCAGCTGCCACAGCAGGCTGAGTCAGTCAAGATGGAGGGCCATCTTTGCCAAGCTCAGTCTGTTTTGGCAGCTTGTAGCTGGTCAGATCAAGCAGGAGTTTTCAATACGACAGACCCCAAAGGGTTTTATGACACTTTTTGATTTTAAAAGATAACATTACTTTTTTCCTTCCTCAGACTGTCTTTAGAAATCTGCATGTATCCTCTCTGTATTGTGTTTTGTTAAGTCATGTTAAAACACTCATAACTCATAACTTCCTCTAATCTCCTTTGATATTAGGCTAAATAGCGTCTCCTTCAATAACAGAAGGCTGCTAGTCATACACATACACAGGCTAGAAGAGACAGAATTAGATAAGTGTACAAATCACAGTCTGCAGCCTACACATTCTATTAAGTTGAATCAGAGGAGTAAAACACTAGTGTTATATAATCAAAGTAATTAATGGTGTTGGGGCTTTGACAGAGAATAGAACAAGGCACTGTTGCATAGCATCATATGTATGAATGAGTATTCAGCAACCAACAATAAACTAATATGTATAAAGTACATTAAAAACTTTTTCCAATCATGGTTTTTAAATAAGACTACTATTTCTGGAATAATACATGACAGAAATTAAAATTTTGGTTTACCAGCATGTTCCAAAATGTATTATTTAATTTACAGAATTTAGTGACTTTACAGCGTTTTACAGAATTTTTTTTTTATAATTACAATTATAAAATGCATTTTAACTATTGGCTAGTTGCATTTAATATAACAAAATGTATAGCATATGTACTGAGAAGCAGTACGTAGATGCAACAGATACAATCTATGATTAAAAAAATAAGGACGTACTGACGGTCACATGTGTTCTGCAGAGAAACACAGTTTCGCATGGTGAATAGGGTTTGATTTAAAAAACCCAGGAGGATTAACAGCATTGGTCAATGACTGATTAAAAAAAAATGCTTGTACAGAAGTCCTGCATGTGTGTCGATGGAGGAGGCTTCAGACATAACTGTGCATTTCGGTTTTTTATATGTCATGTAGAACCAAAGTTAGCATTACTTAAAACACACAAATTTTACTGCTACCGGAATATGGGAATGACATAGCAAAAATGTAGCATGCGCACATTATTATTATTAAGTCATAGAAACAACCAGACACAACTATTAAAACACATGATCTTATGAATCAGTGCTATTTATTTTCTCATGGAACAATCTTAAAAATAGTTTTGCTCAGTCAGTTTTGTATAGCTCGTTAATATGAAATAAAATTCAGTTCATCATATTTGTGCTGGAAAGATTTCACTCTATATTGCACAATATATATTTATTAAAACATTATAATGTAAAAATGCTCTATGTTTACAAGCTGAGGGCCACATGCTCTGACAAACAGTGCCAACTTTGTACACAAAGTGTTTAGTTAAAATTTTTTTGTTAACCTCATCTTACACTTCGCGTATGGATAAATGAGGGGAGGGATAGTAGGTTGGATCTATGAAATGTGAAATAAATAGAAATATCAAATAAATCAAAACATAGTCAGATATATTTCTTGTTCTATTTAGTAGACCACTTGGTACTGTCAAATAACGCCGGCCCGTTCTGCTGGCTACCACTACAAGTATATTTCAGACCTATGGGAACTGATGTCCATGAAGTTTATTAATCACCATTAAGAGTAAAAAACAATGAAAGACAGTATTAAAACACCATTCACAGAACTGAACAATCCATCATGCGTTTCTATGAGAAGAAATTAATTATAGAAACTCACTCACCGTCTGTACTGCTTTATCTTGTATTCAGGGTTGCGAGCGGCCTGGAGCCTATACCAGGAGGCTTAGGGCACAAGGCGGGGTACACCCTGGACAAGGTGACAATACATCGCAGGGCACAAACATCCTCATCCGCAATTTGGGAACGCCAGTTAGTCTAATCTGCAGGTCTTTGGACTGTGGTAGGAAACCAGAATACCCGGTGGAAACCCACCAAGCACGGGGAGAACACGCAAACTCTATGAACACAGAAGCGGGAATCGAGCCTGGCTGGGAATCAAACCAAGGTGACAGTGCTAACCACTACACCACAGTGCCGCAGATTATAAAATCTAAAATTCACATTTTATTATTATATTAATATATGTTTGCTATTGTAGGTCGACAGTTTGATACACAATGGCAGAAAACAGAACATTTTATGTTAAAAAAGAAAAAAAAAATGTCCTAAAAAGAAAAGAGAACCACAGGAAATAAGGTAAATGCAGATAACCCGTTCCAGCCACCCAAAAATATTACCAATAGTATCTATTTAAAACATTGATATTTTTGCATAAACAACCAAAACATTTGGAAAAGAAATGTAAATTAAATAAAATATGATTTAAATAGACATTAAACTTCACTTAACTTTAATTCATGCTTCCTCTTGGCACCGACTGCTCCCAAAACAAACCTGAAAGTGGATCCTGTCACGATTGGGTGGTATTCCGGCTGATGTGGCGGTGGGCTGGAAAGGGCAGGCATATGCGCAGAGGGTATTTAAAGTAAATACTCTTTTTATTTAAACAAAACTTAGAACAAAGGAAGTTGGCTTTCTACTGGAGCATGTTACGAACAAAACATTATTCAAATAATAACTTATACAAACTAGGACATCAGCCTAGGGGCTTAAACAGACTGGGATACAAAACAGACAAGGGACAAAACATGCTAGACTAAACATACAGGACAGACTAGGAAACAGACTGGTATCAACACATACTAGGGATTAAACAAACAAGGGACTAAACATACTAGACATACTTGGCTAGGCCTACTAGTGGTTACACACACTAGCTGCTAAGCTGGATGGTAGCTAAACATACTAGTTGCTAAACAGACTAGTAACCAAAGATCCAAGGGACAAACAGGCCAGGTACACAGCAGACTAGGTATGAAACAGACTATGAACTAATCAGGTTAGTGGCTAAACAGGTTAGTGACCAAACAGACTAGGAGACTAAACAGACTAAGAGCTAAGCAAGTCAGTAGTTCAATGGTTAGTAGTTAAACAGACTAGTAACTAAACATACCAGAGACGAAACACACATGAGGTTACACATACCAGATGTCAAACTTAACTAAATAGCTCCATAAAACAAATACCAAACAAAACCAGACAAAATAAACACCCACTTGACATAACCAACGCTCGACCCAGTTTCCCAGAACAAACAGCTATTTATAGAAGGTTTAATGAGCTACCTCGGTTCAGGTGAGCTCCCTCATCACCTGACCGGGGTGCCTTCTGGGAAACTGAGTCTATACACAAAACTAAAAAAAAAAAAACACATACAAACTTATTGGGCGCACAGTGCTCACTAGGGGTGAACCCTTAGACATCCTTGGGACCCAAGGTGCTATGGCTTCACTAAATCTTGCCCAAAACAGTAATATAATCTAAACAGCAAAATATAAATGTCAAATTGCTTTGCTTAGCTTTCCACTGACTCTGTGTACGTACCTTGGCATACGAATGCCCCACTATTAGAATTTTCACCTTTGCACAAAAAATACCTCAACACGATTACAAAGAAAATAAATTACCAGTAAAAAAAAAAATTGTTAGGCAAGGTCCATCTGCAGGTGGAATCTTTATTTCTGAACAAGAAGAGTCTTCCCAAAAGTGTGCACAATCTTACTGTTGACACACCACCAACGCCTAAACCTTTATTGGGCTTGTACATAACACACTGGACCTCCCTGTTCTCTCGGGGCTTCAGCACTGTGCGCTGCTTATGCATAACACAGACAGTCTTAATGTTTATAGGCTATAAGTTGAAAACTTATCTGTGCAAGCTATCTGTGCATTGTTTTTTTTTTTTTAGTTAAAGAGATGGTTCATGACTTCAGGAATTTATGATAACTAAAATAAATTTAATGTTATACAACTGCTCTTTTGACCTTAAAACACAGTTATGCAAGGGATTTATTTATGGTTGTGGTTCCTTTCAAGGTTTCTTCTTCACATTATCTAGAATAAAAAATAAAGTTTTTCCTTGCTCCCATTGCTTCCTCAATAAGGATACTCTCATAAAGCTATAAATGAATACATAAAAATACATTTATATCTGTTTATATCTGTACATTTTATTTATGTAACAGAAATAGAACTGATTTGAATTGAATTTCAAATTAGGAGTTTAAGTTCTGTTAGTTTGAATGATTTGGGTACATTGCCAGTGCCGAGAAAAGAATGTTTTTTTTTTGTTGTTTTTTTTTCAACTGCTTTTGGTAGAATCTGTTTAAAGAGGCATATTTGTAAATACATTAGTGAAATTATTTTGTTTTTTTGAAGGGGGTATAACATTTTTATTAGTGATTTGACATTATTTTGTAATCTAAGGAATTCGTTATCATATTGTCTGGCTTTAAAATAATAATAATCAGAATATTTTCTACATATGAATGGGGTTTAATTCCATGCATTTTGTAATACTGTCATGTTACAATGCAATTTGCATTCTAATTTTGAAATGACTACACCATCTGGCTGGGTACAGGAGATGATGAGGACAACAATGGTGAGTTGCTTGCTCCTTCTGCTCTCTCTAGCTAGATGTGGGCCATCTCTCAAATTTGCTCAGATCAGTGAGTTCTGGACGTACACAACCCCCAAAAAGGTATATGACCCAGTCCTGTTGATTTCTGAAAATTTGGATTTGGATGAACCTTCTTATTTCCTGGATTAGACAAATATCCATTACATTGCAGTTGTAGCCTGAGGATAAAACCTTCCAAAAGGTTTGCCAGACCTGAAACATGAAGTCACCACGTGAATTTCATTAAGCAAGCAGTTAAGATCATTTAATTGTATAATTACTGCAGTGATTAATATGTTTCAGCTAGCAACTATTTTTAAACCATGAGTAGCTTCTCTTTTCTTAAACAGAAGACATATCTTGTGGTTGTGACAAAGATGTTACTTTGTTTTTTTAAACAGGTCAAATTATTGGCCTGCATCAAGAAAGGAAAACAACCAAGCAGAATGCTGAAACTATTAAAGTTTAAAAATTAAAATTTAATATATGTGTCCAAAAATGACTGACTACCTGAATGTACCAAATGACCAAGTTTTTCCATTTTTTTTTTCTGATTTAACAGTCATATTCCTAGATGATGATGCCAGGTTTCATTGGACTGAAATTGTAAACAAGGTAAGGGATCATAAGACATCGTTTTCACACATGGAAAGGCCACCACAGAGTGAAATCCTGGATGTGCTGGAGAAGGTATTACGCAGCTTATTACATAAGCTTTGGAAAATTACACATCGTGGCTGTAATCAAAGCAAACGTCAGTACCAGTCAAAAGTTTGGACACACCTATAATTCCATGGTCTTTCTTGATTTTTATTTCTGTCTACATAGTAAAATAATGCTCTAGGTGTCCAAAATATGCAATAAGTATGCCTATTTTTGCAATAAGTTTGTTAATATCGAGATGAGCTTGCTACTTATGCTCTGTAAAGCCTTTAGAACAGCTCTAATCTGAGGTAAATGCTAAATGAATTCTCCTCTGCGGCAGAGGTAAATTTTGGTCTTGCTTTTGTTGGATATTCTTCATGAGAGCCAGTTTCATCATAGCGCTTGATGGCTATGAGTGCTTGACTTGTATTAAAATAACAACTGACTGTTGTTGTTGCTTAATTACCTAATGCCAAATGAGTTGTTCCATAGTTTTGAAAAAATCAAGTACTGTTAATGAAAATAGAAAGTAAATCGAGACTTGTGTTCAAATCTTTGACTGAAACTGTATATCTCACTGGCCAGTTCACTATTGAGATCTGGTGACTGTGGTGGCTGAGTGAACTCTAAATTCTAAATTCATTCCAATACTTTTGAGCAAACGGAGTGGAGACAGATAGAAAATTAACTTACATTTCTGTTTTAATAGACACAAAATAAAAGAAGATGAGTGAACAATCTTTATAATGGTATCCAGTGGGTCCATATAAGAAGTCTCTCCATATGTGTAATCTTAAACTCATAGCACAGCAGAAATCCATGAATACCCAGAATAAGCACAAACATGAGTGTTTGGCAGTGGCAACGGCAAACTGTGATATTGTTTTTGTGGTTCAAATAGTCCATATGTCTAATGTGGAAACACCATTTGAAAAAGAGGACTTATGTACTGTATGTTTCACTCTTTTGTTATTTTGTTGTAGTCAGCAAAATTATTTCATCTTTCTGGGGGAGACAGGGGAATGAGTAATCCTAAATTTAACAAATGTTACTTTTAATCTCTTACTTCATGACTCTCTTCTTCAAATAAATTAATTATTGTAGCAAAATAAATTGAGCATTTACATTATCTGATTAAATGATCTAATGCTTAAATATTTTATAAGAATTTGCACAAGTCAAATTTTATGAAACACTATACAGAGTTAGGTACATGACAAGGTAAATCTTTTTTTTTTTTTTTTTTGCCTCTAATAGCTTTCCATACTATTTAATTTCATATAATTCCATGCATAGCTGTTATCTTAAAGTAGTTACCCTGTGATAGTGTTCATACTTTGAGGAATCAGCTCTGGGCTAATAACTCCTGTTTTCCCCGAGAGAAAAATATTTATCTTATGTAAGTCTTGAAGGTCACATAATTATCATGAAAGGCTAAAAGAAAATACAGTATGTCTAGACTAAATTAATATTTATGAGTTTTTAACTAGACATAAAAAAGACTTTAAAAATACTCTAAATGCAATTAGTTTTTATCTTTTAATCTGCAGAGACACTTCAAAAAAAATGTCACATACTCTAATTTCATTGGATCACCTCTTTGATTACAACTGTGGTATAATTTTGATAAGGGTAGGCACCTTCACAACATTTATATTTCAGACCAGAATTACATTAATTTATCTTGCATTAATCATGGGAGAGTGAGACCACTGCTGTAAAGCCAGCATATCTGAAATTCTCAAAAGGATTAGGGTCTGGACTCTGTGGTGGAAAATCCATGTGTGAAAATGAGGGCTCATGCTCCCAGAACCACTCTTTCACAATTTAAGCCCTATGAATCTTGGCATATGGCCGTGCCATTAGAGAAGAAAAAAATGCATTGATGGAAAAACCTGGTCAATCAGTATATTCAGGTAGTTGGCTGACCTCATTTATGGGCACATAATGTTGCTGACGTTGACCTACAACCATAGATCACAACACTGCTCCCACATGCTTGTACAGAAGGCACTAGACATGATGGTTGCATAACTTCATCTACCTCTCTTCTTACCCTGATGCACCCATCACTCTGGAATAGGGTACATTTGGACTCAGGACTCATCAGTCCACATGACATTTTTCCAAAGCTCCACAGTCCACAATGCTCCTAGCAAATTTAAACTTTTTTTTAGATTAACCTTACTAATAAGTGGTCTTAGGGTGGCATGGAGTACATCCATGCAGACTCTTCACTGGTGTCCCATAAGGCTCAGCACTTTGTCATCTTCTGTTTCCCGCTATACCTGATCTCTTAGGGTGGTCATATGCTAACATGGCTTTTTAGATGACATTCAACTCATTTTCTCCTTACCTTCCTCAGACAGATGTTTTACCCGGATTACAGCATGGCTGGCAGACTTCTTATCTTGGATGGCAGCTCATCAACTGAATCTTAATCTCAGCAAAATCTCAGCTGTTCATCCCAGGGGATTCATCCCCCTGGCAGGATCTTATTATCTCCCTGGACAACACTCAAATCACTTGTTCAGAAACTGAGCGCAATCTTTAGGTAACTCTGGACTATCAGCTGTCCTTTTCCCCTCACATTGCTAACCTTGCTTGTGCTTGTCAATTTGTTTCCACACAAGCCACTCAGGTGCTTGTTCAGTCCCATGTTAATGTGTGTGTGCACTGCCATGCTGTAGACTGTGTTCACATCTTTTATGCAGATTCTCAAAACGGATTCCCAGAACAAAAGTTGCTGCAGACTCGCGTAATGTAGGCACAATTCTTGTTGGATCTTCACCGTTGAATACACTCTTGTTTAACATTTCACACATGTAGGCATCAGGTGGTGTAAGATCGGGGGAATGGGACAGGTTATGGGAAGAAATTGTTCTGCCACCTTTTTCAAACACGGTCCCCATTCATGACCACTTCTGTATGAGCGGAAATAATACTCAACTATAAATACTTTTTCTTCTGTGGAGAGACCCATTGCCAACACCAACTACACAACACAACTTCCTTTTCACTACTGGTAACACATGTGTCTGGAGCAATGCCTCATCGACAAACGCAAATGCATGTCCGAGATGGGAGTTTCAGTACAGTATATTTTGGTGCATACCCTACTTCTACTTAGTAACCGTACCATACTTCTGCTTAGTAACTTAACCAGTGTAAGGATATGTAAAATGATGGAAACGCTACAGCATTTACAGTATGTAAGTCACTCTGAGTGTCTGCCAAATACCTAAATGTAAATTTAAATGAGTGCAGAAGCTTGATAATGTAAGTGCGAAGTGCAGGGTGAGCGTGGCTGTAGACAGTAAGATTGGCTTGGGGTCTAAGAGCGACATTGTAGGTGGGTCACAGCCAAAGGTGAGGAAGTCGGTTGGAATTAGGCGGCAGTAGTGCTTCAGCAGGCTGCTTAGAGACAGTGTTGGATCAGAGTCTGTTGGTGAGCCAAAGAGAGACACAGAACCATGAGGTACAGACTCTAGGTACCCTCTACCCACCGACATGCTGGTGGCTGTTTATTTCTCCTAATGATGACAGCTGGATGGTGAGTGGTATTATTCTGGTATTATCCCTCTGCCCAGTATACCAGGTTGAGCCGATCTTGGTGCTAAACACAAGCTGTACAAGTGAGGAGCAGCAGGATGTGTGGGTGAATTGGCTGTAAGCTTGTCATCACAATAGGTACAGTTGATGTCAGAAGCTTATGTGCACCTTAGCCAAATACCTTTAAACACAGTTTTTCACAATCCTGACAATTTTAGCTCCTTCCTGGGGTAAAAAAAATTCTGTCAAGAATTCTGTCTGTTAGCCAGGTTTATATGCCTCCTTGCTCGCACAGGCTTTTTTCTTTTCTGCAGCCTTACTTTGTTGTCCTTAATCTATTTTACCACAATTTTGAAAACATGTTTTGGGTCATTGTCCACTTGGAAGAACCATTTGCAACCAAGCCAACTTCCTGGCTGATGTTTTGAGATATGGTTTCAATATATCCATATCATTTTCTTCACAGTGCTATCTATTTGTGAAGTGCACCAGTCAAACCTGCTTCATAGATGGGATGGTGATCTTTGGCTTGCAAGCCTCATACCCTCCAGACATAACAATGGTCATCATGGCCAAACAGTAAAATTTTTGTTTCATTAGATCAGCTCTCCAAAAAGTAAGATTATTGTCCTTGTGTGCAGCTGCAAGCCATTCTGGCTTATTTATGGTGGTTTTGGAGCAGTGGCTTATTCCTTTTAAATGTGGATAAAGAAACTTTTGTACTGATGTTGCTCCAGTGTCTTCTCAAGGACGTTTGTTGTTGTTCTGGAATTGATTTATAATTTTCTTCCCAAAGTACATGCATATCTAGGAGACAGAATGCATTGCATGGTGTTTATATTTGCATAGTGTTGTTTATACAAATAAATATGGTACCTTCAGGCTCTTAGAAATTGCTCCCATGGATGATCCAGAATTGTGGAGGTCCACAATTTTGCCCCCAGAGATCTTGCCTACTTTCTTTTGATTTTCCCATGATTTTAAACAAAGAGGCATTGAGTTTAAAATTATGCTCAAAATACATCCACAGGCACACCTCCAACTGACTCAAATTACGATTAGAAAACACGTTAGAAAACATGAAATTATTTTCTGTAATTTTCAAAGCACAGCTAATTGAGTGTATGTAAACTTCTGATCAACTAAAATTGTGATACAGTGAATCTAAAGAGATTTACTTATTTTATCCTATTTTCTGACAACTGTGTGTATAAACAAAACTAAACCCAAACAAATTAATCAAGAAATTGAACAAAGCAATAAAATAAATAAATAAATAAATAAATAAAATAAGTCAAACTCCCCCAGATCAGTGCAACACATTTGATTACATTGTTAATGTGCTCAGTTATTCACTTGCTAGCAAACCTGATATGAATCATGGCCATTTAACAAACCTACAATTGATTGTATATAGTGAACCGTACATTAGGAAATATTCAAAATATATATAAAATATAGACTCTTTTTAAAATCATTCTGAAAGCCTTTTTTTTTGAGTAAGTTGACACTCTAGCAGGTTAGCAGTGGAGAAAGAGGAAATTAGTTGTCTTTCCCTCCCAAGTATAATGAGGCCAGTTGCATCCTCTGGGACTTAAAACTGCAAATGACACATCTGGGACTTAAAACCCTAATCCTGTTATGGTGTTAAGCACTGCTCTCACATGGGACACCCAGTTGTGGGGAGTAAAATCTGAGGTCTAACATGAATATGTTCGATAACTTCTCTGTCACATAAGATTAGCAAAAGCATAGCACTGTATTTTCTTGAAAAGGATGTCTGCATAAATCATTGATATACACACTTAAAAGAAATTATAAAGTGCCTACAGCAGGTTTATGGTGTAATAAGACTGGGGATTTTAATAGGATACATTGCCATGCATTGTGAATGTTTGTAATGTGTATTAATCTCATGACCAAATAAAACAAGCATTTCTTCAGAAGGGTAAATTATGATTAAAATGGGGAGCAAAAGATATCTGTTCCTTAACTGACAGAAAGAAGCTTAACATACAATTATAATCACTATATATGTTTTAAAAATACTTTTACATTTTGTAATATATCAAACAGGCTTTCATTATATAGTAAGGATGATTAGCAGGCAGTCTAAAGATTGGAAAACATATTTGATCTAGATTGTGTGCAGGGCAAGTCGATGCTGCAGACTTTGCTCATTAAATTTTCAAAACATTTTGTGTGAGATTAGATTTGTACATAAAATCTAGGAAAGTGTAGATCTGATTTGTCAGTATAGCCCAACTCAACTGTGGCTGTCAAAGTGCAAATAATTGAAATCAGGATGATTTAAGTGTGGGGTTATAATGTTTTGAAAGCGAAGTTTAGACTCATGAATCAAGAATACTTGGACTATATTTGATGCATTTTACTGAGGTCACAAGAAAGCGTAATATGCAAATATTGTGTAGCTCGTCTACTGTCAACTTATGTAGAAAGGGGCCCTGAGTCCTTTTATTCTATCTTACCTTTATGATAACATTAGATTATTCTATTATTTTAATATAATAAGACTTGGGTCACTATGACAATATATGCCTCTATTGCTAAATAAAAAATACTATAAGCACAAAATAAAACATATATGTGCACTCACAATTCACAAGTCACCATAGTGTTTTCTATGCATAAACAGCAATAAACAATCAATAAGCTTGTTTAGAAAAATATATATTCAAGTTTAATTAAACAATAAAACTAATTAAACAAATATTAAAGTTTCATATAAAGTAAATCAGTTGGCTTTGCCTTTTTAAAAATTAGTTTAATGTCCAAATAAATGATCAGAATTACTTGAAACAAACGTTGCAGGCCTGATTCGGTGCTTGGGGTCGATGAGACCAAAAACTCACTGGTCGTTTCACTCCTAAGAGCAACAAACCAAAAATAAACGGACGGTACCTTATTTCCCTGTTCAGAGATTAGCCACCGAATCCTGCTGTCCTATTCCTCCTCACACGCCGAGTAGCAGCTGTTGGTCACATTCACGCAGTTATTCCGTAGCAACAGTCATCCGAAGCACGTGCAGCTGGGTTAGCTAACTCGCTCAGACTGTTCACGTTGCTAAAATCCCCTCGCTGTATTAACGAGCTGGTATCCAGAAAATATAAAACTAAAGGAAATTCTATCCGAACTTCTCATTCTCTCACAGAAGTTTGCATTGTTTTCGATTATCATGCCGACAGTCTAACACTTGCAATTAAACTCTGATAGAACACAACTTAAACCTCGCTTTGTAACTGCGCCAGTAGCATGCTTCTCCCCTCAGTCTCCCTCCTTCTCCATCTTTTTTCCCGCTATTCTATTTACCCCTCTACTCTACAACCTGTCTGAAACTATCACTCTTTGAATGGGGTGAGTTTTTATGATATACTGATTTCAGAATATTTCCTATCTTTGATGTACAGTATATCCACTTCCATTTTATTCTATTGATTACTTCTTTATTTATTACTAAAATATATATCTTTGGTGTTAATACACCAGCTTCAAGGGAACTCAATTCTGACACAAAAAAAAACAAACATACTAACTAATTAATTCTGAAAGTTGATGCATCACTGTAAGCAGTACTGTATCTAATTTATATAATGAATTCTAAACCACATTTAAGTAATAAAGTCTGACATGTCTAACTAAATAATATATTACAGCTTACATGACAGGTCAATTACAGAACTGATGCTGCAATGCTAGAGATGTCCTAGAGTGCTTAAGCAGAAAACAGATTTTGTTAATCAGCCCTTTACAACCTGTCAGGAAATTGTAATAAAGGCAGAAGTAAGTACGACAACATGTTTATTTACCATGAACAAAAACCTTAACTCCATGAAAAAAATAAAAAGAAAAGAAAAACATGAGCAAAAAAAAAGTGAGGCTTGAAAACAACATATTGTAAACACTAATTTTAAGAGTGATGAAATGACTGATAGTGAGTGCTAGACTATACTTTATATAAATCAGACAACAGGATAATTGAGCTGCTTGTGGTCATGTGACAAGGTATGCATCAAGAATATGCTGAACAAAAGGTTTGTTGGTAACATAGTCCTTGCGTGATGCTACCATAAAAACAAACAAACAAACAAACAAACAAACAAATATGTGTTTTACGGAGCTCAAAAATAATCTGCAACCTTTTTTAAAATAAGAAAGAAAAATAAGAATTACAATATGAAATCAGTATATAGTACTGTAGCTGTGGTTAAAATATCACAGTAGTAATCCTACCCACGCCTCCTGATATTGTATTTATTCTAATGCTGTCAGAAACTGGAAATAACACGTAGGTGATGAACAAGAATACAATCAAGAATAATTATGCTTTGGCAGGTTGTACTGAATATGAAAAAAAGTAAAAAAAAAAAAAAAGTTCTCATCATCAAATCAAATCAAAATAATAGCTGATTCATGTTCATCTTCTTACAGGAAGCAAACATTTGTATTTGAAAAGCAGGATGAGTTTCCTCCAATTTCAAGCTCCTTTTTACCAGTTCAAGTTTACTTTAACTGCACTTGCATAGTGCTTTTACTATTGAACAATACTGCAAAGTAGCTTCACAGAAATCAAGGTGTACTTCAAGATCTACTGGGTATGCCTGGGGTCAAAGTGGCAAGGAAAAGTTCCCTAAAATAACACATCACTCTCAAAGGTCCAGCCCTTTCTATATTAGGTGCAGCTCAGTGCCTGGTTTCTACCTGCACTGACAGTCACAATAGAATACTGCACAATAATAATAATAATAAAAAGGTCTATCCTTTACATCATATTACATCATAAAACACAACTATGAACATTTTTTTTAGAACCAGTGTCTTCTTTTTCCATACTTAATAGTATATGTATTATTATTATTCATCAGTGCCATGAAATAATCTTTTGTAATTGTCTGGTATCAACTAATTCAAATTCAATTTCAATTAATCACACACACCACCATACACAATATGAAAAGCAGTCAAATGTTTAATATAAAAATAAAATAGAAGTTTAAGTAGAATTAAACAAAATTCACACTAAAATAAAATAAAATTTACATTAAAGTGATATTTACATTACACTGTAAACCCTAATGCTCAAAGTAATTAAACACATTGAGTACTGTTAACTTAAATAATTGCAATTAGGTCAGATTAATAGACCTTAATAGGCGCCGCTCCCCTTAAAGTTAGGCAGAGAAGAATGCTCCATTAACATGTAATTATTTAACATAATAATTATTTATTTTAATGATGAAATAAAGTCATTTAGTCACAATATTCCGCTGTATTTCTTAATATAATTTATTTGCAATAAAAAAAAAATCTAAACTGTATTACGTTCATTTGTGTTCGTGTACGCGGGGTGCCGGACAAACGAGTGTCTAGGCACGCAAGTTTTTGAAAAGCATGTGACTTGAGGCTGAGCTCTGATTGGATTTTGTCAAATCATCCTTCGGGCGCAGCTCTGTGCACCCTGAACCCTCCCACTTTTATTCTTAGCGAACCAATATTGTTTTTAAATATTTCGGCTCATGTGATTGGACCATTTTCAACGAGTCTTTTCCAGCACTATTTATGGCAAGCGGAGCTGCTGACGTGAGTCATGTGAATAATGCCTTTATTTTATGCTAGTTCAGTAGTAGTGATGCTAAGTCACCTGATAAATGGCTATTTCAGGCGAGCATTAAAAGTTTAATTTAAATTTTGTTTGCGCCTCCCCCCAACATTTTTTTTTGCACCAGCCGCCACTGATGAGAGTCAGCAGCAGCTGTTATTGTTATAACTTAAAGTGGACATAGAGTGTCAACGTTCATGTTAGTTATACAGTATGTGCAAATAGATGAAAACTACCTGATATGAGAAAAAGTATAGTTTATAGTATACCATAAACTACAGGGTGGGCCATTTATGGATTAATGGATACACCTTAATAAAATGGGAATGGTTGGT
This sequence comes from Clarias magur, assembly GCA_013621035.1. NCBI lineage: Eukaryota > Metazoa > Chordata > Actinopteri > Siluriformes > Clariidae > Clarias > Clarias magur. The sequence continues at coordinate 837,036 of QNUK01000008.1, forward strand.
GATATTAACGTCCTGTTTGTGGCACATTAGTATATGTGTGAAAAGTGGATTGGTCGTCGTGGGCCAGTTGAATGGCCCCCAAGGTCTCCCGATCTGACCCCCTTAGACTTTTATCTTTGGGGTCATCTGAAGGCAATTGTCTATGGTGTGAAGATACGAGATGTGCAGCACCTGAAACTACGGATACTGGAAGCCTATGCTGGCATTTCTCCTGCGGTGTTGCTATCAGTGTGTGAAGAGTGGGAGAAAAGGGTTGCATTGACAATCCATCACAATGGGCAGCACATTGAACACATTTTATAAGTGGTCAGAAACTTGTAAATAACTCATGAAAGAATACAGTTACGTTAAAACCAAGTAACACACCATTGTTTTTCTTGTGAAATTCCCAATAAGTTTGATGTGTCACATGACCCTCTTCCTATTGAAAAAACAAAGGTTTCGATCCAAGATGGCCAACTTCCAAATGGCCACCATGGTCACCACCCATCTTGAAAAGTTTCCCCCCTCACATATACTAATGTGCCACAAACAGGACGTTAATATCACCAACCATTCCCATTTTATTAAGGTGTATTCATATAAATGGCCCACCATGTATATGCTTTTTTACAAGACAAAAATCACAACAGACATTTCTCTAGCAAGGAATAATCAGTTGCATTATAATTACAGATTGGGTTTCTTTCTACTAATTTTTTATATATACATTTTAAAACTTTTCTTTATGTGTTCGGTTCCTCTGTTTGTTCAAATGTGTCATTACCAAGCTCTTTTATACTGATAACAATTGATTTCCAAGCAGTTCATCATCCACTAGCCACTGTTGTAGTACTCTTTTAAAAAGCATACATGAAAATTTTGTGATTTTTTTTTAACTATAAAAGAACTTATGTGCTTGCTGAATTGTAGAATGAGTGCATCCTCCATTTTACCCTGAAGCTTCCTGTGCTCCCAGACTACACTGTCATAAAACTATCATAGACAGGATAACGAACCAAAAATGTATGTAACAGCAGTATCTGAAAGGTTATCAGGACAAATAATTTGTTTCAAACTGCTAAGTTCATTTTATAAAATATAAATCACACATTAATATTTATAGTTACATTACATTAATTACATTTATGGAGTTGAGGTCAGAAAACCGCGTAGGTCATTTCAAGTGTGAAAATTATTCTTCTCATTCTGAGAATCACTGAATCCTGGCATTGTTATCCTGGAATATGATAATGCTGTTGATGTCTTGTTCACTTTATTTGATATTATGCCACATACTGTAAAATGGCTGAACCTAAACTTGACCAACTGAAGTAACCCAGATCATAACATTGCTTTCAAAGGCTTGTACAGTGGGTACAATCCATGTTGCACTGCTTCATGTACTCTATATCTAACACTAATGTGCCTACAGTATCATTGTGGAATAGTTTAAATCTGTTAAATCATCACACAACATGACCTTTTTCCATTGCTCCAAAACCTTTACCCCTATAATATCAACATTTATTTATACTTTCAGTATTAAATATAGTGCTGATTTCCGTAGATTTTTTTAATGATGCAGCTTCATGAAGGATTTACGTGATCTCTGATCATGGACATGATTTCTTATTTGTTTTTTGATTTCTTCATGGACATGATTTCTCAGTTATTTCTGACCTCATTTGTTCTGAAAAGTTGTTGTTCCAAAACTATTTTTCCAGGTTTCTCACAGTCCTTAATCAAATTATATTAATTTTAGCAATTTTCTTTGCTTGAATAATTTTAGTCTTCTAGAACAGTGTAACATCTTTTCCACAGTTGTGGGAAATTTCTTTCAGCAAGTAATGAAAAGAAATGAGAAGCTACTCACAGCATCAATTAGTGTAAAAAAAGAAATGCAGGTAATGAATCTCTGCATTAATTAGTTAATCAAGCACTTTTATGTGTTTTCTTATTTAAATCAAGAGGCACCTGTTTTTTTGCCTGGCAGGTACATTACTGAACAGAAATTGGGCATTCCCAACATGCACCTTTGTAAGGTTAGGGCAGCCAATATGGGCATACTGTACTTTTTGGCATTCATGTTTCCTATTGCTCTCTCTCTCTCTTAATAAAACACACAAATGCAGTAATAGTTTAAATAATTACAATTTCTTTGCCTTCACATACTGTGTATACTGAATATAGGGGGATATCATATGATATGTTCAATGTGAATTGTCAAGTTTTGCAAAGTTTTTTGACTTTGGCAGGTTCAAGTAAAAAAAAAAAAAAAGGATGACTGTTAAAAGAATTAAAATATCTGCCACTGTTGGGGTTTTTCTTTATTCGTTTCTCTCTGCAAGCCAGTCCGTCTGCAACACACCTCTGAGCTCAGGAGAACGGGTCAAAAAACAGCCAGAACAGATGATTGCTCTTTTTCAGTCTAAATTTTATTCAATAAACACACACATATATAGTAGTTACACACCCTCCTGTGCGGGCAAAGCACAGGATAGGAGACTTATCAAGGACAGAAATTAGTAAATATTATGAGAGTTTGCTATGCAGTTTACCAAAATAAAAAACTGAGAAGGCCGAAGAAAAACTAAAGAAAGACGGAGAAATAGGAACAGAGTACGCATGCTCTTGACTTCTTGACGCCGTTTTCGTCCTCGCACACAGCAAATATCCTTATCACATGAGGACAGAGACAGAGTGCCCCGTCCAACAGAAAATATCACGAATAACCAAGAGATCATGGATGTCAGCAATTTTCCCTTACAGATGAGTAATAAGTGATTAAAATAAGATTAAATGGAACAAGAGACAGTGTCGTAATTCAAGACATCTTTAAACAAATAATAATTCAGAAGGAGATTGAAGTGCATGACTAAATCTGGTTTGAAGTGATTCAATACAGTAGAGCACAGTATAATGTAGTATATACTTATATATCATTTTTCCCTTACATTCCCCTCTTTTATCCTTAAATCTTTATGGATAAATTTATACACGAGAACTAAACTCTAGATGTAAAATACATACAGTGGATGGTGCTGGAGGGGGAACAGGAGGCACAGGAATATACCCTTGCATTAAGCGATACATAAGTGACCGAAAACATCTCAAGATACATGGGCCACAAAAGAAAATCAACAAGAACACACATTACTGGAACCACTAAAGACACATACGGGGCCCATTGGCCAAAAAGAGTATACCACAAACCCCAACCCACTTGTCCCTTTTCATCATCATGCAACTGCTCTGCTACCCGCTGCATTTCTTCCAGAGCGGTGGTTATCGGTCCGTGTTCGCCGTCGTTCGCGGGGACAAAGGTACAACAACTATCTCCCACCATGGCGCAGACGCCCCCTTCTTTGGCCAGGAGGATATCAAGAGCCATGCGGTTTTGAACACTGGTCAGCTGAAGGGCAGTGAGCCCAAAGTGTGATTTGTTTTGTGGAGAACTCAATTCAAAAGTGGTGAGGTGGTAATTGAAAGCCCTGAATATATGGAAACAATATATATAGGAGACTATGCCACCTTGTGAATTTCACACAGGGTTTATTTCAGTGTGTCTTACTATCACAAAACTACACATTATGTGTACTTGGATTGTTATGCTATGCAATTTGCTCATGTATCATTTGCAGATTTCCGCCCTTCGTAATTGTATGGAAGAAAGAATACAGATCGAGACTTTGCAGAAACCCATATACTTTCACATTATTTTGTGGGTATGTGTACTGTATTTGTGTGTTTACGAATAGTATGGCATTACAGGGGGTCAGATCGGTGTCAGAAACACTGTCCCTGTCCTGATAGCAGCTGGCCAATCAACTGGCCCAACATATGTTTTTACTGGCCCTGAGACTCAGGATCATAGCCAAAATCCTGACTTTAGGTCATGACATGCCGAAGGTCATTTTGTCTCTCTTATCCATGCTTGCATTTATGAGATGAACTGGCTTGTTAAAAGCTGGCCATAGATACACACTCTTATAATATGTATGACTTTCTTGGCCCTGTAAAACAGATCTTTTAAGAAATGTGCTTAATGTTTATATGATCTCCTCTTTAAAGAGACACATCCATGAGCAGTATTAAATGTCTTAGAACACACTTTAAACAGTTTACTAGAATAATCTGATGACATATTGTGACCTAAGTGTTGTAATTTTTTTTATCTGCCATTACTTCTTTACTCAGATATGAAAATACTAAGGTCTTTAATATTTTCTTATTAACTTATTCAGAGGGCAATAAAAACACAGTAGATAAATAGATTCGCTAGACCAAATTTACTGTAATATTTTTTAACCCATCATTATTATCAAAATTATCATTGCTGTTGACATGAGATTTAGCTTATTAGAAGAACTTTTAAATTACAGAATTGTCCAGGCTCTATAACATCTTTATACAAATACTTGCAGTTTATTAATGTAGTAAAATTCTAACGCTGGTCTATAGAATCATAGCAAATTATATTTTCAACTAATTGTTCATGGGTGGCTCAGGAACAACACGGGCAGTACCAGGGGCAGACTGTGATCAAAAAGTGGCCCTGGACTTCCTGGCCCACAGCAGCCCACCACCCACATCATAATCCATTGGCTCATTAATGTGAACATAAATTTTTAACACCACTTACTAGTATAAAAAAATAACACAATACAGAAATCAATACTATTTAAACATATTATTTGAAGTATCACTGAACATTGAGTCATATTTGTAAAACAAAGAAACAAGGGAAAGAAAAAGAATATCAAGACAAACAACATATAAAAATATAAAGACAATATTTTAAAAAGGATTGCAATCAAACTGAACAGGTAAGCTGCAGAGGTGGAAAGAGTAAATTGGAAATTTTGTACTCAAGTAAAAAGTGAAATTTTACTGAAGTACAAGTAAAGTTACCATTCTAAAAATCTACTCAAGTAAAAGTAAAAAGTAGCTCATAAAAAAATTTACTCTGAGTAAATTTTTTATTTATTTATTTTTTTAACAGCAGGGGTGGGATGAAGCATTCTAGCGTAGTTCAAAAACGATGAGCAGATATAAATCTCAGACTAGTTGTTTTTAACTGAAGGAACACCTTTGCATAATAAAGCTGTTGTCTTTCTTGTGCTTGAAAATCAAAGTGGTCACTTAAATATGGCGTTACATCCAAGTCTAGTGTCGGGCCGTACAGCAAAAGGGTTCTATTTTAAACTGTATGGAAATGGTGGTATATGGCAGAAAGAATTAGATCCAGTCATTAACTGATGAAATAATGATACACACACACACACACACACACACACACACATCAGGAGGAGGATCAGATTCAGGGTGGACCCAGGCCAAAATAATAAACAAAATGGTATTTATATTTAATAGCTCACCGTCTCTCTCCGGTCTCTATATGGTCGCGCTGGTTGATGACGTCACTCTCAGGGCGGAAGCGACCGTGTGGAAGGTCAGGTAGATGCCGATGTGCGGACAGTCAGAAAACCTGGAGTGGAGGCTGGAGCGGCGCGCGACCAGGACACAATACACACGAAGCATTTATACAAAGCATAATATTTTTTGCATTTTCATTCATTTGGTTTACTCAGTAGCGCATATGATTTAAAATGTAGCGAATTACAATACTTCAAACAAAACATACTTAAGTAAGAGTAAAATGACAGATTTTAAAAACTACTTAAAAAAAGTAGAAGTACACACAAAAAAACTACTCAACTACTGTAACGCGAGTAAATGTAATTCGTTACTTTCCACCTCTGGGAAGCTGAGTAGCAGCATTAGCTCGTGCTAGTAAACTAGTTGCTCATTTGAATTATTATGGTAGTCAATATTAATTCAAAATAGTGCTGAGAAACATATTTTGAATGAAAACTGACTACCATAATACTTACTAGCATGAGTTAATGCTGCAACTGATTTTATTCCAGCTTACCTGTTTAGTTACGGACATATTTAAATTGATTTCATCTCTTTACCACACGTTTTTAAGTCATGGCCACAATATTGTAGTCATGTGGCCATGCATTATACTATTTTGTTCCCACGCCTTAGCAAGTTGTTGCCAAAGTATTTCAAGTTGTGCCACCAATAAGTCGTGGCCACAACATACTATCTGGTTCCCATGCATTAGTAAGTTGTGGCCACAAAATATTATTTCCCCCAATGTCACCAAAGGGGATTTGTAGCTTTGCAATTGAAGCATTATGTTAGCATTCCATTTAATTCTGAAAATGTTAATTTTGGTTGAGATATGCACAGGTCACTCAAGTTCATCTACAACATCTTTGGCAAAGGCATGTTTTCACTATTTTCCATGTTTTCCTATTTTATGGACCTCGGCATAGAGGCATTGTCATGATGGAAACAATTTGCAAACATTTTACTTTTTTTTTAATGAAGGTTAAGTCTCATAACTACAGAATTTTTTAAAAGTCTAGATAAATCTGTTCTTCTAACAGTTTCTGACCCACTTATTCTTTATGAAAGGAGAAGATTGCAATGTGGTTTAGAGAATTGCTGACCTTTTGTTCTTTTATTCACTTGTGAGGTACAACACTCCACAATTCAAATATTTATATTATTAAAATAATTGTTATTTATAGTTCTGCCAACATGAACATTTCTGATGTGCTTAGTGTTAAACTTGCTTATGAGAACTATGCTTATATTTTTCATGGGCAGATTTAGGTACAGATTTTAGCACAGGGATGAGCACACACATGCACACATACATACATTAACACACAAACGCATTTTTCCTATCGGCCCTGTTGACTCTAAGTAACTGCTGAGATCAAAATGCACAGATATTCGAACGAGAAATGTACATTACTGAGAATCATCAGTATAAATCTTGGCTTTCTTGTAAAAGGCTCAAATCCAGTAAAAGGCCCAGTCACAGAGTCCAACTTACACATAATAAAGGGTGGGGCAGATGTGTATTAGAATATCCAAGGACATTAAAGTATGTAAATGTTTCTGTCAGACATAATAAATAAATACATTTTAATAGCCTCAATAAAAATCTGTTTGTGGTTAGGTACAAGTGTGTGTGTTCTCATTCCTGTATCTATTATTATCTACATCAGAACAGCCACTTATTTTTATTTTTATTTTTTTCAGGATAGATTCTGGATTCACCACACCTAACCTGGATAAAGTAGTTGTCAAAGATGAATGAAAAAACTATATAGTTTTGAGCAAACTATTACAAAACTACTGTTTGTTTCATGCTGAAATTAATTTTTAGGTATTGCAAATACACTAAAATGCAAAATGCTAATTTGAAAATGGTCAATATGAAACACGTAAAAATATAAACACATAAAAACATAGCTTTATGTACAATGTACTGCCCTAATTTACCAAAAAACAATTGTCGATATTATATAAATTCAACAATTTAAAATAAGGGATTAAAGCATGCAGTAATCCATATGAGATAATTATTTCAGGGCATTTCAACTTTGATTTCATATATTATATGTCATTTTCATTTCCCATTTAAAAACAACATATCTTTTTTTATGTTACTTTATATTATATTTAACAAAGGAAAAACTAAAACACTTAATTCCACAGTCTGCATTTCAACTGCTGAGGTTTTTTAGGCTTAAATGCATATGCTTATATTTAAAAGCAGCGGTCTCGACACTATTTGAAAGACCCTGTCTTGGCCACTTCTACTCAAGATAAATGTGGTACCCTCAGGCATGAATTATACACAAGTGACTTGCAAGATTTGAAATAAGAGTCCTGAAAATGGACAAAAGCAGCTTCGTAACCCAACACTGAATGCTAGTAACTTTCCCATCTAAATATTAATGCAACTTTTGGACTAACAAAAATTTAATGTATGTATTAATATGGATCACAGTGCAGCACAGGTTGTAGAGGTCAAATTAAGATGAATTATTTTCTCAAAGTTTAACTTTTAGTCTTTGGCCAACCAATGAAGAGAAAACTCTCACAAAGGAAACAAGTACCAGTCAAAGCCTCACTAAATGGCATGACAGCAAATACCCTCATTAATTAGTAAACAGTTTAGTGACTTCACATATACACGCATGCATGCACGCACAAACAAATCAGCTAGTGAGTGAATCGTCAGGGTGTCTGGGTTCAGGTCTAAGTGAATGACCTTGTCAGTGTTGATCTCTATGGAGACACAAGAAACCCAATCTGTCAAGCCTTTCTTTTCAGCATGGTGGGAAAGCATGTTTGGCAGATGACCCCCATCAATGCCTACTCTTTAGAACAACAATTTCCAACCATTCGGCATGGCAGTCAGGTCCACATTTGCCAGCACCAGCCAAGGTGATGCAGGAGTAGTGTTGCACAAATGATCCACAAATGAATGGAGAGTGATTGCAAAAATGAGAACCCTGGTGATGAATGGGTCTTTCTCTCGTAGCTCTCTTCTCTACCAATGTTTTTAGGCAAACAGAGGAATAAGAAAAGGAAAAAGAAGGAATAAAGGACAGCATACGTCTGATGTGTGTGGCAATCTGTCACTCGCCCTCTCTCAAACAATCTCAGCTTTCTATCATAATGGATTTATCTTTAGTGTAACATGTGTTTAGTCAACAACTTGACATGGCTTTTGTTGCCAGGATTATCCATTATAAGTGGCCCGTAAATAAATATGTAATTAAATAAAGTAGTCTTCTGGGGAAGAAAGAGCACTGTGGGATTTTTTCTATTTTTTATTGCTATTGGCTGATGTTACATTTTTTGTTTTCTGTAAAAACTAGATTGCATTTAGCTACATAACAAAATACCAAAATATTAACATATTGCAAGTCCAGTAAAGGTGAATCTTTTTTTTCTAAGGAGCCCTAAAAATGTTTCTACTGTTTATGTTTTGCAGCAACAGTGTGCTATTCAGTTAAAACAACCATTTTAATGTGTGTAACTCTAGTAGATCCCTGTGGTTTTGCATTTATCAGGCCCTAAGTAACAACGTTGTGGTCCTTACCACAAAACAACAATAAAAAACCCACAAAACATTTCAATGTATTAATTTTCCCTATTTGTATTGTATTATGCGTATACATGACTGAATATATATATATATATATATATATATATATATATATATATATATATATATATATATATTAGTGGTCTATATATATAGACCACTGCAATGTCATCAAGAGGAAGATATAAAGTTACCCAACAGCAGTGTAAAAAACTGGTGGAGAGCATGGCAAAATGCATGAAAGCTGTAATTGTTGGTCCACCAAATACTGATGTTATTTATCCAAAGCATTAACACAATTTATTTACAATTATTTTCATTTTGTTTTATTTGAGTTACAAAAGCTCTGCAAATGCTGCATGATTTTGGGTTTGAATATAGACTCTAAATAACTATTGTTATATTTTGAATTTAGGAGAAATATTGTCAGAAGTTCACAAAAAAATAAAACAAAAGTTAGTATGCCCACTTTACTGATATGATAGTAAACTACCTGTCTGAGAAGAAATGAGAACTGCAAAGACATAGCTCTTTGGACCATATATTCATGTTCAGTGCCTGAAAACTTCTCTCGGCCAGGTATCCAATCTAATACTAGTGATAAAAATGTGTTTATAAACAGTTTTTTAATTCTGACATTCAATGGCATAACACATCATAAAAGAATACTAATTACTACTAATTACATATTTACCATTAAAAATTTATTCATCTGTTTTCGCAACCAGGAGGCATGATGCGTCTCACACAGTAGGCTATCTCCACAATTAGTACAACTAGAAGTGTAATAATAAAATATTTTAAATAAAATTTGAGTGAACTAAAATTTGGAGTGACTCCTTTTTATTTGATTTTCTTTTTAGTTTTTTAAATAAAATTTTTGTTTGTCTAAAACAAAATCAATCATAAATATTTGTGAATTGAGTTTTATTATTGCCAAATGACATGTACTACAGACTCACCATAAATAATGCTGTTTCAGCCACCCAAAAATATTACCAAAAGTTTTATGTAACATTTATGTACTGTATGAAAACAATTCAAATATAAAAAAGATATGTTGAAAATATAATGAATTAAAATACAAAATAAACAGTAATTCTCACGCAACATGTAATTACCCAGATTGCACTACTTGGTTGGCACAATTGGTGTCTGCAATTTTGTCTATGCTCCGATGTCAGCCCAACATCATTTTGTCTGTTGTCCCACTTTTGGCCTATTGGTGGGGCCAAAAATAGGTTGGCCCAGTGTTGGTCCAGTAAATAATGCCAAGGTTGAAAATTGGAAATTAAATTATATTGCTTCAGCTTCATATTGTGCAGCAGGCTCTCTCAGTGATGCCATCACACCAGGAGGTTACCAATCTAGTACATACATAACATTGAAAGAACTACATATCTAACTCAGTGGATGTTTTCTAAATTATAAATGTTAAATTCACTGTGCTTTGTGCTCAACTGTGAACACTGTCAAGTACGTCACTAGATGGCGCTTATCTCTAGGGATGAATCTAAAACCCCACAGAGGCCAGGTGCTGCTAATTAAGTCCTGAAGCCAAGCTAAACACAAGCTAAGGTTTTGTGACTCTTTGCTCCTAAATACAGGTAGGTTAATATTCCTCCAAATTAGATGTAAATTCCTTTGAGTAAGACATACGTGTGTTGGGAATCTGTGGTGGTAACATGAAAAGCATGCATTGGTAGTTTTGCTGTAAAGTCATGAGATATGTTTAGCTATGCACTATTATGCTAGGCTAGGCCAATCGACCTGTTGCCAGTGAATACAGTAGCATACGGAGCCATAGTGATTGTAGCCATAATAAGTGTCAGAAACATTAAAGGGCTAATATACAGTATTAGGTCACTGCATTTTTGTATGTTTATGCGGTTGTCGAATACATATCTACTAAGGTAGTCGGCATGTGAAACGTATCATTTGATAATTTTGCCAGGTTATTTACTGTTTGAATTGCTGTGTTTACTCTGTTTCATCTGGAGATATAGTTGTGCTGTTAAACTAGAACTGTAGTTGAGCTGAGTTGAGCCAAGTGTGCTATCATTTTGGCTGTTGAAAAGGAATATATTTGAAGTACATTTTAATTTACAGTGCTAAAATTATTTGTCTTATTTATGTCACAGACTAGAGCAGGGGTCTCAAACTCAGTTCCTGGAGGGCCGCAGCCCCACAGAGTTTTGTTCCATCATTGTTCCAAAACTCTGTGGGGCTGCGGCCCTCCAGGAACTGAGTTTGAGACCCCTGGACTAGAGTCATAGTTCCCCAACGATTCTGTAGTGTTGATGAGAAAGATGATGATAATAAAGGACAGAGCTACAGTGACCAGGCTGATGGTGAAACTACCAAGGTGAATGTTGATGAGGAAGATGCAGAGCCATCTGATATAAAAGACAGTCTGAGGCAATGAGTACTTTGTTTGTATGCATTTATTTTCATCCAAGTTGCTGGGAGAAAAACTGGTTGTACTAGGTGTTTATTTTGTAGTTTATCATCATATTGGTTACATATATTTTCTTAGTTTGTAATACTTTTATCACAAATAAAATTAATAAATACATTTCTGGAGATATAAATGTTTTCTTATTATTGTCTAATTTAATTTCCAATTTCCAACTTTATTCAATTCAATTTTATTTGTATAGCACTTTTAACAATTAACATTGTCTCAAAGCAGCTTTACACAATCAAAAGAATTATTTAAGCTTTATTATCTACTGAACCAGCATTGGGCCAACCTATCTTTGGCCCCACCACTGATCCAACATTGGTCCAATGGACAAAATGACATTGGGCCAACCACCGATGCCAACACTGGCCCAACATATGCACTGCCGTTGGCCCAGCGTTGATGCTTCAGCAGTGTGCTAGTGGGTAAGGGCTCTCTGGGAACTAAAGCAACCAGTCACTCCGCCGTCAACAAAACTGAGTGATCAATGAGAGTGGGTGAAGAGAGCATGCAAATATACCAGTTCACATAAAACTCTACATCTAAGAGTGCCCCAAATCTGCACCTTTACATAACATAAATTTATTCACAAATAGCTTGACTAAATAAATAGGATGTCGGCCTAGACATAAACACAGAGACTATGTCCAAGTCCCAAACATTAATTTAAAACACTTTTTTCATGACTTTGGGGCAGTGTTAAAAAAAAGCTCTGCCTCTGCTGTAGTTTTCAGAGTATGAGGTACTGATAAGCAACCTGCACTCTTCAATCGAAACTGTGTGAGACTAGAAAAGAGAGAAATTCTTATTTAGTAAGGAATAAATTTTGTTTTAGACAAATACCTCATTCTGTCTAGGAGTTAAGGATGTGTGTTTAACCTGTCTCTGTCAGTTCTCACAGACCAAGATGCTTTTACTCACACAGCAGAGGCAGATCTCCCAAAAACCTCATCTACCCTCCAGTACTGTCTCATTGTCCTGCACTGGTGGTAGGTGGGCTCTGGAACTGCCAATCTGCTATAAAGAAAGCAGATTTTATCTCAGTCCTAGCTACCCATTACTCATTTGACTTTCTGGCACTAACAGAGACCTGGATATCTCCTCAGAACTCAGCTACACCGGCTGCCCTATCCTCTGCCTATATATTCTCTCACTCTCCACGAGAAACTGGCAGAGATGGTGGTACGGGTCTGTTGTTGTCTGAGATGGCCCTTCCCGCCTATTGACCTGTCTCATCACAGTTTTTCATCATTTGAATTTCATGCAGTTAAGGTAACCTCTCCAATTAACCTCCACATCTTAGTTATCTACCGTCCACCTGGCTCTCTAGGAAACTTTCTGGATGAAATGGACATGCTTCTTAGTCTTTTTCCTTCCGCTAACACTCCTCTCACTGTTCTAGGAGACTTCAACCTCCCCTCTGACAAACTCCAATCCTCTTTCCTTCTCCCTCTCCTTAACTCTTTCTCTTTAACTCTAAACAGTTGCCCTCCCACACACAAGGCAGGGAATTCTCTTGACCTCATTTTTTGCCGCCCTTCCCCAGTCACAGATCTCACTAATATTCCCCTTCATAAATCTGATCATTACCTGGTATCCTTCACCATAACCCTTCCTATTCTGTGTAAAACTAACCACCAAAATTTCTCTCTTACCTGCAGAAACCTTCACTCTGTCTCCCCTTCCTCTGTGTCTTCATGCACCCTATCATCCCTCCCAGACCCAGACTCCTTCTCCTCTCTACCACTAGAGGCTGCGACTGAAACTTTCCTCTCTTCTCTCTCCTCATCCATAGAGCTTCTTTGCCCGCTCATCTAAACCAAGGAAGACGTCTTGTCCTGCTCCTTGGCTATCTGATGTACTGCGCAACAACAGAAGAGAATTAAGAACTGCAGAGAGAAGATGGAAGAAATCGTAGCTTGATGCCGATCTTGTCTCTTTCCAGACTATTCTCTCCAAATTCTCATGTGACGTGACTTCTGCCAAAACTGCCTTCTACAGAGAAAAGCTGGAAGCCTCTGCACATGATCCTGGCAAACTCCATAACATCATCTCCTCACTACTCAACCCACCGACTCCTCCTGCCCCTTCCTCTTTGACTGCTGACGATTTTGCCACATTCTATGATGGGGAAAATTGCAGCAATCTGTCAGTCCTTCGCTCCCAACCAAACTCCTACAACAGAACCACAGGACCTTCCCTTCCCTCCCTTAGCAGGATTCTCCAACCTGTCATCTGATGAGATTCAGCAGATCATCTCGTCATCTAACCCCACCACCTGTTCTTTAGACCCAATCACTTCCACAATGCTCCAGGCCATCTCACAAAACCTCCTTCCCTTCACCACAACCATCATCAACCATTCCATATCATCTGGTCATGTTCCTGCTGCTTTTAAGAAAGCAAGTGTTATTCCCATTCTCAAGAAACCCTGTCTGGACCAATCAGAAGTTAACAACTATCGCCTGGTATCACTTCTCTCTTTTATTTCCAAAATTCTGGAAAGGACTGTTTATAACCAAATGTCTCTTTATCTCTCACAGAACAACCTTAATGATCCCAACCAATCTGGATTCAAAGTGGCAAATTCCACAGAGCCCTTCTTTCAGTTACTGAGAAGCTCCATGCTGCTAGATCTGCTAAACTGTCATCTGTCCTAATCCTCCTGGACCTGTCAGCTGCATTTGACACAGTGAACCACAAGATACTATTATCTATTCTTACAAGCCTTGGTATTTGTGGAACAGAGTGGCAATGGTTTGCTTCTTACCTAGAAGATAGGTCGTATGAGGTGACATGGAGGGGATCTACATCTGCTCCATGTAGATCTCTACTGGTGTCCCGCAGGGCTCAGTACTTGGTCCTCTTCTGTTCTCCCTCTATACCCGGTCTCTTGGTAAGGTCATATCCTCACATGAATTTTCATACCATTGTTATGCATATGACACTCAACTTATTCTTTCCTTTCCTCCCTCTGACACTGAAGTTTCCACCCGGATCTCAGCATGTCTGGCAGACATCTCCACCTGGATGGCAGCTCATCAGCTGAAACTCAATCTGAGTAAAACCGAACTATTGTTCATCCCTGCTGACTCATCCCCAGGTCAAGATCTTGTGATATCCCTGGACAACAATCAGATCACTCCTTCAGCTACTGCCCGCAATCTTGGGGTAACCATGAACAATCATCCGTCATTTTCCCCACACATCACTAACTTTACTCGCTCTTGTAGATTTCTTCTTTACAATATCAGAAGAATCCGCCCATTTCTTTTTTCACAGGCTACGCAGGTGCTTGTTCAGTCCCTTGTTATTTCAAGACTGGACTACTGCAACTCACTCCTCGCCGGCCTGCGTCTGTCCACGACTCGTCCTCTGCAACTGATCCAGAATGCAGCTTCATTCCCGCCGCGTTCCCTCCGATCCTCCAGCACCTGCTCGCCTCATCCCTCCATCTCTCAGGGATTGAGGGCGGCATTCATCCAGACTCTTTTCTGTTCTGGCACATAAGTGGTGGAACAAACTTCCTCTAGATGTCCGTACAGCAGAGACTTTGACGATCTTTAAACGACAACTCAAAACGTATCTATTTCTCCAGTATTTACAGGACTAACATCTCTCCCCCCCCCACGCCCCCCCAAAAAACCCTCTTCCCAGTTGTGTTAGACTAATGGCACTTAGTTATTGACCTAGTTAACCCAGTGTAAGTATCTATCCAGTGATGTAAACTTTAAAGCACTTTTTGTAAGTCGCTCTGGATAAGAGCGTCTGCCAAATGCCTAAATGTAAATGTAGAACGATGCAAAATTTCACTGAGAGCCAATGGAGTGTGGATAAGATAGGGGTAGTGTGCCATGTGTGCATGTTTTAAAATAATTATGTACTATCTAAACCCTCCTTTCTGCCATTAATTTGGATCAATCAGTGTCATGGAGAGGGGGGGTCCTGCTACTTGGGCAACAGCTGATCCTCCATAATCCCCTCCCCAGCTTGTGCCCTAGAGAGACAGGCAGCCTGCAAAATATGCATCAGGCAAGAAATCAACAAGAACAAACAACAAAAAGAAACCTGCTCTCAAACTGGATTGCTGGAACATCCGCACAACGACAACAAGAGAAGATTTCCAGAATATCAATGAAGAGCTATTCAGACTGCAGGTAGACATAGCTGCTCTCCAAGAAATGTGCCTAGCTGACTCAGGATCATTGAAGGAAAAAGACTACATGTTCTTCTGGCAGGAAAAGAGCGCTGAGGAACACAGAGAGCATGGAATAGAATTTGCAGTCAAGAACACCTTGCTGCAGATGGTTGAACCAGGTAAAAAGGGATCAGAATGCCTGCTGACCCTCCATATCATTACCCCTGAGATCATATCTTTCCACGACGGTATGAAGAGTATATGGCTGCCTTCTCATCCTCGTCTTCACCATCCTCTTCTCTCTGCTTCTGAAACATACTTTTCTGACCACAACCATTTGAGATGTGCTCTTTGCTAACAACACACTCACCTCACAAACTGAACAAGATCCACCGTGTCTCATGAACAGACTTTGGTCTGACTATCAGCTTGAAAAAGAACAATGTGGTGAGCCAAGATATGGACACGCTTCTTATCATCACCATCGACAACTATAAATTCGAAGTGGTCAACAAACGCGTTGGCAAGGCTGCAACAACCATGAGACAACTGACCATTCGTGTTTGGTAGAATCCCAAGCTGATCACTCCAACCAAGATAACAGTGTACAATGCCTGAGTCATCTGCACCTAAGCCAAACAAGTGCAGAAGTTGAACAGTATTCACATGCAATACCTTCGCCGCATCCTTGACATCAGCTGGAACGATAAAGTGCCCAATGCCCAGCTCTGAACATCAACACAGAGAACTGGGAAGACATTGTGAACTGGGAAGACACAGAGCTTTTTGCTCAAGAAACACCTGAAGATAGGAAAGGAGAAGATCCTGAACCCGGCAAAAGAGAAGAGAACCAGACGGAAGGCACACAAACACACACACAGAAGCCCTCTCATGACCAGACACATCTGCACTTTGTGCCACTCCTGCATTGATCTCACCAGCCATTGATGACACTGCTCCAGTCATAGCACAATGAACTCCTAGGAAACAATATCCCTGGTCAGTTGCTGGCCAAAGGAGGCCTACTACAGATTTCTTTTCACTTATGGCCAAGCCTTTGATAAAAATTACATAGTGGCATATGATTCAATATTTGCAATAATTACAGCCACCTTTTGGCTTTTCTTTCGTAAGTACGTATGATTGATTATGGTACAGTAATTAGCCTTAGTCTACCAGAATGCAACATTACAAGATTAGAACACTTAAACAATCTAGAAGTCGATGACGAGGCCCTGTTTTCCTGGTGTCCCTTTATATTCCTTCTTATGAGTCTGTGCAGGATGACAACCTGAAGTGGTTATCTTAAAAACCGCCTTTTTGCTAGTGATCAGGTCAACAAATAAGTATATGCTTTGGAGTTTTGTGTGTTTACAAGAGCCTTCTTTGTGACTCCCCAGAAAAATGCTCATCCATCTCTTTCTAAGTTTAATTATAATTTATTGGAGAAGGGAAGATAGTTCTTTGTGTCTTGCTCGCCAAATGTTCTAAATAATCATCCATTTTCTGTTCTTCCATTCACACAAACTTTTATAATATAGAATTCATAAGTGCTTCAAGATAGCTATTTGTCTGGTGGCTCTACATCTGTGGCAATACAACAGTTAAATTCTGATATTCAAAGCTTGGAGTGTATAATAGTGTGTGCTAACAATTACTGGGAGTGTATCTCTTGACATGATGGAATTTAATCAAACTCCATCACCTCCCCATGTCAGTCTCAACCACTTCAAAATTCCAGAAAGAAGGTTAATGTTATCATGTACAAGTTTATACATGACCATAGACACCTTGTTGAGTATTCTTATTAGCAAGACAACAGGGACATATCTTTGTGTTCCTGTGTGTGTCAGTCAGTGTGCATGAGAGTGCAATACATATCTGGTATGAATCTCAATCCTAAACCTCACAGCACATTAGTATTTTGTGACTAAACAGTGAGTAGTGTGTTCAGTCACAGCTACTCATCTAATATAAAGTATGGTTTGATAATTGGCTATTAATATAAAGAAATAAAGAAATCACTGTGCAGTCTTTCAGGACAGGGTATGTGGTTTAATTCAACCTTAAATTCTGTAGGCATACGACTTGGCATTCTTCTTCTCAACACTTGAAAGCTAATGAATTAATAATTGACTACAAATTTAATTAGAGCCATGTAGAATGATAAACTAGAGAAGAATAGGTTTCAAAATATATATTCTAATTGTGTTTTAAGTAAAGATTTTATTTATTTGTTTGTTTGTTTGCCCTTGATTTTTCTCCCCAATTTAGTTGTATCCAATTCACCCATCATCAAGACCTGGGAATCAAAATTGCAATCTCTGGATGACCACATGAACACATTTTCATTGTGCCACTCAAGAGCCAACATTTGTCCAGGTCCACCAGTGGTATTGTCAGGGATAACGCCTGGCAGCCACTTGGCGCCTATGTATTGTTGGTGTTTTATGTTTTTTTGGGACTTTTTGTGCTTGTGACTTGTTGACTTTGTTTCATGGTCTCATGTTTCTTGTCTTGATCCCTGGTGTTCTGATTCATGTCCTAAACAATATCATTATTTCATGTCTCGCCCTAGTTCTGGGTCTCGCATCTGTTATTTACTGTTGTCACAACTGCTGTTGTTATACTGTTGTATAGTATGTTGCTCTTCTGTTTTGTACATATTTGTTTGTAATTAAAGTCTTAACATCTGCAATTACATTGGACTTGCATCCCCCGCTTCTAAAATCGATGTCGACTTTGTCATTTTCAGGTAAATGCCCCTTTTAGAAACATCGTAATCATTATTTGGTCTTACTTTAATGGAGGTTAAAACAACTACAAAGTACATTAAGTATTTACACTTATATTTCCTTATTTTCATTATATCGTGTTTGTAGTTTCATGTTGTCAAACTTAACATGACCACCTTTCAATAGTGAAATATTAATAAATATAAAAATGTGTGAAAACAGTACACCATCACCTTCTACAGTGAATCACTTTGCTAAATGCATGCCCTCCATGTGCTCATAAAATGCTAACAATAGCAAAAATGTCCATCCTGTTATCGTCCACCCTGTCATTAGTCAGGGTATACAGGGTTGGTATATGCATAGTTTTTTAACACATTCTGGATTGATTTTATTATTATAAGCAGACTTTTCCCATTTACTAGGGCAAATCTTTCTAATGCAAATTTCTTACTATTGCTGAGGAGGGGACCATATATCTTTTTGAAAATGTTAATTTTATAATCACTATTTGATAAACATATTTACTCTACTTGAATTTGTTTAATGACAGTGAAGTTTACTGCTTTGCAACAAGTACTTGGACCGGGCTCCTTTAGCGTGGATTACTGCATCTATTGTGTCACAGCCCAGTCTGTATTGTTGAGTCAGGTGTTTCTCATCTGTGTTTTAGACAATACTCCATAGATTCTCTAAGGGGTTCAGGTCTGATAGTTTTGGCATTGTGGGCAGGTTCTAGGTCCTGCTGGAAGGGGAAATTGGCATCTCCATATAGTTTGTCAGCAGGCAGAATAAAAATTCTGGTAGACTGTGTTGACTTTGGACTTGATAAAGCCCAATCAACCGGCACCAACAGATTACATCGCATCCCAAATCATCACCAACTGTGGACTTCAAGCAACTTGGATTCTGTGGCTCTCCACTCTTGCCCATTTCGCTGGGATCTTTATTTCTAAATGAAATGCAAAATGCATTAAATTGAGGCGTGGGCACAGATCTAGACTGCTTTTCTTATACATCATTAGAGAAAGCAACCAATACTTTTCTCTCCTCTTTTTCCTCATCTATGGACCTCCTATGCCCTGAATCATCTAGACCAAGCAAGATTTCTTGTCCTGCTCCTTGGCAAGCTGATGTATTGCACAGCAAGAGAAGAGAATTACCAACTGCAGAAACAAGGTGGAAGATATCAGAGCTTGATTCAGATCTTACAGTGCTTTTTTTCTCTAAATTCTCGTGTGAATTAACTTCCCCTAATAGTACATTCTACAGATGAGAAGCATCTGCACATGATCTTCAAGCTCCACAATGTCTTTTCTTCACTACTCAATTCACAGAGTCCTTGTGTTCCATTCTCTCTGACTTCTGATGATTTTGCTATACAGTATGTTATGATGGGGGGAAAAAACAGCAGCAATCTGTCAGACCTTTGCTCCCACCCCAACCGCTACAGAAAAACTCCATGACAATCCCTCTCCTTCCCTAGCAGAATTTTCCAGTCTAAAAACCGAAGAGATTCAGAACTCATCCTCCAAAACTATCACCTGTTTGTTAGACCCAAATCCCTTCTACACTGGCAGCTCAGGAACGGCATGTGTAGCTCTTACATTCACATAATGTATAAGGTGAATATATATTAAATGCAGCGTGCAAGCAGGGACTCCAGCAGGACTAACTATGACAGCATAAATAAAAGGAAGCGAGAAGAAAACACAAGCAAGAGGGCTCTTCTGTAAAGCAACCAATCACTTCAACAAATCAGACTGATCATGGAGATTGGAGAAGACAGCACCTAAACAAGTCCATCATAATACTCTGTTCATGAGTCCTCCAGATCTGCTCCTTTACAGTACCTAAGGATCTATTTACAAAAATGCTTGGCTAAATAAATAGGTTTTTAGCCTAAACATAAACACTGAGACTGTGTCTGAGTCCCAGGCATTAATTGGAAGGCTATTCCATAACTTTGGGGCTTTGTAAGAAAAAGCTCTTCCCTTATGTATAGTCGTGACCAAAAGTTTTGAGAATTACACAAATATTAGTTTTCACAAAGTTTGCTGCTAAACTGCTTTTAGATCTTTGTTTCAGTTGTTTCTGTGATGTACTCAAATATAATTACAAGCACTTCATACGTTTCAAAGGCTTTTATCGACTATTACATGACATTTATGCAAAGAGTCAGTATTTGCCTTGTTGGCCCTTCTTTTTCAGGACCTCTGCAATTCGACTGGGCTGCTCTCAATCAACTTCTGGGCCAAATCCTGACTGATAGCAACCCATTTTTTCATAATCACTTGTTGGAGTTTGTCAGAATTAGTGGGTTTTTGTTTGTCTATCTGCCTCTTGAGGATTGACTACAAGTTCTCAATGGGATTAAGATCTGGGGAGTTTCCAGGCCATGGACCCAAAATTTTGGTCCCCGAGCCACTTAGTTATCACTTTTGCTTATGGCACGGTGCTCCATCGTGCTGGAAAATGCATTGTTCTTCACCAAACTGTTGTTGGATTGTTGGAAGAAGTTGCTGTTGGAGGGTGTTTTGGTACCATTCTTTATTCATGGCTGTGTTTTTGGGCACTGTGAGCCCACTCCCTTGGATGAGAAGCAACCCCACACATGAATGGTTTCAGGATGCTTTACTGTTGGCATGACACAGGACTGATGGTAGCGCTCGCCTTTTCTTCTCCGGACAAGCCTTTTTCCAGATGCACCAAACAATCGGAAAGAGGCTTCATCCGATAATCTGACTTTGCTCCAGTCCTCAGCAGTCCATTCGCCATACTTCTTGCAGAAGATCAATCTGTCCCTGGTGTTTTTTTTTTTGGAGAGAAGTGGCTTCTTTGCTGCCCTTCTTGACACCAGGCTATCTTCCAAAAGTCTTTGCCTCACTGTGCGTGCAGATGTGCTCACACCTGCCTGCTGCCATTCCTGAGCAAGCTCTGCACTGGTGGCACTCCGATCCCACAGCTGAATCCTCTTTAGGAGACGATCCTGGCGCTTGCTGGACTTTCTTGGATGCCCTGAAGCCTTCTTAACAAGAAATGAACCTTGTGAAGTTCTTGATGATCCTATAAATTGTTGATTTAGGTGCAATTTTAGTAGCCACAATATCCTTGCCTGTGAAGCCATTTTTATGCAACGCAATGATGGCTGTATGCGTTGCTTACAGCTTACAGGTTAACAATGAAAGAACAATGATTTCAAGCATCACCCTCCTTTTAACATGTCATGTCTGCCATTCTAACCCAATCAGCCTGACATAATGATTTCCAGCCTTGTGCTTCTCACCTGAGTTAACAAGACGATTACTGAAATGATCTCAGCAGGTCCTTTAATGACAGCAATGAAATGCAGTAGAAAGTTTTTTTTTTTTCGGGATTAAGTTAATTTTTATGGCAAAGAAGGACTATGCAATTCATCTGATCACTCTTCATTACATTCTGGAGTATATGCAAATTGCTATTATAAAAACTTAAGCAGCAACTTTTCCAATTTCCAATATTTATGTAATTCTCAAAACTTTTGGCCACGACTGTAGTTTTCATAATATGCAGTACTGACAAGCAGCCTGCATACAAGTTCAAGTAGGCTTTTATTGTCATTTCAACCATATACAGTTTACACAGTGAAACAAAACAACATTCCTCCAGGACCAAGGTGCTACATACAACATATATTAACAACATAAATTAACAAAACCTAACTAGCTAACTAAGAAACCTAATTAGCTGCCTAACTGAGACAAGACTTGACATTTCAAGCATAGGTTTTATACAAAAGAGACAACATGTGTGCAAACGAGCGACAAAGTGACAATGCGACAACATAACATATCAATACTTTGTGGTAATGACATAATGAGTTAAGGTAGTGGGAGGAGAAACAGTAAGCAGTAAACATTCCTTATAAGTTGCAGCAGAGATAAACATTTTTTAATGCAAATTAAAAAGTAGTGAATGAATGTTGTGCAAAAGGGCATTTACAGGATGGTGTGTACAATTGGTTGATCGATGTTGATCAGTGTGTATGGCCGTGTGTTGATTTTTCAGTCCAGTCTCAATATTTTAAAGTAGTTGAGGTAATCTGAGTGATTGTGTGTATATTAGTCCTGTCCCTTTTTGTTGAGAAGACGGATGGCTTGTGGAAAAAAGCTGTTACACAGTCTGGATGTGTGTGCCCGAATGCATCGGTACCTTTTTCCAGCAAACGTGATGTGGGTGAAACTGTGTATCACTACACAGTCATGAGTCAGCAGTGTGAACAGAAGGGGACTAAGTACACAGCCCTGGGGGGGCCCAGTACTCAGTGTGGTGGTGCTGGCTCCCGATCCATACTGACTGAGGCCTTCCAGTCAGAAAGTCCAAGATCCAATTACAGAGGGAGGTGTTCAGGCCCAACAGACTCAGCTTCTCGATCAGGTGTTGGGGGGGATGATAGTGTTGAATGCTGAGCTGAAATCTATGTACAGCATTCGAACATAGGTATCCTTCTTGTCTAGGTGTGTGAGGGCCAGATGGAGTGTGGTGGAGATGGCATCATCCGTTGAATGGTTAGGGCAATATGAAAACTGGGGGGCAGGAGAGTCTTGATGTGCAACAGGACGGTAGTCATTGAGACAGGACTCAGAAGACTTCTTTGGCACGGGGGTGATGGTGGTGGACTTGAAGCATGTGGGAACAACAGCGCTGCTCAGAGACATGTTGAAGATGTCGATGAGAACATCTGCGAGCTATCAGCACATTTTCTGAGCTCTCTGCCAGAGATATTGTCTGGTGCAGCAGCTTTATGTGGGCTGACTCTACTGTGATGAGAAACAGGACCTGGACATTTGGAGGAGGGGTGGTATGTTGGAATTTATGGAGCACTGACTTGAGATTTGCATGGTTGAAACCTCCATAAACAGTCCATCCGGGTGTGTGTTCTGCAGTTCACTGATCTTTGCATACAGTTCCCATAGTGCTTCGCTATCCTTTGATCGAAGTAGGCGGGGCAGATCATATTCACTCATATACTGCGGCACGAGACCATGCAAATGATGAACGCCTTCGTCAGTCAGAGGTTAGTAAGCATAACTTTACAGAGGTGTTTAAATTAGCGAAGGCGATGTCCAATGAAGTATTATACTCTGGTCCCACTTACAGTCTAGCTTACAGCAGGTTATGGTCGCTGAACCGCTGGATGCCCAGGTGGTGCTCCGAAAATGATGTGGGCTTTATAGATAATTGGAGGACCTTTGAGGGCAAACCTGGCCTGTTTGGGCGGGACGGTGTCCATCCTTCTGTTTCTGAAAGCTCTGAGAACATCCTTTTCATAGGCCTGAAGTGTAGGAGGGGAGAGAGATGGGCTGCTGGAGGTATTAGTGATGGTGTGTGGAGATGGCAAGGACAGTGTGGTGTGAGGCCAGGAGTTTCACATCTACTGTAGAACTCATTTATGTTGTTGATTCCCTACATAACAATAACTAAGCATAAACAGAAAAGTCAGCCTAATCACTTTTAATAACAGCCATACACAGTGACTTATGAAACAAAAGAGACGACTAGGTGATTATCAAGCCAAAATGCATGAAAGTGTGATTGCACTCCTAATTAGTATTGCAATTCTAAGGCAGAGTGGTCGCTAATCTGACTCAATTCTGTGTCCCATTTTTGCCCAATAAACATGCACCTGTGTGTCTATGTTCCGCATCATCACAGCTGCTTTTATATCTCCACCTTTTATTGTTGATTTGCTTGACTCTCATTTACAGCTTGAAAGAATCCTGTAACCTTCAGAATTTCTTTAAATAATACCTCATCATAAAGCTATTTCTCTCTTAACACTTTTATGGGTTCCACTCTCAAACTTCTTATCTGATATTTTGATCTAGCTAGCCACAAGCTTCACCCGTCACTTACATTTGAATACATCACATGCCAAAACTGTTCCTTTGTATTGTGATAGACTGTTATGTTGTGCCCACTTACCTTTGTTGGATCAATCAACAGCCACAAACATGAATATTAAGTGAGGACACATCCTGTTTTTACATGTCCCTCTCGGTCAGCAGGCAACACTTCCACATATTCCAGCCACCTGACTCAGACCTGGCAGCAACTGGCCAAGTGCAAACTGTTCACCCAAGCCCCAACCCACCCCTGGCATGAAAAGAAATCCAACACAGCCATGTTTTCCCTAGCCTATGGATCATCACAAACTTGAAAGGCTGAAGTTTAACATACAAGCAAGTTGGATCATCCATGCATTGGAGCCACTGGAGGGGGCATGATCTAACTGAGGGAGAAAGGGTAACCCAATAGGTAGTACCTGAGAGAGACCATCACAACTGAGGATTGCCAGCCACTCCTTCTCAGTGGTGCTGTATTTGATCTCTCTCATGTACAGCACTTGGACTTCATCCCCCTCCCCTGCCCATGACAAAATGGAACCCAGCCCGCTTTTCAGTCTGCAAAGCCAAAGCAAAGCTGTTCGCATATCACTGTCCATTGGGCTGGGTCTGTTGCCCCCTCTTGATGAGATCTGACAGTGACCAGTTGATGCATGAAAAATTTGAATCAAATTTTGTGGAACAAAAAGTAGAGGGAATATGCCCTTTCATATTCAGTTGTGGCACCAGTTTACAAAAGATGCTTATTCTGTCCCTGCTGCTAGTAGGTTGCATCTAAACAGATAGCTAAACAGGATGAAGGCCAAAGAAAAAGTTTAAACTGAGAGTTATTTTCCAATGTTTTTCTTGCAATCTTCAGCTGCACAACATCATAATTTATTTTGATTCAATTCAATTTTATTTGTATAGTGCTTTTAACAATTATGACATTGTCGCAAAGCAGCTTTACACAACCAAAAGAATTCTTGTGAAAAGACAATGACCTCTGGCATGAAATGATAACAATGTAGCCTTTTTAATCAGGGAGACATCTGCTGCATCAGTGCTGTTGTGAAATGAAATCTAAGATGGCTACCATGACCTATTACCTAAATCACCTGCTATGCTTTAACCCATAGAATAAATTAAAACTTAAATTACTATTTAAATAGTCAGAACTATGCTCTGTGTTGCCCACTGACACATATCCCTACTGCCTGATTCCCCCCATCAGGAAAAGAAATTTGTCCCAACCATCTGTGCACCTTAAACAGCTGAAGTGATAAAGTGATAGATCCAAATGGGTAATACACACATTGGCATCCATCATTCATTGGAGTCACTGGAGCAGGGCAGAAGGAGAGGGGTAGAAATGTCAGGAGAATGCAAAAATGGCCCCTACACAAAACCTGATTAAAAATCTGTTTGCATGGCTCCATCCAGTGGTCCATCTGGTCCCCCCGATGATATCCAGAAATCTACCTACACATCTTCTATAGTAGCCAGAAAGCCCCAGGGACAGCCTCATCCCCATTTTAGTCTTAGGTTTTAGGTTTTACACTGCCGTCTTACCCAATTGACTATCTCAAAGAATCAGGTTGCAAGGCCCTTAGTCCATTAACTGCTCAGATGTATGATGGGATAAAAAGATTTTTTGTCATTTTTAAAGATGGTGCGCAGCAGCCGCTCCAGTGCCACTTTGTTTACTTTTTATATGGACATCGGCGCAACCAGTGTTCGTATAAACCATTGGCAGACAGTTTTGAAACTGGGGGGTATTCTTTCCTAGGCTAAAAACAAACCCTAGTTGACTGGCTCTCCCATCGATCATCTTTTCCAATGGCTGCTCACTGGACAATCAACTGGACTACATCCGACTCCAACAGACTACACAGAATCAGTTTAGAGACCACTGCATCTGACATGGCTCAGCAACAGAGTTCCAGACGCCGCCATTCAGCTAGACTAGCTAGCCTCGTTTCACGCCAATAGAAAAGCAGTTCTGTGTCGTAAGACTCGCGGCGTCGGCTTGTGTGTTTACATCAACACAAAATGGTGTAAGAAGTCTAAAGCTAGTTTCTAGCTATTGCTCATCGCTGGTGGAGTTTGTGACTGTATCTGTAGACCTTTTTATTTACAGCAAGAATTCACCGCCATTGTCATTATTGGAGTGTACATTCCACCTAGTGCTAATGCTAAAGAAGCGGTCGGTGAACTGTATGCAAAGATCAGTGAACTGCAGAACATACACCCCAATGGACTGTTCATTGTTGCTGGAGATTTCAATCATGCAAATCTCAAGTTAGTGCTTCATGAATTCTATCCGTGTATGGACACACCGCAACGAGAGGGGAAGACACGTTGGATCTTGTTTGTCTCTGCTCTTCAGGACTGTTTTGAGAACACTGACTGGAATATGTTCAGGGAGGCTGCAACTTACGTCGACTTGGAGGACTACACGTCATCAGGTAACAGCTATACAAACATATGCACCAATGACTCATGACTGTGTAGTGACACACAGTTCCAACCACATCAAGTTGACATGATGGCATGACCGTGGTGGGGTTGATCAGCAAGAATGACGAGTCAGCATACAGAGAGGAAGTGCAGAGGCTAACAGACTTGTATAAAGACAACAACCTGTCTTTGAACATTGCTGAAACAAAAGAGATGGTTGTTCCCCTCTAGAGGACACAGAGCATCCACTCTCTGCTGAACAACAACTGCTCCTCTGTGGAGATCATCAACAGCACCAAATTCCTGGTTGTACACCTGAAGCAGAACCTCACCTGGTCCCTCAACAACCTCTCTTCTTCCTGAGAAGGCTAAGGAAGGCACAGCTTCCACCACCAATCCTTACCACTTTCTATAGAGGAACTATCAAGAACATCCTGAGCAGTTGCATCACTGTCTGGCTTGGGAATTGACCCTATAGAGGATAGTGAAGACAGCAGAGATCATTGGAGTCTCTCTTCACTTTATCGAAGACATCTACACCAAACGCTGCAGCCGCAAAGCATCGAAGGCATCGAAGCATTCAGGCCCTCACATCCAGACTGTGCAACATCTTCATTCCACGAGCTGTCTCTCTCCTCAACTAAAAGGGACTGGACTAAGTTGGGCTAAATAAAAAGTGTGACTAATCAAATAATATTAACAGGAAAGTGACTGGGTAATGTCCCAATAGATGTCAGCGTTTTGGAAGTGTTTTTTTTTTGTTTGTTTTTTTGCTCTCAACCAATCAATGTTGAGATAAAAAACCAACAGGGAAGCGCAGAGTTGTGCAAAGGTATAAAATGCAAATGGAGCTTCAAGTGTGAATGTCTCCTGACAAAATCCTTGAGTGGATTATTTGCCATGGCAACAAATGGCTGTACCATGGAAGGATACCTCAGCAAGATGCATCCAAATTGGTATCATTCTGGAAGTATCCTAGCTTGGTGGAATTTGATGTATACGCTCAGTGGTACTTGTAGATACTTCTGAAAATCAGTGGTGTATAAGGGAATTTCCTAGTACAGATACACCTCTTTTCATGCAGTGTATTGAAATGTGTCATGTTGTCACTTTGTCGCTCTTGTTTGCATATCTGCACATGCACTTTTGTCTCTTTTGCATAGGACTTGGATAGTTTTCTGTTAATTCAAAAATGTCAATCTGTCTTGCCTCAGCTAGTCAGCTAATTACGTTTCTTAGATAGTTAGATAGTTGTTCATTTATATTATATGTAGCCAGAGGTGGATAGAGTAGCGAAAAAACGTACTCAAGTAAGAGTAACTGTAGTTCAAAATAATATTACTCAAGGAGAAGTAAAAAGTAGTCATCCAAAATATTACTTAAGTCTTATTACTCACGTCTATTCCCTTCTGTAACCCAAACTAACTTAAATGTCCTCTCTCACTGCATCCATAAATTTATAAATCTTCCTTTAGACCTCCTGCCTTGCAGTTCCAACCTCAGCGTCCTTCTACCAATATGCTCACAATCTCTCCTCTGAACATGTCCAAACCACCTCAATCTGGCCTCTCTGCCTTTATCTCCAAAACATCTAACATGGGTTGTCCCTCTAATGAACTAATTCTTGATCCTATCTATCCTTGTCCTATCCACAAAGAGAACCTTAACATCTTCATCTCTGCTACCTCTTTTCTTTAGTGCCACTGTCTCTAAGCCGTAGCCCATCGCTGGTCTCACCACTGTCTTGTAGACCTTTCCTTTCATTCTCGCTGATACTCTTTTATCACACAACACACCTGACACTTTTCTCCACCCAGCCTGTACATGCCTCTTCACCTCCTTTCCACACTCTCCATTGCTCTGGACCATTGACCCTAAGTACTTAAAGTCTTGAACCTTCTTTACCTCTGCTGCCTGTAGCCTTACCATTCCACTTAGGTTCCTCTTATTCACACACATGTATTCTGTCTTGAACACCCTCTTCACCTCACTCTTAATGATTTTTGCTACTTCCTGCTCCACAACAGTTACCTCTTCAACTGTTCATTCTCTTTCATTTTCTTCATTCATCAACTCTTCAAAGCACTCCTTCCATCTTCCCATCACCATCCTGGCACCTGTCAGTACATTTCCATTCCTATCTTTAACCACTCTAACATGCGGCACATCCTTCCCCTCTTTATCTCTTTGCCCCGCCAACCTGTACAGATCCACCTCTCCCTCCTTACTGTCCAACCTAGCATACAAGTCATACAACAAATACCCTCCTACCTGCCTCCCTGATCACCTTAGCTGTAGTTGTCCAGTCAACTGAAAGCACCTCCTGACAACCCAGAGCCTGTCTCAACCCTGGCAATTGCACAACATTCTTCCTTTTTCAACTTCCACTACTTTGTCCTCTGCTCTGCCTTTGTCCTCTTCAACTTCCTCACCACATCAGGGCCATTTTACACACCACCATCCTGTGTTGTCTTGCTATACTCTCCCCTACTAATACTTTTCAGTCACTGATCTCCTTCAGATTACAATGTCGACACAAGATGTAGTCCACCTGAGTGCTCCTGTCCCTGGTCTTATATGTCAGCCTATGTTCCTGCCTCTTCTGGAAGAAAGTATTCACTTGCCATTTCCATCCTTCTACATTCCTGTCCTGAAGACCCAACCTGCCCATCACATTCTCATCACCTCTGATCTCTTTCCCAACATGTCCATTAAAATCTGCAAAAATCACCACGCTCTCACCTCTGGGGATGCTATCTTCATCACTTCATCTAACTCACTTCAGAATTTCTCCTTCTCTTCTAACATCCTAACTGTGGGGCATAACCACTAACAATTGATGGTGTGCACATCACACCATCAATTTCCAGCTTCAGACTCATCAACCTAACTGATACTCTTTTCACCTCTAGAACATATCTTACAAACTCCTCTTCCAGGATAAATCATACTCCATTTCTTTTGCTTTCCACACCATGGTAAAACAACTTGAACCTAAGCTCCTAGACTTGCTACCTTTCCACCTGGTCTCCTGGACACGCTGTATATCCACCTTCCTTCTCTGCATCATGTCAACCAACTCTCTTGCCTTCCCTGTCATAGTCCCAACATTCAAAGTCCCAACTGTCACTTCTAAACTCTTGCCTTTCCTCCTCTCTCTCTGCCTATGAACACGCCTTCCTCCTCTCCTTCTTCGACCAACAGTAGCCCAATTTCCAACAGCACCCTGTAGGTCAACAGCAAATTAAAATTTTATTCGTCACATACAATCATACAGTCATACACAGTACAATATGCAGTGAAATGCTTATACGACCGCTTGTGACCTTTAAACTCTAAATTATCAATAGAAATGGAAATAAAAATTAATTTGGGAATGGAAATTAATAAAATATAGAAAAGAAGATGATAAGAAGAACAGAATATAAAATATACAATATGGGATATAGTAAAGAAAAATACTTTATAGTAAATGAAAAAAATACAGCACTGCTGGCAGTTGTTGTTAACCCGGGCCACGACCGGTCTGGTATCAAAGTCCTGTTAATGATTCTCATCATTTGATTGGCCCTTGTTTTACATCGGATGCCCTTCCAGCCACAACCATCTGCATTTATCCAGACGGGACTGGCACAAGAAGACACTGAGTTGTGCCCCCCTGTGTTTGCATTCCAAAAATATTACTCAAGTAAGAGTAAAAAAGTATTCTGTGAAAAGACTACTCAAGTGCTGAATAACTGTTTCAATCGTAATGTCCGATTTATTTTTTTAGAAATTAATACGATCTTATGCAAAAGTTTAGGCACTCCTTGATAAATAACAGATTTTGGTGATTTTTTTTTTATTATTGAAAAGATGTTAACACAGTCTCTCTTGGAAATGGAAAAATGCACAATATAATATGTCTACCCTGGATCAACATCTGCACTTGGATCCAACATGTCCTCTACCGAGCCTGACAATTTGCATTGTTTCAAAAGAGCCTGACAATTTTCATTGTTTCAACAAAAACAGCATTTTAGCTGTATCCTATCTAAAGAAAAAAAATTCAAGGAATTCTCTGAATCCTCTTCCTCATAAAATGACATGCATAATATGTATATGCTTAAGCCCTGTCTAATCAATGGCAGTGGCTCAAACCTGTCTGGATTTGCGAGTAACTTTTCTGCGAACGTTTGTGTGATGAGAGAGATTGATAAAGAAGTTTACCAACAGTTTCCTTGTGCGTGAGTTTGTGTGTGTGTGTTTGTGTGCATGTGAAAGACATCCATCCCCCTTCTAGTGTAGGGGGCTACTTCTGCCGGTGCGCTCTGGAAAACTTATGCATGCGTTTGAGCACTGATTAGACTACATAGGAAATTAAAGAGGAGGATCACAATGCCAGCTTAACATCCCGGAGCCCAAACCTCATTTAAACTAAATTAATAAATATTGTAAGTAAACAATAGCTCAGAAAAACATTTTTATTAGACTATAAAAAAGAATTCTGAATCTAATTTTAGGTGTGCCAGATGCCACTGTTCTTATATGCCACATCTGTATGAGTTTATTGTTTAATGTATGTATCATGAGCTATTGATATTTATGTAAATGACTCTGTTTAGAAGTAAGTAAGTGCTAATTGCTGCGCTGTTTTGGGGAGTGACAAGGGCTTTAAATTTTTTTTAAATCTATGTTGTTTTTCTGGAGTACCGTTGTTTTTTTTTAATGTTTGGTCTGCTTTGCGGGAGTTGCCACTCTTTGTGATCTGAGTGTTGATATGGGGCTGCTTGCGCCAGTGTGATGTGAGCAGCTTTATTTCAGTCACAAGGGGTGGCGGCTTTTACGAGGCGGACGAAGTGTGGGGGCAGTGGTAGTGTAGTGGTGTATAAATATTTACTAAATAGGTGCAGCCTTTTTCAAAGTGAGAGTAAAGTAAACGTTAATACTAGTACCGCAGAAATACAACACAAATATATACTCGCGTAATAAGGGCTGCCTTTTGCGATGTGGAGTGCGCGCCAGTGAGCAGCTGTATTTCAGTCGTAGTATATTCAGATCCCAAAAAAACAACAAAGCACAAATGTATACCTGCTTAATAAACGCTGCCTTTTGTAATGTGGGAGTGCGCGACAATGTGTGAGGAACCTGACTCTATAGGTGTGAACAGCTGGGACATCAAGAGAATTACTCAAAAATCTTCCACAGTATGGCTCCTTCCAACCCTCTGACTTAAATACTTATGTGCATAGAGCAATGTAAAAAACACTCATTGGGCACTTCACCAGCGCTTACTCGTATTGGGAGGGACCCAGTTTTCCCTTCACCAGCGCTTTTAGAACCTTAATTCTTTGTGGCATACATTCCATAGAGATTTACGTCCATGTTGACATGATGGCATTACACAGTTGCTACATTTTATGTAAATCTCGTTCCACAAAATACCAAAAGTACTATATTGGATTGAGATCTGGTGACTATGTAAGCAATTTGAGTACAGTGAACTCATTGTCATGTTATGGGGTATTATTCTGTGGTCATAAAGACATTGTCAGGCATGAAGCAGACTTTGGCATTTAAACAATGGTCATTTAGTACAATGGAGTGCAAAGACAGCCAAGAAAATATCTCCCACTTGTTACACCACCAGCCTGAGGCATTGACACAAGGCAGGATGGATCCGATACTTTCATGTTGTTTAGCATCTGAATGTCAGAACAGAACTTCCTGTACTTAGCTGGCAGGAATGGCACACAGTATGATGTTCTTCTGCTGTAGACCAAGTGCTTCAAGTTTTGATGTATTGGGCATTCACATCTGCTCTTTATCATTCCTAAGTTGTAAGGAGATACTATTTGAGTTGCTCTTGCCTTTCTATCAGCTTGAACCAGTCTGGACATTCTCCTCTGACCTCTGGCCTCAATGAGGCATTGTCGCTTCCAGAAAACTCCCACTTACTTTTTCAGACGCTTCTCTGTAAACTCTACAGATGGTTGTGCAGGAAAATCCAGCATTTCAGCATTTTCACAAATACCACCAGACCAGCCTGTCTGGCACCAACAACCATGCCATGTTCAAAGACCATTCTGATTTTCAGTTTGAACTGCAGCAGATCATGTTGAGCATGTCTGTATACTAAATGTGTTGTTGCCATATGAAAGGCTGATTAGATATTTGTGGTAACAAGCAGGTGGGCAGGTGGACAGTAGCTAATGAAGTGCTCTACATTACCCCACATTTAAACGCTTACAGTTACATTTACTCGATGAATAAATAAACGAGTGAAAATCATGTGAAAGACTCATTGCTTAAACAGCCAGAACAATAAACTAGGGAAATTGGTATTTAGGGATACAAAAGACACAAATATTTCCCCTACCTTTCAATGTTAATCTATATTTTTATTGTCACAAATAAAAGTATTCCACTAGAACAGTGGCAAGATTATTATGGACATGGACAAAGGACAGACCTACGCTTAAACCTACGCTATTAATTCTGTGATAATATGGACCATTTTAGCATCCTTAATCATCTTTTTTTTTTAAAGTCCTTTGTAAAAATGTTTCCTATTAAGACACTTTAATTTTATGTATGTCTCAGATTAATGTGCCACATGTCCCAATTCTTTCCAATCCTTCTCACACTCTCTCCCTCCCTCAATCCATTCCTTATTCAGTTGCATTGTGTTCCCATGTATAGTGATTATTATTATTTCCCCTCCTTCTTTTAGGAGTTACCATGGTGTCTGTGCATGAGGGTGGTCCTGACTTGCTCTTTTAGCAAGAAGCACAAAAAGCAAAGCCCTGAAAGAGAGGAGTACAAAAAAGATTGATGGAAAATAACAGAGTGGAGAGGGTGCAAGGGGTGGGGGGGATGAGTGGTCGTCCAAATGGGGGGTCACTAATTTGCACAGTGCCTCTCTTTTGGAAAAAGCAGTTAGTAGAGGGTGTCCTGTTTGTCTGTAGGGGCTCTCACTGTGTGCTGAGAACATTTATGGGTGATTTAGTATTCATTTAGTATTCAACAATGCTATCATAAAACAGCAGGGAAAAGATATGTAGAAGACTCTGTTGTGCACAGAGGCAAGTTACACTATCTTACATTCAGTTGTCTTTTACAACTTTCATTTCACTCCAGTTGTCACTCTCTGAGAAAATTACTTGAAGGGTCATTGTGTGTAAAGTATATTAACATTACTTCTTCAAAGTTTGATAATAAAATATGTATCACCAAGTAATACATATAGTAGTTTATTAATTAAAATAGATTTGCAAATTATAACTTAACATATATTTTATTGTTTTTGCAAACATATATTAATATGGGTGCGTTTCAGATGTTTGTAGACGAAAAACTGTTTTATGCAAACTGTTTTTTTTTTAAAATATAATTATTTTTGTTCGCACACTAATAACACATACATTTTCGAATCTGCATCAGACAATTAAAATAAGAAATAATAATAATAAGTTAGTTATTTAAACACTTTTGAATAATGTAGATTGTTCTGCTCATGGCAGTCTTTTCTTTAAGATTAAACAAGGCAGCATACCATTAAACGTATCTTTCTGACATAAGCGTCTTATCTTCTTGCAATAAAAATTTGTTAATGTGGTGAATTAAGACCAACACTGGAAATTCATGAACCTGAAATACTTACAATAGATCAATGTATGGCAGCTCACTGTAAGTGCTCTATAGGGCAATTTAAATGCATTTACCTCTATGAATAATTGATGGGACAGTTGTGCAGTGAATGTGCATTGTTTGTGTTCCAGTGAAGCTACATTTATCTTACAATAGAATAATGTACAGTGCAATAGATAACCAAAACATAAGTATTTGAAGCTGGCATTACAGCACAGGTGCAAAATCTATTATCTAACTATCAATATGAAATTCATGTACAGTACACCTACAACACACACACACACACACGCGTGCGCGCACACACACACACACACACACACACACACACACACACACACACACAGTATTCAATGTATACATAAATTAAAAAGAAAAGTGAAAAGTTAAAATTTGATTACATTGCTATAGTTTTCTCTTTTTCTCCTAACAAATCAGATCCTGCTTAGACCTCTTGCTTTCTTTTATCTGCCTGTAAAGATAATTGGAATCACGTTTGCATACAGTCGGTGTGTGTGTGTGTGTGTGTGTGTGTGTGTTTCTGTGTGTGTGTTTCTGTGTGTGTGTTTCTGTGTGTGTGTTTCTGTGTGTGTGTGTGTGTCACATTGATGGGAGAAAACCAGGAAATTGTTGAAGTCTACCAGATTTTACAGTGACAGTATGCATAATTGGGATCTCCGGTATGTGGTGCACCAAGTCTAGACCCTTAAGAGATCTTTGGAATAGAGTCATGACTTAGATGTGAGTGTGTGCATCTGCTAAAGTATGTGCATGTGTGAGATGGGAGTAAAATCTGTCACATTATATGTTTAACACATCTTCATTTCCAACCTTTGCCTCTTCCTGTCATTATTTCCATATTTGCATCTCTACCTTCCTTCTTTTCTGTGTCGTGTTTGACAGTATTGAATAGAAAATGCATATTCTCAGTCAGAGAATATGCATTAATATCCTTCTTCAGTTTTCAGCCTTTTGCCTGTCCTTTCTCCTAATTTTTTTTTTTCACCAAAAAAGTAGGCCATGCCATGCTACCGGTTTCCTTTCCTCAATAAAGCAAATGTCTGTCAGTTTTATATAGCTTACTCCAGTTAGCAATTCTACGCTATACATATATTTGTCACTTTCAATAATAACTCTAGTCCTGATTGATATGCACAGACATTTTGTGGGCTTGTTGCTCTAAACTGAAAGAAGACCACCCTCCTGATTTTGCATCTTGAGCTTAATGCTGCCACCCACCAATTTGATTGTAATAGATGTGTAAATGCAGGACTCGATTTGAGGGGTGGTGCAAGGGGATGGCATCCCCTTGTTGAGAAAAATAACAAAAAACATTCCCTCTGTAAAACCACCATCCCCCTTACCATGCCCTTTAGATTAAGAATGCTGTGTATTATGTAAAATTTGTCATGAAAATTAAACATTAAAACTCTCTACATATGATCATCTACAGTACGAACCATAACTAACGGCAGTTAGCCAATCAGAATTCAACATTGGAATGCACTGCTCACAAGCTCACGCAATTGCGTAATTTTTCGCGCCGTTCGAATTTTTCGCAGTGGCCAAGAGAACAGTTCAAGGACAGCTTTTGACATATTTCAAAAAGAAGAGAACTGAATATGATACATACACACAAATCATCTCAGCGGAGACACGATGAAAACTAAGGATTCGGGTTTAAACAGGAATTTTTGAAATGACTGATTGAGTTAATGACTATAAAAGATGCGTTTTTACCCAATTTTATTCTCAATTTAAAGAAGAGGTTTTGTTTTTCATTAGACTTTTTTGAGGCTGCACCTACATGCTTGGGTGCAAAAGGGTCAAAAACACATTTTTAAATGCCATAATAGTAATTTGATGATTTGTGTGCATATGTGTGTGAGAGACAGAGAGAGAGAGAGAGAGACTGGTGCATAGTCATACAAAACTACAGTACTATTAAATCTAATTATTTAATCACTAAGGTTTATGTAGATTTTTATTCTACTCTTCCTCCCAAAATGAAAGCTATGGAAAGGATCAAATGAGTTTTGATTTGGATGTTTAAGTGCAAGTAACTGTAGCAGTGCTTGTCAAATCTAAAACTGCAAGCATGCAACATCTCAAACAATATCACAAGTTCTGTTGTGTTGTTTGCATGTAAACTTCTATGTTGATGTAAACTAACCACAGATTTCTTCCTAAATACGGTACGTAAATAAGCTAAGTCAACATTAGCTTGCGTATATTTTAACCGGCAAGCTAGCTTGCTAAGTTTAGTTAAAGTGATGACTGGTTAATGAAAAGCATTTTTGTTTTAGATTCAAATCCTACTCCTCAAAACCATTATATGACCGTGATTGATAGAAAGACCTGGAGACAGGCTGGTGGAAGTGTCAGAAAATTAATCATATTGATGATGAGAGAATTAAACAAATTCATTGATTTATGCCAAGTAGAGTTCTCAGGTCTGACGGGAATAGCTGAAATGTTCCAGTGGAACACTAAAACATTTTGTAAAGCATTTTATTAAAAGAAAGCGCACACATTGCTTCATGATGTCAATTTCTGGTTTCACATTAATAAATTTTTGCAAATAGGTTACATTTACTTGTGCTTACAGGTATTGGTAACACACTATTACAGTGCACACATATAGAATAAAAATATAAACTACATATTCTATTTATTTTTGTTTTTTTTGTTATTAACAACTATATTAGAATGTTTTCATTATTCGTTGCAATAACAAACCCTTGCTACGCCCAGTCTACTTGTTTGTACCTCCGATGGTCTTCAGGTTTCGTCTTCGTCAGCTCTGTAGTTTGTTGAGAGAATATAATTCTTCATTATGGGTATAGTGGGGTAGAGAGATTGCGCTCTTGCCCAGGGCTGCCAGGCCTGAGCTTCTATTATTTCTTGGCACACGAGTCATTTATAATGATTAGGATGCTGTTAGTGAGGGCCTGGCTAGATAGGAAGATTGAAAAAAAGAGGGAAAAGCAGAGAAATAGGACAACAGGAAAGGTGTCTAATACACTTAATAGGATGATAAAGAATTGTCCATGCTTATAAGGACACAGCTCTGGTCCATTGGACAAGAACCAACAGGATAGCCCAGCACCTCCTATCTTTGTCACATATTGCCATGTGGCCGAGTGAGAGGAAAGGAGCATATATAATGCAGAGGGGGTGATTTGATGATTATTATAAGTATATTAATAATACCCAACTGATATTTTGATTATCAGAAAAATATTACATTGGCAAAATCATTGTCTTAAAGAGTTCATACTGTCAGTATCTCACTGTTAGCACGGAGAATATCTTGTATATATGATCTGACTGTGGCCAATCCACCCCTTCAAATCTAACCCCCTGTGCAGCAAATAAGGTATAAAAAGTGTAAAATCCAAATTCATTTTGATAGCAGTCTTCATATCACATGCAACTATGTAGAAATGAGTAAGCATTGCCTTTTTGAAAGCCATGGACACTTAAAGAGAGTGTGGGAGCTTTCTTCGGCTAACCAGCATGCAGTCTATAATGGATAAGTGCAACCTTTCTTTCCTGTGGTCTCAAATTCACACAGGGAAAGAGTTGAAGGAACAGGAACTTTTTATTTTACTCAAACAGTGGGAGGATATATATTTTGATTATCATCTTCCTACTACCTACTATTTTGACTATTTTAACAGTTGTTTTCTCAGTGTTGATGCATCCTACTTTGAGTAACGGGAATTATTAAAACTATTTAGGATGTTGGCATTTGAGACCTCAGTGGGAGTTCGAGGTTAAGGGAAAAATGCTTAGCTCTAGCATACATTGTGTAAACCTTTTAAGTACATTTGGCAAACTCAAGCTATTGGAAATTTATTCTAATTCAGTTCAGTTTTATTTATCTAACGCTTTTAACAATGGTCCTTGTCGCAAAGCAGCTTTACAGAATAAAAAAAAACTTAATTGTGTCATCTAAAAACGTGTATTTAATTGTACTCACATCTTGTATCTTCATGAATGAATACCACGGGATGTAGTATATACTTTAATAAAGAAACTTTATTAATATCTTCAGGAGCATAATCAACAATACTGCCTTGGACCAAACTGTAGCAGTTCTTTTCAAATCTAAAAATGCAAGCATGTAACCTCATAAGCAATACCCAAAGTTAACTTATTTTAAGTTAATGTCTTCTTTTTTTTTCAGAAAAAAGCTAATGTCGACATTAGTTTGCCTATATGTTAGCCAGCATGTTATTTTTTTTTTACCTTTCATGTGTAGCGCAGACAAAAATATGATTTTTAAAAGTTTGAAGTTTGACTGTAAATCCTGCTGACATCTAGCTGTCTTACGCAATCTTTTGCATCTGACAAAGTGGGTTACAAGAGAACAAAAGCAACTTGCCTCCTGGCCCATTTATTCCACATTTATCTGCATCATGCTTTGGGTGTAAGCTGCTGCTATCACTGCCCTTTTCTTCCACACTTTTTTTTCCTGACAACTAGAATACTTGATGTTTTATTCCTGGCTGAGTTCTGCTTAAAAAAAGAAAACCCTTGCAGGCATTTAATAACCTTAAGGCTTTTGGACATTCAGCATGTATCATGCATTCTCTCACATGCCCCTTTGCCGTGTCTCTCCCACACATACTCGTTGTTCATTTTTGACGTACTTTACTTTTTCATACCTTCGCTTCTTTTTCTATTTTATTTTCATACACACAAGAATGCATGGAAGCATGCACACCGTCCTACACACATGCTATTAATCTATTTAACCAAATGTCCATGTAATGATAAAACACCACAAATGTATTGATATTTGGCTGTATTCAAGTTGGTGATTTAGGTAAAAAATGCCTTAATGTCTACACAGGTAAAAATCTTTCTACTGGGTAGAAGGGTGGTACAGTAGGTAGTAGTGCCACATTACACCATACAGTCAAAAGTTTAGACAGAAGTTTGGGGTTTTTATTATTATTATTATTATTATTATTTTATTATATATATTTTGTTTATTCTAGAACAACACTGAATATTTCATAAATAGGACAATATGGAATTAGGTAATTAAGTAACACTAGAATTAAGTAACAATGTTCTAGATCTTGCAAAAACAGTATTGTCAAGTGAATTTGCAAACCCATTAACCACCTTGATGAAACTGGGTCTCATGAAGACCTTCCCAGGAAGACCAAAACTTACCTCTGATAAGTTTTACCAGCCTCAAAAATCACCATTTAACATCATCTAAAATTAGAGCTGTTATGAATGCTTTACAGAGCATACTGTTAGTAACAGACAGATCTCAGAATCAACTGTGCAAAGGAGATTATTGCATATTTTGGATGCTGTCAGCATTGTTTTAGAATGTAGAAAGAAATAAAAATTAGGAAAGACCATGGATGTGTTTTTAGAATGTGTTTCCAAACTTCTGAGTAGTAACGTAACCCTTCTGTTCCAAGTTTGTTTGGGTTACTGTCTGTGTAGAGTTTTTGTGAAT
The DNA here is from genome assembly GCA_013621035.1 of Clarias magur. Classification (NCBI taxonomy): domain Eukaryota; kingdom Metazoa; phylum Chordata; class Actinopteri; order Siluriformes; family Clariidae; genus Clarias; species Clarias magur. The sequence continues at coordinate 876,782 of QNUK01000008.1, forward strand.
GTGCTCCATTCAAAAACATGCCAGTAGGTAGACTGTCTAAAATAGTCCCCAAGTGTGAATGAGTGTGTGCATATCTGCAGGGTGGTTGGCAATAGCCTGGTGTCCCATCCAAGTTGTCTCTCTGCCTCATGCCCAGTGTTTCTGGGATAAGATTTGGCTCATTTGGGGTTGAGCAGCTAATAAAAGTGAGTGAGTGAGTTTGCTGCAGCTTTTTCAGATTATTAAAATTACTTGTGTAAAGTACCTCTGATGTAGATTTTTCTTGACCAGATATGGGAGTTTTCCAGTAGCCTTTAGACCACTGCCCACACACAACTCAAACAAGTGATGGAAGGCATGGTTCCGCAGAGAATATAATCACACAGTGCAATCTTAACTTTTAAATTTCGACCACATCAAAACCTGGTGAAGATTAAAAATCTTTTCCAGTCCGATCTGGAACTCACGGACATACTCTGGTCCCTAGTGGTACTTTTTCGGGAGTTTTTTTGTTGCTGCCTTCAGTTACACTTGAGGTGTTGTACTGTACCTTCATCTTTGGCTTTCAATTTTGTCCCCGATTTCTATACAGGTTTAATTCCTATACAGGTTAAAAGTTAAAACTCCATGTAAACTGTGGTAGATGACAAAATAAAATATCAACAACTCTGTCAATGTCCAAATATTATTGGACATAGCTGTGTATATTATACAGCCTCAGATGCACCTTGCTTACTAAGGGGATGAAGTGGATACAGGCACATAAATAAAGAATACAACATACAAGACATAGCTTTATGGAAAAGCCCTATACGCCTCCACACATTGGCACCCACTCACAGATAATGTGAGTGTGGCAGCTGGTGGGAACCCATGGTGCCTTTAAACAGAGTGTGAGGGGGCAGGGTACATAGGAGCCCACACACACACACACACAGATGGACAGAGCAGAAAAATCAAAATATAAGAAACGTCTGCAGATGGGAAGGTAACTCAAGTGACAATACAGTACATAAATGCACGTTAGTAAAATTTGAACTTGGTGGATTTCTGTGTACTTGTATGTGAACCGCAAGATCCATTTGACTATAAGCGACTAAACGGGTTTGTGGATTTTTTTTTATCAGTTGTAAAGATTATGTTGAGTCTTGTAGACACTGGCTTGCATATCACATAAAAGGTTTTAATACAACAGAAGGGTATTAATAAAATCAACCCTTTTTTCTCATGATCTCTGTCTCTTTCTCTTTCTATCTCCCTCACACACGCACACACATTTATTCACGCTGTGTGTCTTTCTTTTGAGGCAGGCTCCGCCTGTGGTGCTCTAAGAGTGTGTTGTGTGTTCAGATTGGGCACTGGCAGGGAGTACGGCCCCCCTCTCTTCTCTGCCACTGCCTCTCCAGCACAGTGCGAGTGTGTAAGAAAGGCAAAGAGGGAGGCATGTTTCAACAGATGGCTTTTGGTGTCCCAGATCAGCCAGCGCTATTGCTCTACCACACTTAAACCTGTCATGTCTAAGAGAAAGAAAGATAACAGGACACAAATTGAAACAGAGACAGAGAATGAGGGAATGCAGTTTAGCTTAGGACACTGAAACTGCTTAGACAGGAACTTCAGTTTTTCAGTTTCCTGTGTCTCAAAAACTTTTTTTTTTCAACACCCTGTCTCCCATTCTCTGCCTTTATGACAGGCGTCCTTCACAGAGTTTTGTTTAGTCTTAAGTGGGAGTACACCAAAAGAGATAGATAGACAGAGGGAGGAAACACTCGAGAGACGTGTGGCGTGACTGGAACATTGCTCAGTGTTGCTCCCTCAGCTTTGGGGGTTCCTCTGCAAGACATAAGGGACAAAAAGCACCACCTGCTCCCTCTGCAGCAGTTTTCATTGGACCTGCAGTCTGGTGTGTGAGGTAGGCTCATGTGACATGCCCTACTTTCCCCATCTCTCTCTCTCTCTCTCTCTCTCTCTCTCTCTCTCTCTCTCTTCTGTATGAATCTGTCTTCTGCACTTGCACACTTTCTTTTTCTAATGCTCAACTCTCATAGGTTCATCTCTCACTCTTTTCTTATTTCCCATCTTAAATAAGTAGGTGGTGGTTAAGATGGAATAATTTGACATTTACAGCTACTTGCATGGCTGCATACACATGTGATTGTATGGACACATGCATGTGATGGCATGTGGCTGACATTGCTGAGTTAAATGACATATTTGGGTTTATTGATGCTGGAATGGGCTGGTCACACATAATTTAATTAAAAGGATGTATGCAGTGGTTGTCTTCTTTTTGCTCTTAAAGAAAACAAAAAAGGCAGTAAAAATTGATGCTGCTTCTAGACTTTTAACAGTTTCTTTGATCTTGTATCAGGCAGTCGATCAGATAACCAAGCTTCAAACAAGAAAACAGGTTATCTTGTAAAATTGGTTCACAGAGAATGTACAGAAGAGTAAATAGTATACTTGTCAATGGCATCATCGTTTTCTACTATAATTATGTGCTGTTGTGTGGAAAGCCAACTAGATATTGCTGTGCCTTATTTCTAGACACCAGCCCCCCCAAAAATTGAGTTGACCAAGTTTCTATTTCTAGTTATAACAAAATTTGAGCCCTTAAGAAATTGTCTGCTTTATTCATGAATATGATCAAAAACGGATTATAAAAGTCCCCAAATCAATTAAAGTCACTTATACACACATTAATGCAGGCACAAAAAAAAAAGAGTACAATATTAAAATAAAAGTATGTGAAATTTGCCCAAACTTGCTGAATTAATTAGGGATTATTTTAGGACTCAACCATAAGTGTTTAAATTACCTTAGGAAATAGGATGAGCGAGAGAGAGAGAGAGAGAGAGAGAGAGAGAGAGAGCAAGAGACTGATGGAGGGTATGCTGATCATCAAAGTGATGTGTATTGGTGTCTCAGTGGAGTTGCATTAGAATCTTTAAACTCAGTTTTCTTCCCTTAGGGAAAACCAGATTTTAAAATGTTTGAACTGTGTTTCTGGATGAGACACTTGCAACATTCAGTTCGGTTCATATACAGTAGGTCCATAAATAAATAAATGAATGAATTTAAAAGTATAAGAGGTTTTTTTAAAGACTGATATTTTTGACATTTTAAGTGGCATGTATACTTTGGAATCTGACAGTGTTTTGCCTGCAATCATCTAGCTAATTCTTACATTTAATTACTAATTTCCCACAGAGCAGCAGGTTGAGGCTGACTACACACCATAGATTAATATACATATACAAACACACCAATGCAAAAAGTTCTTTCCACCTTCTCACATCCCCTGCAACGAAACCTTTATTTCATCGTTTTTAAGCTCTGTCCAGTGTGTGTTATATATGTCCACCCAGTTTGTCATAACCTTAACAAAAAGAAGGCTTAGGTGGAAATATGTACATGTACATATGTAATTTTTCCCTAAAATGCAGGAAAAAATTAAACATCCTTTCTCATTTTTTTTTCTGTTCATCTTTCTATCTTTGCCACTCACGGTCAGTTTTTGTATATACTTTGACTCCCTCAGTTTCCTGTGAGATACTGTGCAGCATCCTGACAACTTATTATAAACCTATAAATGGCCCCACCCACCCTCAATGCACATGCACATTAGTTCATTTTCATTTTATACACATTTTTATTTCGCACAGTTCCTTTTAATTTCCTTTGTAGCCCAAGGTTACAAGGTTGTCATTACCATGGCCTGGATGATGGCTGTAGCTTTCCTCACAGATGATGTAAGAAATGAAGTGATTATTTCCAATGGAACAAAATCACCATCCTTTGTTGAACAAAATAGCAGTCTCGGGCATGCTGAACCTGTTTTTTAGTCATGTGCGTGTGATGGTGTGTGGGTATGAATAGAATAAGTGGATAATTTCTGCTGTATTCAGAACAGATTAGTGTGTATGGGTTGCTAGGTGAGTCTGAGCTCTGTGTGGTTTTCATTGAATCTTTATTACTGAGCGGCACTTTTGGGAACCGCCTGTTATAGCCCCTGGGTCAAAGGCCTAGAGTGTTGAAATAGGAAATCTTTAACACCTTTTACGTAATCTAAAGTGTGCTTGCGTGCGTACGTGTGTGTGTGTGTGTGTGTGTGTGTGTGTGTGTGTGTGTGTGTGTGTGTGTGTGTGTGTGTGTGTGTGTGTGCAAATAGATTTCAAAAAGTGTTCAGGTATGTGCGTGAGAGACAGCACCCTGGAATATAACACATGACTAAGGACATTCGTGACAGCCTCACATCCAACTTGTTTACATTATAGCTTTAAGGTTATGGTTCAGAGAAAATGTGAGGTGGATAGGATTTTCTCTGGTGTGTGTGACTTTGGGGTGGTGTTGGTGTTGAATAATGTCTGGGCCATGCTTTTAATAAGTTATTGATTGGTTTATTTATTTATTTATATATTAATTGATTGTTTTTACATGTACAAGTGTCTGTTGTAGGAGCACACAAGTCAGTGGAAATTTGTGCATCCATGCATGCACGTGTGTGTGTGTGTGTGTGTGTGTGTGTGTGTGGTCTTACTGGGGGGGCTTGTGCCTCAGCCAGATATGCATATTTATCCCCTAGGGCCCCCTTCTTCCTCACGTAAATTCTTAATTATTTTAGTGCTGCTATACTTGATTGCTGTATTTATCCGTGCGTCTATTTCATCCGTCTCCAAATTCAGTCACATTCAGGCTTCAACTCCTGTTACGAAGCTGTGTAAATCTTGACCTTAGTAACATTTTTCCATCTATATCCATATCCATACCTATATCATTGTATGTATGTATATCACACATGTATGAAGATTGGATCAACTGGTTAAATAAAGGATAAGTAAAAAAAAATAAAAAATAAGAAAAAAATGACAACATACACACTATGTTTAAACCATGGTGGATTACAGAACATACATATTGTGTGGTTGGCTTATCTCTTTTAATAGCACTGTGCACAAAAGTGAGTATTAAAGCAATTTTCTGCATGTCCAGTATTTATGAAATGTTACACTCTAACATCTTAAATGCATACTAAATAAAATGGTTATATTAGCTCTTCCCTCCCTCTTTCTCGTCTGTTTGACAAGTGAAGCTGGGCTGACCTGACTGCAAGCTCACAGGGTCACCTGGGTACAAAGAAGCAGGCTTGAACTGGGATTTCTACTTCCGAAATAACAGTGGGGCGGCGGGAGAGGGAGAGAGAAAGAGAGAGAGCTGCCTGAATTTCATGGCTAGTGTTTTTTTTTTTTTTTTCCAGTTTTGTTAGATGCGAACAAAGTAAAGAAAAAGATGTCTGCTGCACTAACCCTTGTGTTAGCTGTGAATGGATCAGCAGGGAGCTTGGGTGTCTGATTCAGGATCACATCACCCATCTAATAGTCTGTTTGCTAATCAGCAGGGGTTTGTGTTTGCATGTTTCCCATAAGTGCTCGTGTCAGGTTTTTTCACTTTATCTCATCATCTCTTTATGTGGTCTGGGCTGGGTGACATATGCACTTAGTGAACCCACAGAATATGAGTAGACAAGCTAAGAAAAACTTGTACGCATGCACCAAGAATGTGTAGGAGAGGTATACTGTGATGTGATGGCATTATACTACATGTACATAGAATTGAGGTTTATTTCCTTGCACAAACATAAAGAATGCTATTTTTTATTTCATTATTTACATTTGATGATGCACAAGTAAATCTCTGCCTTAAATTAGTGTGTTAATTTCTGGTTGCACTTACTTGCCTCACACACACACACCTACACACACACACACACACACACACACACACACACACACACACACACAGAGTGTCTCACTCATTAGTCATGATTTCAGTCATACAATCACTAAAGGGTTATACTGCATAAAACACTCAGGCTTAAGCTGATATGTTTAGCATAGTACACAAAAATATCAAAAGTATAAAATATACATCATTTTAATAAATCTTTACTACTTCCTATTTTGTGGAAATTAAGTGCACAAAGTGACAAAAAACTGCAGAGTACATTCATGGTTCAGGACAAGTGGTTTCATTCAACAACCTTCCTAATCAACCCTGGTTCAGTTGGTTGAGGCTGTTGGTTACCAATCAGAAGGCCAAGTCCCAGCACTACCAGGCTTCCAATGTTGAGTCCTTGAGCAAGGTTCTTAACCTGCAGTTTCCTATCTGGGACAGAGGTGGGTAGTAATGAGTTACATTTACTCTGTTACATTTACTGGAGTAGCTTTTGAAAAAAAAAATTACTTCTATGTGTAGTTTTACTGCAACATACTTTTCACTGTTACTTGAGTAGATTTGTGAAGAAGAAACGCTTCTCTTACTCTGCTACATTCAGTTACACTCAATTCGTTACGTTTCTAACTATATATATATATATATATATAAATGTGTGTTTGTGTCTATATAATTATTACACTAATACATAATCACAATACACTAATGTATAATTTAAAATCCGACATTACGATTGAAAGTTACTTAGAAAATAAGTTTATAAGTAAACTATGCTGCACAGAAAACACTTATTCCATACAGATGAAGATGGATTTGTGCACATTCAAGGGTTTATTTAACAATATAGTTAGCAATACACAGGCAGACATGAGGAGTAACTAATTTGACAGGTCTTTTGATTTGATTTCAACATCATTTATTTTTGGGACAATAATTTTGTCTGTGTGAATTCCTGACCACCAATTCCTCCATGTCCATGTGGTTCTAACTTACAGGCCAACATAAACATTTTCAGTATGTGTTATCACTCGGGGCTTGGCCTTAAGCCACTGCTCACAGAAACATATTCACTAGAGCTGCAGGAATGCTAGAAACACACACACACACATAGAGATTGAGGTAGGAAAGGTTAAGGTCATTTAACATACAAACGGTTCAATATATTTTTGCTACCTCTGGTGCGTGTGTGTGTGCGCGCGTGTGTGCGCGTGTGTGCGTGTGTGTGTGTGTGTGTGTGTTTGGGTAGGTCATGGTAGAATAGAGAAATCTGAACATTTTACAATAGGTTAAACATTTAAATGGCCTTCAAAGGATACTTTTAAATTAAACATGGTGTTAATTAGCTGCATTAATAATAAGTCCTAACACTAATAGTATGCCTTTTACTACATGGCTAAAACCTTTTGAGCACCTGACCATCACACCTACTGTAGATGTTGACACTTCTCACACTGTTGCCACAAAGTTAGAAACAAAAGCTTATTTAGCATGTCATATAGGCATCATGACAATAGATGCATTTGCATGAACCCTAATATTCCCTAATTAATTTTCAATGAGAATGACAATTGAAATAAGAATAGATAAGTATTAGCCATGTAAGCACTTTTAAACTTTTCCCCATGTGAGTATAACCTTCAATGATGTGATGAGTTTCTGGAATAGATATTTTCTTCTGCTCCCACTCTTCTGCTATATTTTTGCCAAATTAAAGGTTTTAAAATGGGCAAACCACTTTGTTCCTGATTAAATACTCTGAGCACGTAATGCACGTCTTATCAGATTAGCAGCAGTGTATAAAAAGTTAAGCTGGTAACTCTAACCAGCATGATTTCCATCAGATTGAAGTAATATTATCCTAATATCCTAACTATTGCTCTTGTGCACAAAGCGAGGTCCATAAACAAATGGTTTGAACCTCCCTACACACCTTTGGAAACATACAGTAGACCTCAGTATGATATCACAGATGCTCTTACCACATGAGAACAAATCCCCACAGCTCAGTTTTAAAATCTAGTAGGAAGCCTTCCAAAAGCATATGTGGGTGCATCGATCAAGTATCTGCAAACCTTTTGCCATATAGTGCAACAAGGGGCTCTATGCAAGCTCTAACAGTTGTGGTCAGTGGATGCAAACACTCTCTCTCCCTCGTGCATGCACTGGGTGCGAGAAGAGCACATGGAAGGCGGTTTTGGCGTTTTGCCAAATTTTGAAAAACTGCCTCTTTTTCCCCACTTTATTCTTAACTAGTGGATATTATTAGTGAAAAGTCATAAGGCACCCCGACATTGCGTTAGGTGTGTTCCAGCGGATGGAGTACAGGAGGAGGAGGTGCTAGCAGTGGGAGAGCAGGTTGGGTGTGAGAATATCTACTTTTCCTCCTGGATGGAACAATGCGGTTGTGGGATTTCTATGTAAAATAAACCTTGTGAGTACACTATTAAAGAGCGTAATATGTGTGAAAGGATCTGCGACCCAAGTGTCTGCCGAGTGGTGATATCTAACATGCCCCTGTTTATTAAGGACGAGACAATCATGAAGGAGCTGTGTAAATAACAATATGTAAATAACACCTGACACATGAAAAAAGTGAAAATATCTAAATAAATTTAACATAAAAAATTCACACACACAGAGTGAGAAAAGGTCTGTCCTACACACGTGGACAAAATTGTTGGTGCCCTTCGGTCAATGAAAGGAAAACTCACAATGGTCACAGAAATAACTTTAATCTGACAAAAGTAATAATAAATAAGAATTCTATGAATGTTAACCAATGAAAGTCAGACATTGCTTTTCAACCATGCTTCAACGGAATTATAAAAAAAATTAACTCATGGAACAGGCCTGGACAAAAATGATGGTACCCCTAACTTAATAGTTTGTTGCACAACCTTTTGAGGCAATCACTGCAATCAAACGATTCCTGTAACTGTCAATGAGACTTCTGCACCTCTCTGCAGGTATTTTGGCCCACTCCTCATGAGCAAGCTGCTCCAGTTGTTTCCGGTTTGAAGGGTGCCTTTTCCAGACAGCATGTTTCAGCTCCTTCCAAAGATGCTCAATAGGATTGAGGTCAGGGCTCATAGAAGGCCACTTTAGAATAGTCCAATGTTTTCCTCTTAGCCATTCTTGGGTGTTTTTAGCTGTGTGTTTTGGGTCATTGTCCTGTTGCAAGACCCATGACCTGCGACTGAGACCCAGCTTTCTGACACTGGCCAGCACATTTCTCTCTAGAATCCCTTGATAGTCTTGAGATTTTATTGTACCCTGCACGGATTCAAGACACCCTGTGCCAGATGCAGCAAAGCAGCCCCAGAACATAACAGAGCCTCCTCCATGTTTCACAGTAGGGACAGTGTTCTTTTCTTGATATGCTTCATTTTTCCATCTGTGAACATAGAGCAGATGTGTCTTGGCAAAAAGTTCCATTTTTGTCTCATCTGTCCATAGGACATTCTCCCAGAAGCTTTGTGGCTTGTCAACATGTAGTTTGGCATATTCCAGTCTGGCTTTTTTCTGATTTGTTTTCAACAATGGTGTCCTCCTTGGTCATCTCCCATGTAGTCCACTTTGGCTCAAACAACGACGGATGGTGCGATCTGACACTGATGTTCCTTGAGCATGAAGTTCACCTTGGATCTCTTTAGAAGTCTTTCTGGGCTCTTTTGTTACCATTGGGATTATCCGTCTCTTTGATTTGTCATGAATTTTCCTCGTGCGGCCACGTCCAGGGAGGTTGGCTACAGTCCCATGGATCTTAAACTTCTGAATAATATGTGCAACTGTCACAGGAACATCTAGCTGCTTGGAAATGGTCTTATAGCCTTTACCTTTAACATGCTTGTCTATAGTTTTCTTTCAAATCTCCTGAGACAACTCTTTCCTTCGCTTCCTCTGGTCCATGTTGAGCGTGGTACATACCATGTCACCAAACAACACAGTGACTACCTGGAGCCCTATATATAGGCCCACTGACTCATTACAAGATTGTAGACACCTGTGATGCTAATTAGTGGACACACCTTGAATTAACATGTCCCTTTGGGCACATTATTTCAAGTATTTTCTAGGGGTACCATCATTTTTGTCCAGGCCTGTTAGATGTTTATTTTTTTTTTATAATTCTGTTGAAGCATGTTTGAAAAGCAATGTCTGCCTTTCATTGGTTAACAGTCATAGAATTTTTGTTAATGATTACTTTTGTCAGATTAAAGTTATTTCTGTGACCATTGTGAGTTTTTCTTTCATTGACCGAAGGGTACCAACAATTTTGTCCACGTGTGTATGTTCTTTGATCACTTCAACCTAAGATCAGCTTTTTCCGCTCTCACACTTTCATTTATTGTTTTTTCTCCTACTCTCTTCTCTTGAACTTGGCTTTAGTCATACTGTCCCAGGATAACACCCTGCTTATGGAGATAAGTTAATGAAATCTGTATGTTTGTTCTTTCACATGTGAATGCTTCAGAGGGGTCATGACTTGTCATTAAAGCTCGTTCTCACACATTATCCGCTTTTAGGGCCCATATCCTAATCCCTGCAGAGAAAATAATCTGAACTGTATAATTTCAGTTTGAAACCAGTTCATGAACAGCAGCTAAGGTATTCATCTGAGATTATGTACAGAGCAGGGGAATTAAATTCGGCAATTTAGGTTAGCAACCATGAGTAATGCCTTGGCAGGCTGATTGTACTATAGGAATAGATTAACGCAGAACATCAAGAAACTGAGAAATATTTGGTTCTGAATATAGGCAAAAACAAAGTGCTTAATGTAATGTGTGATTGAGATGTTGTTATTTTGAATGACTATGGAGCTTAAATCAGACTTAAAGTTTAAATATGCAGTGGAAATGAGAGTACAAAACAGTACATTAACACCAAGCTAATGGAGTTGGAGTATATCTAAGAAACATACAACCCAAACTGTTATTTCAACCTTCAGTGCCCTGTCGTAGAAAACTTTCATAGTAAGAAAAATTATTACCAAAAAAGAAAAAAAAAACCTACTGAGTGATTGTTGTGTGTTTGACAAAGTGAGAGTGATGTGTAAGAAAAGTGGCATATCAGTCATTTCCTTAACGAGTCACAATATATGCAAACACATTCACTGGCATTATAAACCCATTATAAACCACAGAAAACGCAACATACATTGTCACACTGAACATCATTAAATGATAACAAATGGTGACAGAAAGACACCAAATAAAGGTTGAATTTTTAAAACATTCATACCTTCATTATACGTACCTATAGTGTATATATATATAGTATTTGAACAATGTTGGCTCTCTTTACGTGATTTTCATTGTAATGACTATATACTGTGTGTGTATATAAATCACATTCTGAAATGAAGACAGACACTGTTTTTGTTTTATCCAGCTTTAACATCTATGTGAAAGGTAACACCGATGTCAGACTATTTTCACCATGTCAGAGAAAAATAATTAAAAAGTAAAAAACAGAATCTAGGATTTGGAAAAGGATCCCCCCCCCCCCACACACACACACCTCCTAAAGAAGACTTGTAAAATCAATCAGGTGAAGCTAATCACTTTCTCAATGGCACATAAACATTTGACTTTCAACTCTGATTAGCTGTGGTTATTTTTAATTTGGTAGGTCATCATGAAAAGCTGGAGAAAATAAAAAAAATGAAAATTCAAGTTAGGAAATGGATTTAAAAAAAAATCAAAGGCTTTATCACTGGCAGAGGGAGCACAGGGATGTCTATTGTAAGTGGATGCTATTTGGTCATCACTCCAACCTGGATGAAAGATCCAGGAGGAAAGTGATCAGAGAGGCTACAAAGAGGCCTACAGCAACTCTGAAGCAGTTGCAGCTATATATAATAAAGAGTGGTCATTGTGTGCATGTGACAATAATATTACAAATTCTCCACAAATGTGGCTTGTATTGGAGGGTTGCAAAAACAAAAAAAACCCTCCTTAATAAAGGCCCATATAGTCACGACAGAGCTTTGCAAAACGCAGGTGGTCAGATGAGACCAAATTTGACCCACAACATCAAACGATATGTCTGGTGGAAATCTAATACAACTCACCATCCAAATAACTATTCGTACAGTAGAGCATGGAGGTGGTAAAATTCTGTTATGGAGTTGTTTCTCTGCAGAAGGGACTGAATTACTTGATAGAATAAAAGGAAAATTGATGGGGCAAATACTGTCAAATTCTTCAGGAAAATCTGCTGCTCTCTGCAAGAAAGTTGGACCTTCCTGTTGTTTACTTTTCAACATGACAATGACCCAAAGCAAATCTAACAAAAAAAAGGAAAAGAAAATGTAGAATGTCTGTGCATAGGCTAGTCAGAGCCCAAACTTAAATCCCTTCTGTGGAATGACTTGAAGAGTGCAGTCCATAAACTGTCACCCTCAAATTTGACTCACTTTGAGCAGTTCTGCAAAGAAGAGTGGGCAAATATTGCAAAGCCTACATGTGTTCGAAGCTTTGTGTGCCATTGAGAATGTGACTAGCTTTACCTTTACTTGAGTTCACAAGTCATTTTAAGGAGAAGGCTATCGTTTTCCAAATAAGTGATTCTGTTCTTTCTTTCATCTTTTTTTTCAATTGGATGTTAAAAGTGGCACTAAGTAAATTCAGCTGAATAAAACAAAAATTGTCTGTTTTCATTTCAGGGTGCAAAGCAATAAAATGTGAGTGAATATTTTCGACACTAACTGTATATATTTCTTTATAATATATTGATTAATACATAATATATTTTCTGGTGCAGCACCGCCAGCATACTCATGTAAACTTTGTCATGCTTATTATTTTTTAAAATCCTTTGGTCAGTATTTTAGGTCCTTGGCATCTCGCAGTCAATGCACATTTCTACCTTTTTCACTTTTAGCTGATCTTGGGTGTTAGCAGGCAAATAAATAGCCTAGAAATCAGCAAAAGAAAACTACCAGGATTATTTTTTAATAGAAAGTGACCCACTGAAGCTGGGTGAGCAGTGAAGATCCTGCCAAGAGCAACTGTAGCACCGAGTATTTCCTTAGAAATGTATTTATCGGTAATGTGCATAACTGTAAATCAATCTCTCTCACTTATTCACTGAGTATTTGTATGTTGCTCCTAGATATTAAAAGTATATAATACACTACTCACAATAAGTTAGGGATATTGTGAGAGACTCAGTGGATGACATACAGTGTTTGTTTCACTTCAGACCTCATTTTGTGTTTTCCATGTAATGGTTTCATTGCGTACAGGTGTGCCTTATATTGGGGCCGATACCAAAAGACAACCCTTTTCAATGTGGCAGCAATTTCAACATTCTGTGAGTATAAAAAGCTGGTATTGTCATCAAGTCATTCCAAGTTCATCATTCAAACATGAACACACGACGTCACTTCGGACAACGGACGAGCAGTGCCACCTGGCCATGGTGCGCCTTCGGGTCAGTGGCAGGCAGTCAGATGTTGCTCGTGAACCTTGTGTGTCTCAAAGTGTCATCAGCAGACCTGCATCAAGACACAGAACTACTGGCAGAGTTCATGACAGACCCAGGACTGGAGCCCCATGAGTGACAGACCGCAACAATGATCAGTACCTAAGGATCTATGCACTCAGATATCGTTATGCAAATGCCACACAGGTGCAGGCCCGTTTACGAGACGTGATGGCTACTACGGTTTCCAGACAAACCATTCGCAACTGACTCCACCGCTTTGGCTTGAATGCCAGACGACCGTTGCAGGTAACTCCACAAACACCAAGACACTGCCGTGAAAGTCTGCAGTGGGCACAAGACCATGTGACCTGGACAATGCAGCAGTTGTCTACCGGCCTGTTCACTGATGAGTGTTGAGTCACCGTTGATGGAGAAGGCGAGGTGAGTGATACGCTGAGGTCAACATTGTCCCCAGGGTTTGTTTTAGTCGAGGAGGTGCAACAGTCTGGGCAGACATCACCAGTCAGCGCAAAACAGATTTGGTTATTGTAGATGGCTCAGTCATAGCACGTTCTTACCCCAGAGACATCATAGAACCAATCATCATCCCCCAATTCTGCCAGCACACCCCCAACTTTCTTTTCATAATACTCCACCACATCATGGCAGAATTGTCACAGAAGATGGAGTGCCTCATATAGTATGGCTATCAATGTCCCCTGACCTGAACCCCATAGAGCACTGGAAAATCGTACCCCACCCCCACATGACCTGGCAGAACTGCGTGTAGCACTTGTGGAAGAGTGGAACGCGTTGCCTCAGAAAAACATCATGAGGCTAGTGAGGAGCATGAGACGTCACTGTCAAGCTGTCATTGTGGCAAATGGTGGAATAGTAATAGCATGTATATATTGTAGTACATATTAGCTCTTATTTGTATGTCTCTGTGCAGACATCTATCAAGTAAAGTTTCCTGTGAACAGGTGTTAGTATGTCTATTTGTAATTAATTTGATTAAAATATATAAAAAGAAGCTATAATTCTTTTGCATAATTACATTTATACCATATAGGTGCAAATAATAGTAAGGTTCTGAGCTAGTATCACACAGCGCTTCCATGTTTTAAAGCAAAGTGAACACAAACACAGATAAAAAGGGCACTGTCAGAAATGTTGCCAGGTAATTTCACCCTTGAAATGGGGATTGTTATTCTTTATCAAAGTTTGTGCTAAAACAACTTCACATTACTGCATTGACAGCAAAATTGTATAGCCTACAGGGTGACCTAAAGACAAAACTGTTACTAAAAGTGAAACTTCTACCCCTAGGGCAATGTCTTACCTGTTACCTATCATTTTTAGTGCAAATTTGGATCTAGTTATATGCTTGAAGACAATTCTCTCACATTCTATGTAAGTTTGCTCACTGATTATAGCTCTTTTAAATAATTTGTCCTTATCCGTCTTTTTAAGGATTGATTGATTGATAGATTGATTGCTGTGTGTGTGTGTGTGTGCTCTGCCAAGAACCAGCCGAGAAGAGGGGATTTTTTTCCCTAGCTGCCTAATCCTCATTGTTAAAAAGCCACATGTGCTGAAAACTCTTTACATTATAATAGACTGCACATATAAAGTGTGATCATCCTACTGTATTCCAATAAACCCTGACTCCTATACCAGTATCAACACTGGCTGATTCATATATTGGGTAGCACAGGTATAATGCATGAATTTCAAACATAACGCATCAGTGATGCCATGAATGGACTAGACCAATCAACTACAAATTTAACATTGTATCAGAATATGGATTATTCCTTGCAATCAAAAACACTGAGACGTGCATGAAAATAACACAAAGAACTAAGACCAGTAAAAATTACTTCTTTTTTTTTATATATCCAAATTTGAGCATTTGGCAGACACTCTTATCCAGGGCGACTTACATTTGATCTCTCTCTCTCTCTCTTTCTTTTTTTTTTTTTTTGCATTTGAGCAAATGAGGGTTAAGAGCTTTACTCTAGAGCAACAGTGGCAACTTGGTTGGTGGTGCTGGGGTTCAAACCTGGGACTTTTCAAACAGTAGTCCAATGCCTTAAAGACTAAGCTACTCCACTATAGTCATTTGTTGGAACAGGGCAATTTGCCCTGTCCATCGGTGAGTGTTCTTTAGAAATCCAGAGGCATTCTTATGGCACATGTTTGCATTTTGCAAAAACAGTCCATACACTAAGAAACTCAACAAACTCATCCAAAAGGCTGCCTCAATACTGGGCACTCCCCTGGAGTGTTTGGAGCTGGTAGTGAAGAGAAGGATGCTACAAAAACTGTTAACTATAATGGGTTCTCCCCTCCCCTCACATCCCCTCCAACCTACTAACTAAACAGCGGAGCACTTTCAGTAAGAGAATGCTTTAGCTCCGCTGTGACAAAGAACACTACAGAACGTCTTTTCTGCCAACTGCAATAAGACTTTACAATAACTCTACTCTGTGTCAGGAGAGGAATCTCCTTCTCTGATATCTCAATAAATAGGCTCATATACATTCAGTCTTCATTGCACTATAGTTATTCTATAGTTAGTCATTCTTCATTCATTTCTCCTCTCTTTTATTACTATTTGCTGGTTATATACTCGCTGATTCATTCTCTCTATTACTATTTTAACTTGCTGGCGCACCTTATGTGCAGTTTTGTTAATTGTGTACATCTTATGTATAGTTTAATTAATTAATTAACTGTATAATTCCTAACACTATATCTATCTATAATGTGTGGGCACATGTAATAGGTATATGATTATCAGCTGGTTACCATGGAAATAAAACGACTATATTTTTAGAAGGATAACATATGAAGAATTACTCACTCAATCCTACTCTATATCACATATACTGTTCAGGGTCATGGGAGGCCTGGAGACTTGGGCCACTAGGTGAGGTACACCATGGATGTGGTGCCAGTCCATTGCAGGGCACAAGCAGAAACACACACACACACACACACACACACACACACACACACACACACACACACACACACACACATACACACACACACACACATTATGGACAATTTTGAAATGCCAATTAGCCTAATATGAATGCTTTCGACTGCATTTAAACTTCATGCACAGGTGCAAGGCCATTGTGCTAACCACTATGCCAGGTTGCCACCTCATACAGTATGAAGAAATACTATCTGTTGTTTAAATATTGTTTAAATAAATATTTGTTTACATTTTTTCAAGATAAGAAGATACATCATACATCATTACATTATATCATAATAAAAAAGATTCACTTCAAATCTAAGCATGACAAATCCTTAATAAAACAATTGAAAAAACAGATTGCATGAATGGATATAATATTGAACACATTTTTGGAAAAAAAGTTCACTGATGCTTCAGCAGTTTGACTATTTTTGCTGTTTCACAACATTTCAGCTGTTCAGTGACTGGACTATGGTCCAGCACTAGGCTTGTCCACACTTGCTCAGTTGGGAATGTGATGTCAACTAAAACCCTTGGGCTATGACTAAAACAGATAGTAGGTAAAAAAAAGATTCTGAAATCTTGAACCTATTTAAGGAAAGCACTCTATTTTCACCACAACTTAGTTATATGCTATATTTACCCAAAAAAAAATACAGTATGTCTATGAGTGCAGCTGTACATGTAAATTACTTCCATTTGGTGCCATTTGTGGACTGACCTCACAATATTGGGCTGGTCATTCACTTGGCAAAGGACTGTTAGAGGAATATTGTATGCTTTGTTTTCTTTGGCTAGACCGTTTGGAATTTCTAGTATTAAAAGTGTCTAACTTGTGAAGGTCAAATGGGAATTATTTCTCTCCTCTCACCATGATTTTTTTTTTCACAACAGTCTCTCCTTCCTATTTTCTCCTTTTCTTCATGTGCTTTTCCCTCCCCCCCCTCCCCTCCATCTTTTTCTCATTTCTTCAGCATGACCCCACTCTGTTTGGGTGTTGATAGGGTCCTGTCTGTGTGTAAGTACGTTCCATCAGTGTTGCTACATGACTGGGAGATTGGATTTTTGCCCAAGTTATTTCCAGTCTTCTTTCACAGCCTCACTCCCACTTTCGCTGTCATGCGCTACCTCTCTGCCTTTATCCTTCTATCTTTCTCAGTCCCTTGCATAATCTTCTTTTCTCTCCAGCTTTTTCACTCTCTGTTTCATATGCAGCAGCAAGATTGATTGATCAGCGGATTCTCATTTATGCTGCAGCATGATTTGTCGTTGCTGCCCAGGGGAAGAAAGGGTGAGGAAGAAAAGAATGGGAGTGGAGGTGGGAAAAGAGAGATTATCATTGAGCACGCTAAACCAGCATTCATTAAAATCGCCCCCCCGGAACAGTCCAGTATGGCCTAATTGGATGTTTGAAAGGGCTCTGGATTCAATTGACAGCAAGAGAAGGAGAGAGGGAGAGGAAGGAAAACAGATGGAATTAACGTTAGGCTGCATCAAGGATGGTCCTGGAAGCAATTTCAGCACTTTGAGGAAGAGACAGCATGGCAATTCACGAGACTCCATTCCCATCATACCCATCACTCTCAGTCACTGTTCCCAGAGCTGTTTACACCCAGGAGGTGAGCACAACCTGAACTGCGTGTTCTTCTTTAAGGAATGTGGTCTATCCATGCAGTTAATATAAAACATACCCAATACCAGAGCTAAGGCTTGTAAGCATGATGTAGAGCATTTTTGTAATGCACTGAATAATGAACATCACCTGGTTTTAACCTGGACAAGTAAAAAAAAAAATTTTTTTTTAACTACACTGCATCCATCAAAGTGTATTCTTGTGAAGATTGTGTGAAGCTTCAGGGCACACTAATGGTTTGCAGTTTCTTTTTTTAACCTGCCTCACAGACCAGCGGCGATATGTGGGGCGCCTGAGTACCATCAGCTCATCTTACTGAGCACCAAAAGCAGCTCAGTTATTCATCTGAGACACAGGATGCTCAGGCAGTTTGCGGGCAGATATGTCTAACAGGCAAAGAAAGAGACAGAAAAACGTGGTGGAGGATTGGGGGGTGGGGATAGTGGGGGTGTGTGTGCTCAGTGGAATTGTTATGGGTTTAACTTTTATTGCTATGCACACTTGACTTGCAGCATTTATGCAATGCTTAAATGTCACAAAGACAAAGAAGGCTAGTTTGTACTTAAAAAGTCTGACAGCATCAGTGCTTTACTGACAGCTGAATGCATCCGAAGCTGACTGACTGCCTCATTATGTACCTGAACTTGGTCACATCCTGCATTAAAGGTAAAATTTTAAACTGTGAGGTTACAACCAGAAGAAAAACACAGAAAACCCCTTTCTCAACATAAAACGTCAACCCATTAACTTGGGGTCGTCTTATCAACTACCAATTCTCTCCACATTCACGGAGTAATGTCTAATCACCATCATAATAGTGTAATTATAATATATAATTTAAATGTAAATACAGTAGTGTGTGATAAACATTCTCTTTTTCTAAATTAGGTTATAGGGGTAGTGCATTTAGATCAGCAAATAATGTCAAACTCGCTGAGGTGGAAATTGATATTAACTTGCACATTTCCATTTACTGTACTGTACAAGCACCATGAATGCACTGTTAATGTAGGATGAGCCAGAGAAAACAAACACCAGATTAGATTAAACAAGATTTTAAATAAACTTTACATTTTAAAGTAAAAATTTCTTCTCTCATATATCATTTTTTTCAAGAACTTTATTCATACATTATTGTTCTGTTTTCTCTAAATTGATTTAAAATGATTAAAAACTTGATAAACGGTAAAAATGGTAGTTGAGAAAGAGAGGTGTGTCTCCTCTTTCTCCTATTAGACACCTGAGGGTCTGTGGTTAGTGATTAGTCCTGTTTGCTGTCACTGAGGCTGTTGGAGAACAGCAGCCAGGTTATCTCATTGATTTACATTAATCAAGGGCTCTCTCTCTTACCCTCTCTCTCCCATGGGTTCCAGTCTGTTAATATAGCATTGTGCGTGTGTCTGCTTTCATCTTGATGGAACTGAATTTAATCTATGCTAGCTAACTTACTTCTGTATGGAAAGGATTACATTGAGCAAGAAACAGAGAGATGAATAGCAAGAACACTTTAGAATATACAGATTTGAGGATATGACGTGGAAATAACAGTAGTGGGTGAATATTACAGAAGCGTGGAGAAAGAGAAAGAAAAAGAGGGGGGGTGTGAGAAAAGTGGAGAGTTATAAGCGTGAGAGTGTGATAAAGAGTGGAGGCTTGTGGCTGGAGGCAGGCTGTTGAGTGATCTCTGAGCATGTGTCTCCTGTCAATGTCACTGCAATGACTTTCACTGCCATGGAACAGAGAGGGTGAGAGAGGAAGAGAGCTACCTTCCATCTAGCACACCATTGGCATTCTCTGCCCGTTCACACATGGGTTCCCTCGAAGACAATTCCCATAACAAATACTGAATTTCTTTTCCTTTTCTTTCTTTAATAATTGTGTATTATACAAATTGTATGTAATTTCCCTCTAATCCCTTGACACAGGTGTTCCTCATGTTTAGTCTTGTTTTGATGCTCGTATACATCTCGCCTCTGCCATTTATGGCTTACAGTTAACCATACATCGTTAAACAAACTGCCTTTCCCCCAATTCATAAATTTGATCCCAAATTACCTATAAATGCTATAATGCATTTCTACATTTACTGTATATGAGAATAGCAATCATCTTAATCCGATTGGTGGCATGTCATTTTAATTTGACTAAATTGTAGACTACTGTATCATTTCATCTAGTCAAAGAAAGAGAGAGGTTACCTATCTCTCTGTCATCATATCAATAAAAGCTGACTTTCCCACACTGTCATTAGCAGTTGAGCTAAGGGACATACATTCAAGGCTTAGGATCTCCCTAAGCTCTTTTTTATTACTAATCCTGCAATGTTTTTTTGCCCTGTGGCTCTCAATGAACTTGTCAGTTCTTGGCCTGTGTGTGTGTGTGTGTGTGTGTGTGTGTGTGTGTGTGTGTGTGTGTGTGTGTGTGTGCGAGTGTGTGTGTGCGAGTGTGTGTGTGCGAGTGTGTGTGTGCGAGTGTGTGTGTGCGAGTGTGTGTGTGCGAGTGTGTGTGTGCGAGTGTGTGTGTGCGAGTGTGTGTGTGCGAGTGTGTGTGCGTGTGTTTGTTTGTGGCACTGTTGTCTGGCCCCTGCTAAGCCCCATGCTCTGCTAATTGGGCCTGCTTTTTCTCATGCCTCTCCCAGCACAGTGGGAACTGGCAGGGCTGAAGTGAGAGAGAGAGGAGAGAGAGAGAGAGAAAACATGCAAGCTGAGGGCCAGAAAGTCATTCTGCTCGTCCAAATGCAGCACACAAATCCATGGCATCAGTATTCTAGTCAGACCCCAATACAGACCTGGGGGTGGGGTGATGGAGGGGACATGAGAGAGGGGAAACATAGAGGTCTTTGATTGGGAATTGTAAATGCATCTCCCTTCAGCGTTTTCTTTTTCTCGTCATGGCATTGGAGGCAAAAGCTGACCAGCACCTGAAATCAATCACTGCCTGTCAAAGCCCACAGCCGAAACTCAGCCTAAAAAAAAGAGGATCACATGAAAGGAGTGAACACATCACTCTTCACTGAATCTGACTGGGTCTGCAGCGTGGAATGATGTTGAACTGTTTGCTTGTTTTGTAGGCGCTGAGACTCAGCATCCAACATACAAAGGAATTCCCATCAGCCATTAAGGGGCCGAACCGAGGCTTGACAGGTGAGTGATGGGGGTAGACAAATGACATAGACAGCTGGCCAAGGGGGTGTGGCTGTGTTTTTTTTTTTTTTTTTTTTACCTCTTAATCCCTAAACCCTTCAGTAAAGATGTTTGATTTTCAAGTGTGTCAGAAACAGGTTCTTCTGGCTTAAAAAAAAAAAAAAAAAAAGAAGCAATTTGTCTAAAGGGAAGGGGGTGTAGTGTGAAAGAGGAGGCACTGTGTGAAAGGATAGAATAGAGACGTGAAAAATGAAATAGGGTAACGAAAGAATGAGGGCAAGAGCTGGTGAACAGAAGGGGTTGAAAATGGGACATGGGGTCAGAGAGGGGGCTTTTTGGGGTAATCAGTCTCTGTCTTTCTCTCACACACAGACACAGAAACAGGGCTGAACACTTTTGTATTCTTACTTGAGGGAGACAAATGCATTCCTGATTATATCGGACTTAAAAAAAAAAAAACATGCATACGCATGAACGCATAATACTTTATAAACAGACATAGGCATGGTCTCTTCCTACCCTGTACTCTTCCATTTGCAAAACTGTTACGTAACCTTTCACATTCTTTCTTTTGGCGCGGTGGTCAATTAACTCTAACCTGTTGATATCCTGCCTGTTATTCTCTGGACTTTGCTGGTCAAATTCTTTCAGATATAAAAGAGCTAAAGTTTCGTCACCCTCTCTTCTTTCATACTCAATCACCTTCCTATTTTCTTCAACAGACACTGAACGCAAAGAACTTCATCCTTCCTTCAGATTTCTATGATAAAGATCTTTTTCTCCCACACACACACACACACACACACACACACACCGTTTCTCTGCATCTGGTTTTAATCTTCCTAGCTATCCCCTGGTTGCAGTCAAGGGAGGTCAGCCTTGAACTGTACAGTGTTAACAGTGTGCATGTGTGTGTGTGTGTGTGTGTGTGGGTGTGTGTGTGTGTGTGAGAGAGAGAGAGAGAGAGAGAGAGACAGATTTCTAAGAAGATGGAAGAAAAAAACGGGGGGGGGGGGTGAAGAAAGAAAAAAGATATAGGAGAGTGAAAGTAACATGAATAAATATAGAGAAGATGGAAGAGGGGAATTATAGGAAGTACTATCTCTATCTCTTTCTGTATCTTTTTCTCTTTCCCTCTTGGGAAACAATGTGCTCCAGAAAGAAGGCATTCTGATTTCCCAGAAGGCTTTGCTAATGGAACATCAGGTTCAATCTGCCTGTCGCTCTGTTTCATTTTGTTTTTCTGTCTCGCTGAGGTGACCTGCTTTAAGGTTTGTCCTCCGTCATCTGGGACTTGGTGATTCATAGTTAGAAGAATAATGTAACTCAATGAGAATTTAGAGTGGTAGAAAAGAAAAATGTTCACCCTAACACAGTGAGATCGTGAGAATGAATCCTGTTGATGCAAGAACCATCCATGACCACGAGCTCAACAAAGCATAATTACTGCTGCTGTCTTGGTGGGAGGGATGGCAGTACTCTCTCTGCTGTCAGCCAGAATGACTTGAACCAACTGTGGGCTTCTGTGGCCTGTATGCGGAATAGAGCAAGTAGCACTTACCTCCAAATGCTGCTGCACAGTGATGAAGCAAAATCATCAGTTTGCAAAATGTGGTGGCTGGTGTCACATTCCTCAAATAAAGCATTGTTAACCCCTCCCTTCCCTGTTTCCTAGCTGTCATGACATATGTGAGAACTAGTTAGGAGGCAGACATTGCGAATAATCCTCTAGCTGCATGCCCAAAACCATCGAGTTAATTTTGTAACATCTCTAACACACATATTAAATTTCTTTTTCCAAGACGTACTTAGAAAGTCTCTGTTTTAAATGGAAAAATATGACTTTTGCACTAGGTTAATAAATTATTTCTCCCACACACCAGTCAGCATGATTAGAATGAGCAATTCAACCATTTAAAATGACATTTTATTTTTCCATTCAGGCACGTTCTGGAAAAGTTCCTAATTTTAGTTAGAAGGATCTCTGGAAAAAGAAAAGATGTGTGGGAGCTTACAGAATGTGTGAAAATCAAGCTGTCAGTCCAACCGTGATTGGCAGTCATGTTCAGTCAATAAATTGATAACAGGAATCTGTGTTCCATGGCAGACATGAGCATTCTGCAGTCAGACATTTTAATGTCTTAAACTCCAAAGCTAATCAATCAGTCTATTTCTGCAGATTTTATTCATAAGACAGTTCATCCAGAATGAACACTTGCTTGTGTCAGTGAGAATACCAGGTATGGCAGTGACAGGGTTTCTATATTTGCCAGCAGTAACTGTAATAAGTTGAATACCTGTAATAATTGTAGAAGTATTTATGAGTCTGTACAAGGTGAAATCCCCACAGGTGTTACCTTTTACAACTTCAGACGAACTTTCCATACACAATTAATCAAGGACATTTGTACAAAATATTTATTTTTTTTGGAAACTTCCATCACTCCATCCATCTATCCATGCATCCATACATCAATCCATCCATCCATCCATTATACATACATAATCAGCTTCACCACATAACACCAAGCTATAACATTAAAACTACTGACAGGTGAAGTGAATAAGATTGATTATCCTGTTACAATGAGACCTGTCAAAGGATCTCATTCACACAATGACATAAAGCGTGTTTTATATTAGGTGTGATATATTAGACAATAAGTGAATACTCAGTTCTCAAAATCGATATATTAAAAACAGGAAAAATGGTTAAGCATATGGAGGTGAGTAACTTGGTTGGCTAGATGACTTGGTCAGAGCAACTCAAAAATGGTAGGTCTTGTGAGATGTTTCCTGTATGCAGTGGTGCTCTAGTGGCTCAAGAAAAGAGAACCAGTTAACGGGTAAAGGGGTCATGGGCAATCAACTGAAAAATTTACAGCTGGCTTTAATAGAAAGGTGTCAGAACACACAGTGCGTCACAGCTTGGTACATATGGGGCTAATACATACTCTCAGCTTGTTTCCCCATACTGACCTCTGTCTAACACCAAACAGACAAAAAGCATTATAACTAAATAATGGAGCAATGGAGGATCGTTGCCTGGTCTGATGATTCAGGATTTTTTAAGAGTACTTATTATGTGGAGGGTCAGGCACATTTATTCCTTACCTGGTAAAAGAGATGGCACTAGAATCCACTATGGAAAAAAGGCAAGCCTTGGCTTCCAGCATGTTCCATGCTTCAACAAGGGAGTCCTAAACATTATTAGACAGATGGTTTTAATATTGCAGATAATCGGTGTAGTTTTAAACTTTTTCACTACGTGCGGTTGCAGGTTTTACATCTGTGTGTGCGCTGTGAAGATAGGAAGGGCTGTAACCCATGCCGAAGTGCAGTTTGTGTTATTCGGTGCTTTGTTGCCGTAGGGATAAGTAGAGATTTGTTACCTTATGCTCCATTTGTCATTGTAACGGCATTGCACAGGGGCAGCAGGGGCGGAAACCAACCATCCATCAGATGCATGGCCTGTCACCATGGTAACAACAGTGGCCATGACATTGGGCAGGGGGTGGTGGGATTAATCTTTCTTAGGGACATAAGTGACTTTTTCTCTTTTTATATTTGTTTATTTAAACATATTTTATCCAATCAGATTTGCACAAGTGAAGTCCAAGCATGTACAGTATATATGTATTGTATTATATATAGCTTTCTTTGTGATGTATTGTAATTAATTTTTGACTAAATAATACTATATGTCTGAATCTTGATTAATTAATTAATTAATTCTGGCACTGTTTAGTTACCTAATATGAAATATGTGACAACTGCACCCTAGCATTTCCTGCGTCATGATGGTGCATAATGGCTCTATGCAGTATGCACATTTTTGGTGGAAGAGGTTCAGTTGTATGGCACAGAGATTGGGCCATGGCAAAAGGACAGGGCAGAGGGGGAGGTCACTTGGAGATATATGAATCTGTTTCCTTTTTTGTAATTCTTAATCAGTATTACAGAAGAAAGCAGAATCAGGAACAAGCTTAGATAACTATAATACATAAAAACAGTCGGTGTAGGGATTTAAAAGAAAACTAGGAAAATCTAGGGAAATATGTTGTTGCTGTTTGTCAAGGGGTCGCCTCAACAAACCATCCAGTCTGTACAGTACATACAAGCTCGTATGTACTGTACAAGTTTTACACCGAATGCACTTCCTGACACAACCCTCCCATTATATCCGGGCTTGGGACCGGCACTGCATCCAGTGGCTGGGGTTTGGGCACTGGCTGGGAATTGAACCTAGGCTTTTGCATGGCAGACAGAACACCTACTGCTGAGCCTAGGGAAATATATTGATTTAAAATGGTTAGTATTCCCATTAGTTCAAAGAAAGAGCTGAAAACCTGAGGAGAAAATCTCCTTGCAGCACTTGGATCACCATTGCTTTAACGAGTGCTGCCTAACTTGTCAGTTACTTTGGATAAAAGTATAAACTTTATAAGCACTCAAAGTATTTTAATAATAATGCAGTACATTCTCTTGGTTCAGGGTTCTTTAAAGTTTTTTTTTTTTGAATTGTTACAAACTGTAAAGGTTCTACTTTGAACCTTTTGTAAAAAGGAAACACCAGCTGAAGGTTTCTACATGGAGCTTTTAAGGGTTCTCCCAGTGGAACGATCTAAACACACTTAATGGTTTTGCATTTTCTAGAGTAAGTATAAGGTTTAGGGTACTATTTTTGTTTCCTTAGTCTGCCATATGATGAAAATGGAATTTACTGAAAGAGGATCAATTCAGTAAATGAATTGTAAGGATAAAACATCTAAAAAGACTTTTTATCTATGTACTTGTCTGTAGAAGAAAAGGAATCCATTTGACTGAACTGAAAATCCTCCACCACCTGCTTTCACAATCCAATTATACGTGTTTTCCTTTTCCCCACCTGAGCTCTTGCTGTCATTCCACTCACTGTCACAAGCACCATTCCGTTACGAATGGAATGTGATGACATGATGAGTCTGCTGCCATGGTACAGGCAAACAATTGTTAAATATTTCTTTGTTGAGTTTCAATTTCCTGAAGTTAATTAAAGACTTCCGATATAACGTTAGAGTGATAAAATGTAAATTCACATGTACAAGAAAAAAAAAATCAAAAAGATGTGAACATATTGTCATTCTTTTCCTCTTCTTACAGTACTTCTCTAGTTTTTTTAAGTTGGTGAGTTTGGAGAACATTTCAGCATAATTGCATTCAAACTTGTAGTATGAATTTGTGGGAGTTGACAAAGCACAGGCAGGGAAAGATCAATCAGAAAAACAGAAGTTTGTTTGATTCATAGTATTGATCGGCACAGGAGTGTTTTTTTTCTCTCCCTGAGCCTCAGGTGCAGCTGATCCTGATAGTTTCAGAGTTGTTATTGATCTTTGAGTCATCTCAGGGGCTTCCTGTGATTCTCAGATAGTGGAAGGCCTTTTGATCCATGGTAGGTGGGTTTCATCACAAAACAAAAGAATAGAATAATGGTTGTGCAACTGGTAAAGCTTAGACTGTGAAGCAATTGAAAACAGAAAAAGAGTATGCACCATTCCAACAGTGCAATGGCAGAAAATGAATTTCAGCCACAACCTCACTCACTCACGCACTCATCCTCTATATTGCTTTATGCTGCATACAGGGTCACAGGGGGCCTGGAGCCTCTCCCAACAGACTTGAGGCAGGGTACACCCTGGATAGGGTGCTAATCCATCACAGGGCACACACATAAACAACCACACACTACAGGCAATTTTGGAACGCCAATTAGTCACATCTTCATGTCTTTGGACTGTGGGAAAAAACACATCAGGCACAGAGAGAACATGCAAACTCCATGCACACAAAGATGGGAATCAAACCGGGCCGGGAATCAAACCTTGACCCTGGTGGTTCAAGGCAACAGTGCTAACCGCTAAGCCACCATGGTGCATCAGATTTAAAAAAATAAATAAATAAAACTCTATATATTTGGATTATCCCAGATACCTGAATTAATTCTTTAAAGTATAGTGAATATAGACTATAAAGAATGCTATGGTGTTAGATACTAGAATCACACATCCAGATGTGGGCAAAGTACATAAATCCTTGAGTAAAAGTACCCTAGGTAAAATACTACTCAAGGAAAATTAAAACTCCTCGATTTACCTGACCAAAAGCCCAAAGTACTTGGGTAGTAGTGTGTTGTTCCTAAATAAAATATAATGCACTCCTGAGCTTTTCTGTGTGTGCCACCTCAGTGCTTACCAACTCTGGTCATGGAGGACCCCCTGCTCTGCACATTTTAGTGTTTTCTCAGCTCCCAGCACACCTGATTTATCTAATTAGCTATTTATCAGTCTTTACTGAATAGTAGTGAGTGTGGTAGAGCAGGGAAAACACTCAAATGTGCAGGGCAGGGGGTCCTCCAGGATCAGGGGTGAGAACCACTGTGCTAGAATGTTGGCTTTACTCCAGTTCAGCAAAGCCATTGTCCTTTCTACAGCAAATGTTAAATACTGGTGGTCTGTTCACATTTTAGTGTTCGTTGTGCCTTTGTGTGCACATATTGTACATATATTAATGTATCATGTATAATATATTCTCCTATACTTAATGCTTTGGCAACTCTCTGGATTAATGTGTGTGTGAGGAATGGGGATTGTGTTATTCTACCTACCAGCTTCATGAACAACAAGCCCTGAACAGCAAATACAAGACTAATCTTTTTAATATCTCAAACAGCAGTTATGCAACCAAAGGTTCTATAACCTGTTTCCATTTGCATGTATAAATATATCTTACTCAGGTTCATATTCTACGTACTGCCATGAAGTGAAAGTGGAGGTGTTTCTTAGGCTTACCTGAGTGTCCTTAATTAGATATTGATTCGTGGTATTGACGCTGAGCTTTAACAGGCCACCAATGCGGCAGAACAAACTAAGTGTAAGGAGCTGAGCCAGGGGAGAACAATAATACAATTAAAAGTTGAAGCCGTCTTTAATTACACAGAAAGAACAAACAGCACTGGTTATGAAGCCATCTGCTTGTTTCGATAGGACGTCGTACTTCTATTTCCAATGCCAGATGGACTTTTCAAAAGACGTCTGTTCTAATGAACATTTAAATGCAATTTAAACTGAATAAAAGTCTTTTGATATTTGTCAGAGACTTCCCTAACTACAACTCTAAGACCAGCTGTTAATTTATCACAATGCTTCTATGTACCTTTTCAGATTTTCCTTTGCATGAAATAATAATAAAAAAAATAAAGATTTTACTTTGCTGCCATAATTCAGGCTAGCATTACCCTTTTTCACCGAAATGATCTTTTAGTGTGCTCTCAAAAAGAAGTTCTTTTTACCTCTACTTGTACATTTAAATATATATTTAAAACAGAAAACCGTAAGTTACAGGAATCGGTGTCAATAATAACAATTTTGTAAACTGCTGCTCAAAGCCTCCCCCTTACAGGATGCTGAGGAAGTGTATTTCTGGTCTTAAATTTGGCACTGGCACATATTTCTTTCCTTATAGCCAGGAAAGAAAGATGTCAGCAATCCCACAAGTCTATTATCTCACACTCTGGAGGCCACAAGTCATGAGGAAAAATGAAGAGTTTGTCATGCTTTTTCATTGCTTCCTCTCCTGCTGTCAGATTTTGGTGTCTGTATTGTAGCTTCGTTTGAATCTATCAAATGATATTTTTATTGGGAAGTGAGTAGAGGTCTGGCTTGGACAGAAACCACAAAGAAGGACACACATCAGCCACCAAAGGATGATATATAATCAGTTTATCTTATTAGCCAGCTAAAAATTGCTTGCAGTGCACTCTAACATGCCAGGGTACACTGCAGCATGCCTGAAAGCACATACACTAATAGTAAATATGTGCAAAATAAACTTAGTAGAAACATGATCTCTGTGTGTGTGTGTGTGTGTGTGTGTGTGTGTGTGTGTATGTGTGTGTGTGTGTGTGTGTGTGTGTGTGTGTGTGTGTGTGTGTATGTGTATGTGTCTGTCTGTCTCTCTTTTCCCCTTGAGTGTATCCTTCTGCAGGTATATATAGCGGCGGAATGTGGCAATAAATGACAACATTCTTTTTCATTATTTTCCTTACTGCTCTCCATCTTCCTATTCATGGCCTTTCTGCCCTTCTCACTACTTCACTCTTTTACTCTGTGTGTCTTTAATAGTGTGCGTGTGTGTGTGTGTGTGTGTGTGTGTGTGTGTGTGTGTGTGTGTGTGTGTGTGTGTGTGCCCCGCAGAGCAGCAGTTCTGACTCAGCAGACACCCAAGCCCTCTTCTCCTCTCCAGTCATTACCAGGCTGCTAGTATTTAAAAGTGATGACTGACTTTCGGCTCCTCATAAAAATGTCCATTATTAAAAATCCATGAGTCCCAAAGGTGGCAAACAATTGTGCTTGTATCAGAAGGGAGTATTTTTCTGCTTCTATTTCCATTATTGTGCTGGCAGGTGTCCTGTGAATCAATGGTTATTACATGAATGTTATTATTATTTATTGCAACAGGCTCCTTTTTGCAGAGTGGCATTGTAGGAAGGTCTTGACTTCCCAGGAGAGTAGTAAATTGAGGAATTTGTCTGTATAGTGTAAGACGGGATGGCTCTGTATTTTACTGTTACATTTTAATGTGTTTTGACCATGCTATTTTCTCCCTTTTTGCTCTACAGTTACATCATATAGCAATAGGAGTGTGAGACTTAAATATACTTGGATGCAGTGTGCATGTGCAAATTAACAAATTGACATTAACTGTATTGTGTCATACCTACAAGTGAAGTTTATTGTTCTTCCAGGTTAAAAAAAAAAAGTGTCTCTTAAAAAAAAAGTGATAAGTTGATTTTAGATTTAATTCAACATGTTAAATATATTTATTCAAATATTGTGAATTATTAGGGAAAGTCTACTGGAGATAGATCATATAGAGTTATTTCACACCATTAGGCTGTACCAAGAGACAGTGTTTGATGTAGGCTGGTATCCATTTGTATGAATTCCTGGCATTTTTGCTTGTGTTGTTCCAAAAACAAGGAAATGGTCAAACTGACATGGAAACTAATAATTCCATGGATAGTCTAATAATGATTGGACAGTTGGATTAAATTACATGAAATCAGGTGATGCAACAATCTAATTATAACTAATTATAATTGATTATAAATTGATTATCAAAATGAACAGACAACCAATGTAGATTTTTAAAAATGTTGTTAAATAGGGTAGCATGGTGTATTGGATGTAACTGATGTAACTGGCAACATCACTGTTTTATCATTTTTCCCCCTATGTTATCATCATATGTGATTAAACAGTAAGCCTGATTCAAATACTTAACCAAGCTGGGTACATATCAATCAACAGCTACTAATTGTATGACATTATGTAGACTTTTAGCAGATTCAGAGGTATCATCAAATATTGAATCACCTTCTTTAAAAATAGATACTGTATTGTATGATGTGGAAGCTTGAGGTTTATACTCATACGACTAATAATAACAGTATTCTTTACTTGATCCTGACTAAATGGAACTGGAACCTCATTACACACACCACCGAATCTGCCTGTGCTCAGCTATTGATTACATCTTATTTCTCTTTCTCTCCCCTCAAATAAACCACTATGATGTAGCCTTGCGACATGAATGGCATTATAAGCCATGAAGATGTAGCAGATTTTAGTTTATCTGATAGGAATAAGTAAATTGTCGTTTTAAGTAATGGACAGTTAAATGGATGGTTTGGGGGTTTTCAAGTCTCTTAAATTAAAATTGAGGTGAATATAAGTACATAATTAATAGTTCTTTATATTTCTAATTTTTTCTGCTTTGCACACTGACTTAACCAAGACATTTCTCACCCAGAACAAGAAGTCCAATTTAAATAATCAGGGCCAAATTCCACCCCCTCTCATTAAATCAAGTTGATATCTTGCACACAATGGATTGGCACCCTGTCCAGGCTGTACCCCGCCTAGTGCCCCAATTCTCCTGAGATAGGCTCCAGGCCCCCCACGACCCTGAATACAGGATAAAGCGGTATAGACAATGATGACGATATCTTGCACAGTTATGGTGTTTTTAATACACATTTAATGCTCTCTTATTTTAAAAATTTCCCCAGAGCTAGCTGAATGGCTAACTCGAGTTGATATGACGATTTCAGGAGAAAGAAAATAATTAAATTTGTACTCAGTCAACTGCAAGTTTGACACATGTCAACTAACTTAAGCTCAGTGGTACTGCAGAAACTTTATATGAGTCTCAGCTAAACTTTGGCATTCATGGAGGAAGGGTTTTGGATAAGTACATTCAGAGGTGGGTAGTAACGAGTTACATTTACTCTGTTATATTTACATGAGTAACTTTTTGGAAAAGATGTACGTCTATGAGTAGTTTTACTGCAGCATACTTTTTACTTTTACTTGAGTAGATTTGTGAAGAAGAAACATTACTCTTTCTCCGCTACATTCGGCTACACTCGACTCATTATTTTTATAACCATTTATTCTAAACATGCCGCCGGTAGAGCTGCCGCATGACTGTTTCACCAATCAGACGCAGCGACAATAATCACATGACTCCGTGGGACCAATCAGCCGCAATAACAATAACCACAGCTTCAGTCGGTGTTCTATAAATTCATGCTACCTGTGAATCCGTATTGCATACTCTCACTGCGCATGCGCAAACAAAAGTTTCCGCACCTTTTTCTAATTTTGCGGAACGGCCATAAATACATGAGGCTGCTAGTGGGATCTTGCGGTAACTGTACAATCTTGCGGTGAGTATAGAATCCTTTTTTTTTTATGTTTGTGTGATTATATGTTACCTTTAATTGTACATATAATGTTATTTTAACAGTCTAGGACTATATAAGTATATTTCAGTACAGAATTAATCGCCAACACACTTGTAAATGTTTGTGCATCCCAAAAAATATGATGCACCCTTGGCATCATATACAAAGCATGTTTCGCTTGTAAAAAAAACAACAACTTCAAGTCTTTTCTATCTGACAAAAACAGACACTTCAGCATATACTGTGTGTATATATACAAATATATATTTATTATAATTTCTAAAAGAAAAAAGGAAATTGCAATTGCGAGTGAGGCAGTTACTCAGTACTTGAGTAGTCTTTTCACTGAATACTTCTTTACTCTTACTTGAGTAATATTTTGGATGACTACTTTTTACTTCTACTTAAGTAATATTATTTTGAAGTACACCTACTCTTACTTGAGTACATTTTTGGCCTACTTAAGCAGTGCACATCTTTTACCCAAACTGGTCACCCATAGATTAATATGCCAAGAACTACTAGAGTACTGTCACTTCTTTTATATTTTTTTGTTTATGTGTTTGTTTCTTTGCTTTACGACAAGCACAGAAGACAGTAAAAGCTTATTAATAATAATTAATTTTCAATCAAATTTCATTATTTTTAAGATAATCAGTCTTGTTCCTATTGCTTGCTCATTTTCAAAGTTTTAAAAGTAATGCATCATGCTGGACTTTAGTAAAAATTCAAATTTTTGAGTTTAATTCTTGGTAAATAATTGGATTCAGTGTCCTTTAGAGGAATTACAGGAGGCTGACTGATGAGTTTGCGAACTGCAGGTTGTATGGGGTTGGATGTATGAAGAGATGGATGGAGGTGTACGGAAGCGTTCTGTGAGGGAAATGAAGCGTAAAGCCACTTGGCGTCATACTGCGATCAAATGTTGCCAAGAAAGGCAATTTTGCTCAGTTTTGAGGAACCAGTCACCTCAAAGATATCACACCTACCACATAATTACACTGACACGAGCAGATATTGTACTCTCTGACTTTTTAACCTCATTTTTACTGTTTTCTGGTAATATATACTGTGGCTCACATACTGATACATATTAGCTAATATAAGCATGATATAAGATGATAAATTTAATCTCCCGAATAGCCAACATCTGGACTCTTTAGACCATGCGATGTCTACTCTCATTTTTTTCACAAAGCCTTCAAGTGATCCCCTATCACAGTTTTTTATTCTTTTGTCCACATTGCACAGACACAGTTGTGGGTCAGCACTATTCTTCCAGGTTTTAATAATGTGTTGGATTGGTCAAATAAAATGACCCATCCTAAATAACTTTTTGGCCAGGGATTGTAGTGTTTAGGGCCTTATGATTTCCATAATGAAGCGAGCATGGATTGGATTATGAATTGAGACATATGAATAAGATTTTAGATTTAAAACATAAATTTGTATTTTTTTTTTAGCAAGCGATATTGATTGCAAAAATTATCATTTGCATCTGTCTTCAATTATACATTACAGCATATGCTGTCCAATACCTGCACCTCAGCATGTAGTACCATGCGGCTAATGGCAATGATATTAATGAAGGTCCCCCAAAAAGATAATTTTAACTCTTTCCGAGCAATATTTAAAGCAATATAAGTAATATTCTCAGTAAAGTGTTAATGGATAAAAAAAAAATCTTAGTAATTGGCAATGTAAACATGTGAAGCAGAATTATAATGAATTACGAAGGAAGCAAACAAACAAACTAACAAACAAATAACTGTTATTAATAATGAAAGGCGGGGCCACCTCACAGCTCCAGGATCCTGGATTTTATCCTGCTCTCAGATGTTGGTTATCATCCTGTCCGTGTGGGTTTCTTCAGGATTCTTGGTTATTCTCCAGCCTTCTAAAAACATGCACGTGGATGGGTTGGCTATACTAAATTACCTACAGATTACAAACCTAAATGAATGGGTAAATATGTGTGCACGGTCCCCCATGGAGGAGTAACATCCTCTCCAGGGATTATTTGTTCACCTCAGGCCAAGAAAGGAATAGCTTTGCATGCACAAATCCTGACCAGGATAAAGAAGTTACTAAACATGAATGAGTGATAATAACAATACTGAATCAATATTGATTAATCACCTTGCAATGAAATGACCTTGAACAATTACCTTTGTTTGCACAACCACAAAAACACACTGTGATATGTGATAAATAATGATAAATAATCATGAATAATCATGATTTTAGAACGTACATCTCTAGTAATTCTTACCTTTTTCTCATAACAGTCACTCAGCCTTACAGAATGCTTGCAGAATAATTACCTTTACCTTATCTTCTACATTATATTCCTTCCATCCTATTTTTCCCCATTTTTTAAAATAATAACCAAATCTTCTCTTCTACACTTCTTTCTTTTTTCCTCCACATAGAGGCTAATTTCATGAAGCACCTTTGCCCCCTGCGTCTTTAAAAATCGAGTACTGAGGAAGTCAATCACACACATGTCTAAAAAATGAGGCAAGGAAAGAAGGCCGCAGGATATCATTAAATTTCTGTCAGCATCTTTATGGTTTGTTCCCTGAAAATACTTATATGTACCATTTTTTGTTTTTGTTTTTTAATTTTATCAAATGGTAACCATAATGTGACATTGCAATACAATAAATATGGCCATTAAATGTAAAAGGAGAAAAATAGAAGGTGTGTGTGTGTGTGTGTGTATGTGTGTGTGTGTGTGTGTATGTGTGTGTGTGTGTGTGGGTGGGTGTGTGTGTGTGAGTGTGGGTGTGTGTGTGTGTGTGGGTGTGTGTGTGTGTGGGTGTGTGTGTATAGTATGTTATCAGTTGATATTCTGGCAAAATCCTTTAACACTCCTGTGTAAGTTCAGTTCAACAGTGAGGAAAGAAGCAGCTGGGGAATATCTTTAGATAGGTTTAGATTTTTCTAGAATTTATGTTCTTGTTCTCAGTGGATTTCTCTCTCTCTCTCTCTCTCTCTCTCTCTCTCTCGCTCTCTCTCATATCGCTTTTGTCTTTGCCCTCTTTATCCCTTCAGTTGCTCACCGCAACAAGGGGCATTCATTAGACAATTCCCCACCATGCCACTCACCTTTCCTGGGTCTCCCTCCTCCCTTATGGTCTTACAAAAACCTCTCTCTCTACACACACACAAACACACAATAAGCTCTAGTCTAATGAGTTTCAGTTCAAATAACTTTCTTACTTGCTGCGCTTCAGCACCATTCACTTAAGAAATAAACAAGTATCTACTAGTTTGGTATTTCGGCTAAATCCAACTTCCTTTTTTCATACACAGTGGTATCACAGGCACAGGGTAATGTGCATTCAAAAACTGCACTGCATAATTTTGACATGGAAACAGCAGTAACCTTGAGTAAGTGCCGTAGATGGATTTAATGATAGAGGATATCAAATAATGGTGTCTTTGGTATAAGAAGCTTGCACAGTGAGCTAATCTTGTTCCCATAAGTGTTGCACCTCTGGAGTGCTAGGCTTGTTTGTGTGAGTGCCTTGTTCCTGTGGGAGATACTGCATCTTGGGTGCACGATTTTTTTTCTTTTTTTTTTTTTTCTTTAAAGGAACAATGTTAGGAAAAGGAGGCTGGAGTGAAGGTGCTCCGTCTGGTAGCACAGCAGATAAAAGTCCTGGACAGACACCAGAGACATCATTAGTGGACCAGGAAGGTCTCTGGCTATGGGCTAACATATGTGAACGAGGGCAAACCACTAGAAATTCTCCAGAGTAAAGCCTCCAGAGTAGCATTACATAGCAACTTCAAATCCACCGAGAAATCTCAGATGTGTTGTATTTTTCATTCCCTTTTGTTTTTGTACCTGTTCAGATACCAGATACCATTCTACTCACAAATATACTGTGTAGATGGTGCATTGCAGCTACACCGAATGGTGCTGGCTGGAATTTGTAATAAGCATTTCATCCCTTCATGGCTTTACAAGGCATTGGTGCAGGACTGGATTTAAATGGATCTTTCTCTTTAAGAGGAAGCCTGCAAAAGAGCTTCTCTAGGTTACAAGAATTGAAAATATGGTCTTAGCTAGAATATAGTAATTATTGCAGGATTCAAAAAGAAGAATGAGGTCAACAACGAGCCGGAGTGATAATTGGACGCACAAGAAAACATGTGGTAACATTTTTAACATAGTTTTTCATGGCTCATTGAAAGCAATTAGCAAAATGTTCACAGTAGTCACAATAAATAGGAGCTGTTTAACATGTGTCTCTTCTTAGCCTCTCCATATCAACAATAAAATTGTGTTTTGGCACAGTTTAGTTAATCGTTTTTGGAATTCATTGTGCATTAAAATGAGCAGAGTAGCAGCTGGATCGGTGCCATGTATCTTTCACCTGAAAATACGGATACAATTTACCCTAAAACCATGTTTAAGGAACGTAATTGGATGGTAATTACATTAAAAGTATGGATTCCAGAACTTGACCCCAGATGGACACCATACTTTTTTCCTAATCATGCTATTCTTTTTAAATAATGCTTTACAATTAAGATGTGTCAGGGTAGCAACAAGAGCACAGAACTACTGTACAATACCCATCGGCCACTGCACAGCACGTGACCACACCAGATACCAAAAAAAAAACAAAAAAACATCAAGCCCACATGAATCACCTTATGCGATAATGCTTAAGTTAATTGTGGGTGAATGTTTGTATATACAATCAGTCTTTACCAGTGTTGTTGTTCCCTGTGTGCAGTGCATTTAGTTCTAAATTGAATGATCCTTCCTTTTTGTCTATAATTCACTGTAATTCTTGGTTATGGATTTTATGTTCATCTTTGTGTTTGCCTTGTTTTCAAGTCATTTGCACTTGCCTTGTTTTCAAGTCATCTGCCTTTACTAATGATCCAAGCCAGTACTAATCTAACATTGGAACATTTTACCATCTGTTAGTCACAAACAGTATGCACATACTGTATAGCATATGTGACTAAATACCAACGGCAAAATTCCTTGCACTGATATAACAGTATAGTGGGAAGGGCGAGCTTACATTTCTTGGGCACACATTTTAAAAAAGGCAGTAGGTGTGTTTGAAAAGGCGTGTCTAATTTCTGCCATCACTTTCAATTTTGAACAATATGTGTGGAATAAAACGTGAAGTGGTCGGAAAATAATCCATGTCAGGATGGTACCAGATAAAGTAAAACAGAGTTATTGCACCACAACACTTGATTGTGCATTATCCGTTCCTTAAAGCAGGAAAAGACTGCTATGTCCAACTTCAGACTAATAGTAACTTCACAGTAAAATCTCTAGTGCCGATTTAACACTTTCAGCGTTCATATAAATCCAACTGAACCCATATACAGTAAACACTAGATAGTGTTATTTCAACTAGTTATAGAAACCATTATTTTTCATGCAAGCAAAGAAACGTGTTCATATTTAGATTTTGCAGGGTTTTAAAACTCTTTTTTTGTTGTTGTTGCTTGCTATTTATTGTCATGAATATAAATCCATATTCAATAAAAGTTTGGTTTGACACATCCTCTTGTTTATTTTCCTGTGTTTTTTGCACTGTCAGATTCACTCAATATTGTTAAGGCTACACTAGTGCAGGATGGTTATAGTGTTATAGTGTTAAATATGTTCAAAACTGTTAAATGTGTTTTTGCCATAGTACTTCCCCATGATCAATCCATAGTAAGTATGATATTCATAATTTGCAAGGAAAATAAGTACGTACAACAAGATAGAAGATGTATGGTTTTTCTCATGACCGCATTTGTAAATAAAATAAATCACTCCATTTGTGGGTGCAACCCATAATTTGGGGGGTTTATATCAGCGTACCACATCCTAAAACTAAAACAATAATAAATTATATGTTTAACAATATGGATATGGATAAAACAGGATATTTTTTAAATGTCAGATGTTTTACTTACCTACAGTGGCGGCTGGTGCAAAAAAAATTTTGGGGGGGGCGCAAACAAAATTAAAATTAAACTTTTAATGCTCACCTGTAAATAGCCACTTATCAGGTGATTAAGCATCATTACTACTAGAATAAAGTAAAGGCATGACTCACATGACTCACGTCAGCAGCTCCGCTTGCCATAAGAAGTGCTGGAAAAGACTCGTTGAAAATGGTCCAATCACATGAGCCCAAATATTTAAAAACAATATTGATTCGCTAAGAACAAAAAGTGGGAGGGTTCAGGGCGCACAGAGCTGCGCTCGAAGGATGATTTGACAAAATCCAATCAGAGCTCAGCCTCAAATCACATGCTTTTTAAAAACATACATGCCTACATAGACACTCGTTTGCCCCGTGTACACGAACACAAATGAACGTAATACAGTTTAGATTTTTTTTAATTGCAAATAAATTATATTAAGAAATACAGCGGAATATTGTGACTGAATGACTTTATTTCATTATTAAAATAAATAATTATGTTAAATAATTACATGTTAAAGGAGCATTCATCTCTGCCTAACTTTAAGGGGGGCTGCTTACATACTACTGTACATCAGTCATGTCACCTCACACTCTGATGAAAGCCTTTTATAACCCGTCCTTCATTGCCTTATCAAATAACAATGAAGAACAATGTTTATGCATGTGCTATGAGGTTCCAAATTAGATCCTCATCAACTTAAGACTAAATAAAACTTAAAGCATTTTCAGACATCTAAAAGAATATTAGATCAAAGAATGGATTCCTTAATTAATCAATATCCATCCTGCATAAACTGCTGTAGTTAGCGAACAACAAATAATGTTCCTAAAAACAAAAGGAGAAAGAGGTTGTGAGTGGTAACGATGATTAAAACATCCATGCCGTATTTGTTCTTGTAGTCTGGGCCGATGTGCTGTTACCTGCTACATTATGCATGCCACCAGTCAGACAGTGATGCAGGAAATGCGCCACAGCATGTGTGCTTGAAGGGCAGGAAACAAGAGGAGTGGCTGGAAGGCGTGCATCAGTACTGTCGCTGCATGTCCGGACTCCTCCTGTGGTCATTGTTTTTGATTTTTGATTCGGGTTGCTGAGCAGGTAATTACTGTTGCTCAATGTAAAACACGCTGTTCTCAGGTAATGCTGAGGCAATGCCACATCAGGGTTTTCTTTTCTCCTGCAGTGGGTAAGATTACAGCTAGGGGGTAAACCGATCTGATCTCAAAGCAATAATTAAAAGCTATAGTATCTGTTACATGTAAGCCCTATAAGCGAAAAGAGATTGGATTGTAAATGCTATAGGAGTCTTGTGCTCTGTGTCAGAAATTGTGGAAAAGAATATAAGGAATTTGGAAATACCTTTGTAAAGACTTTTTATTATTTATATATATATTTTTAAACAGATAAAATGCAGCAGGATACAGCCTCATGGGACTAAACTGGGTCTATCCTTGTGAAGATCCTGATATGAGAAATGATGGTTATTAATCTTTTGCCAAACCTCCTCATAATTGTGTTGATCAAGTTCTAATAAGTAAAAACAGGTAGGAGAAGTTATCCAATACACAACATTGCAGTTGGGGTCAAAGAAGGTTAAATCTGTTCTACAATTCTACAGTAGCCTGCTTGATTTTCTTGGGAAAAAAACCCACTACACTACCGAGTAATTTAATAGAAAGTACAGTAAGATAATAACATGTCCAGTATCATTAGTAACAGTACAGTACAGTACTTCTAACATATGAGCCTTTTGTTTCAAATCACTACTGTATTTCCTTTCCGTTTATTGCAAAGTTTCTCACTTCTGACTCATTGTTACAGCCTTTAGATCTGGCAAAATATCAATCATCAATGCAAATTATAACATGTTTGCCATTGAAAACCGACTGGTTTGATTGATACTGATACTCTCATTACATTCTTCATCTAAATTATGACCAAGGACAAAAGTCACCAGGTAAACTAACCACAACTGTAATATTGTAATAACCACAAATGTAATATTGTGATTATGATACATTCTCATAGGCAACATAGCTATCAAACGAAGATAATCAAACTACTTAAAAATACTACCTACATGAGCAATACAAAACCACCAGTAGCACACAACCTAGATAAAGAACAGAAGTATATCTATAAAAGTACAGCTGTGACGTTATGTTAATATACAGTACAGACCAAAAGTTTGAACACACCTTCTCATTCAAAGAGGTTGAATTTGTATTATGGCAAGAAAAAAGCAGCTAAGTGAAGAAAAAAACAAGCGGCCATCATTACTTTAAGAAATGAAGGTCAGTCAGTCCGAAAAATTGGGAAAACTTTGAAAGTGTCCCCAAGTGCAGTCACAAAAACCATCAAGCGCTACAAAGAAACTGGCTGACATGCGGACCGCCCCAGGAAAGGAAGACCGAGAGTCACCTCTGCTGCGGAGGATAAGTTCATCCGAGTCACCAGCCTCAGAAATGACAGGTTAACAGCAGCTCAGATCAGAGAGCAGGTCAATGCCACACAGAGTTCTAGCAGCAGACACATCTCTAGAACACCTAGGGTCAGGGGTAGCTCAGTGGTTAAGGCATTGGACTACGGTTCGGAAGGTCCCAGGTTCAAGTCCCACTTCCACCAAGTTGTCCCTGTTGTCCCTGTCCCCAACTGCTCAGATAAGATTAAAAAAAATAAGTTACTCTGGATAAGGGCGTCTGCCAAATGCCTAGATGTAGAGGAGACTGTGTGAATCAGGCCTTCATGGTAGAATATCTGCTAGGAAACCACTGCTAAGGACAGGCAACAAGCAGAAGAGACTTGTTTGGGATAAAGAACACAATAAAGAAAACTCTTTGAATGAGAAGGTGTGTCCAAACTTTTGGTCTGTACTGTAGATATTGTAACCACTGTTACCAATACCTGTATGTACTCCTGTGCATATGTACTGCATATGCATTCTATTTAAAAATTATACAGTATATTACTGGAAGAAAATGCTGGCAATTTGGCTTTTTTTTTTTCTTTTCTACAGTGCAGGGTGCAACTGCAGCAGCTGTGTATGAAGGTGATCAGTGTTGTGCTTGTGTTCATGTGTAATTGATAGTGACTTGTGGTTAAGGATGGTGGTCTATGAGTCTACACATTCAAGGGTTACTATTCTCACTCATAAACACTATGTCCATGTTACACCCTGTTTAAAACATACTGTGTTTCCTGTTAATTGTCAGATGTCTTAATTGACATGACATGTGACTGCAATTTTCAAGGACTCTACCGAATAAAGGTGAGACAGAACTGGTGAACAGATGTGCTATGAGGGGGGAAAAAAATCATAAACTCCCTCACTAGTACTCACTCCAGCACTGTCGGCAGGTTTAAGTACCACATGTGAGTGGTTTAATCCACCCTTTATCCAGTGCTCAGAAAAATGGAAATGTGTGTTATCTATAGTGAAATACCCTTCACCTGCCCAGCAGAGCTCTGCAATACATATTCATTGAGTTCATTAATTATATGTGCAGAACTTTATGTCACCTTGCTGAAGGAAAGAGACTCTGTGAATCAGATTGAAGTAAGTGGACCTTGTCACCTTCTTCATGCATATTTAACTAAGACCTACTTCAGCTACAGAGAGAAGACGCTCACTCCCTGTTCTGTCTGCCATCAGAGACTTTAGGGAAAATGTGTGTTTCTTGTGTACTTTACCATTTCCCAGTCTGTCCTGTCTGATTTCCCCTAATAGGAGCTGAGTCCTCTCTGATCTATTCTATGTGGAAATATACTAGAGTAAATTTGAGAGAAAATGACCGAGAGACAGTAAAGATGACAGACAGACAGAGGCACACACACACACATTCATTTTATGTTGGTGAGGTTTGATTGGTGTGTTGGGGAAGGTCACGCTGTGATGTATGATGCATTCCCAATGTATGTGCAGAGCTTTACATCAGCAACTCTGCTGATATTCATATGAAGACATTAGATTCAGCTTTGCACCTGGATATGCCACACTTTCATGTCACAGATGAATAATTATACTCTATGTTGTGATTTTATGTTTTGATTAAGTAGAATTATTGTATCTACTATGCATATATTTTATGTTAATTATCTAAATCATATTGCTATTCTTTACTTTACAGTTGAGCAGCGCTTCACAAAGTGCCACGACAGTTCACACAGACAGACTTCTATCCTTCTTTATTAGGTAAGCTAATTCCTTATATATATTTTTTTCTTAAAAAAAATACTCCTTAATAATTGTAACAGCCAGGGTAATAAGTCAAAATATGTGAAGGTTAAACATCTGGATTACATTTAAACTACTTCATGAAATTTTAATAAATTTAGCAATCATTTTTTGGCCAAACTTATTTGGAATTTTGGCCAGCATGAAAAGAAAAATTAACCCAAGCCCACAACATCATCATTTTAAACACTCTCTCACTCACTCATCATCTATACCACTTAATCCTGTATTCAGGGTCATGGGGGCCTGAAGCCTATCCCAGGAGTCTTAGGGCACAAGGCGGGGTACACCCTGGACAGAGTGTCAATCCATTGCAGGGCACACACACACACACATACATTCACATTACATTCACTATGGCCAAATTAACCTAACCTACATGCCTTTGGACTGTGGGAGGAAACCCACCAAGCACGGGGAGAACAAGCAAACTCCATACACACAGAGACGGGAATTGAACCTGGCCAGGAATCAAACCCAGACCCTGGAGGTGCAAGGCGACAGTGCTAACCACTACACCACCGTGCCGCCCATTTTAATCACAAATTTGCTATTTGTATTAGAACATAGTATTACACAATAATAGATAGTTGCTGTATACAAAATATCTAACATCATGCAACAAATATGGTATAATAAAGTGTGAACACAAATACTGGTTTAAAAAAAATGCTAAGTTTACCATTTTTGGGGACAATTACCCCGACCATACTCACCTTATGAAAAACGCCAGCAGTTAAGGAAAAAACAATAAGTATAACAGAAGTCTTAATAGTCTTAAGATTACCTTTTCAGTAGCAGCTGATATGTTGATGGATAAAAATTTTGTTTTATCTGAGCAACTTATTATACTTTATGACTGAGATAATAATTATACAATCATCAAAATCTAACTGTATGCACAATTCAACATTATTCACAAGATGGCAGCAAGTTAATTACCCTTAACGTTCCATTTCAATCTGCTCTTGAGCCATGTAGCTAGCTAACATAAATGCAATATGTACCCTGTTTATAAGCAACCTCTGTTCAGGAATCCATGGCTATGCAATAAAAGAAGGCAAAACCCCATAATTTCCATACAGAATAATGCTAAAATGAAAAATCTGCTTTTAACAATAGTAAAACAAAAGACTGTCTGCTTGATGCATTGCTATGCTTTGGTGTTGTTGAAGTGAGGTAATTTGGAGCACTATCACACCACTTACTATCTAAATTCAAGCATTTATTTCCACCCAAGAGCCAAAATATGAGAGAAAAGAATTGAAAAGGATTCAAGAGTTACAAATGCTTTCAAAAGACCAGGAATCAATTATCACAAAGCTACTAAGAGAGCAAAAGCTGCTACAGATGCTTTATACAGCGTTAAACAACTCTTGGCAAAGCACATGAAGCCCTTTAACTGTTAGTTTTTAAAAGAAGTCATGACTCACTGCTGACACGCTATTCACAGATGTTTGAAAAAAAAGAAGAAGGCATTAACACTACATGTACTGTAAAAGTGTGCCACTGTAAAAAGTGTGTATTAACTGTACATGTTGCCTTAATATATAATAATGGTATAAATGTCTTTCTGTTTCTGTTAACATGTCGCTGTGATTATTGAACCCTGTAATGATAGATGAACCTCTTTATTATAAGTAAAGTAAAATGATATTTCCCTTGGTGGATCTTTTCTTTTGCCAGCATACAGTATAGTGTGATAGAGCTTACATCAAATTTAGAGTTCAAAAGTGATCTTCTGCTCAAAATGTCAGCTTGCAAAGCTCGCGCAGTCTTCTCAGGCAGCTGATCCTCTATTTCTTTTCTACAGTATTTCTTTTTTTTTTTTTTAGCTATCTGAGCAGGAAGGGCGTGGAACACTTTGCGCCGGCGATGATCAGAATGAGCTCTTTCTAATTGAGGTCAACCTTTTCACCAGTCATGGAAAATAGTACATGCTGCACAGAATTTATGATCAGAAATTTAACTGCGTTCAAATGATTTCAAATATGTGGCCATACAATATAAATGTCAAACTAGTACTGTTGAACACTTAGAATGTCACCGGGGTGAAGGTAGTTTAAATTCTTGCCAGTACTATGTAGCCAAACGGTAAGGAGAATAAACCATGAAGGTGGTCAAAATCCAGTAAGTTGCTCATTATGTCTCCATTTATATTTATAGAATAGTCTCAGCTAACTAACTGTTTTGGGAATCCCAGATAGCATAAAATGCGAAGATAGTGTGCAAAGTCTTGTTCCGAACACCAAGAACACCTTGTTCACAATTTGGAGAGGGATTTGGAATTCAGCATTGTAATAGAAGCTAGTTACTGTAGCTTTGTAGCTTATGTTATCCATCAACAAAGCAGGTAAGTAATGAATGGGTCAGGATGTAGGGCAGTGGAAGCTCGGAGGGTTAAAGCACTGAGTTACCAATCAGAAGGTTGGCGGGGCAATCCCCAGCTCCACCAGGTTGCCATTGCTGGGCCCTTAAATCCTTAACCTTATCTGCTCCAAGGGGGCCCATTATGACTGACCCTGCTCTCTGGCCCCAGCTACTGTACAGTATGCTGGCATATGCAAAGAAAGAATTTTATTAGTAATGTACTGTATATGCGGTGGGTGGCACGGTGGTGTAGTGGTTAGCACTGTTGCCTTGCACCGCCAGGGTCCAGGTTCGATCCCCGGCCTGGCTCGATTTCTGTCTCTGTGTGCATGGAGTTTGCATGTTCTCCTCGTGCTTGGTGGGTTTCATCCGGATACTCCGGTTTCCTCCCACAGTCCAAAAACATGTAGGTTAGGCTAATTGGCGTTCCCAAATTGCCCGTAGTGTGTGAATGGGTGAGTGTATGTGTGTGTGTCTGTGCCCTGCGATGGATTGGCAGGGTGTACCTGCCATGTGCCCTAAGTCTCCTGGGATAGACTCCAGGCCCCCCGTGACCCTG
Source organism: Clarias magur (assembly GCA_013621035.1). NCBI lineage: Eukaryota > Metazoa > Chordata > Actinopteri > Siluriformes > Clariidae > Clarias > Clarias magur. Next base: position 921,615 of record QNUK01000008.1, read on the forward strand.
AATATAGGATTAAGTGGTATAGATAATGAGTGAGTGAGTATATGCGGTGTAGTGTTTAGCACTGTCGCCATGCACCTCCAGGGTCCGGGTTCAATTCCCAGCCAGGATCAATTCCTGTCCCTGTGTGCATGGAGTTTGCATGTCCTCCTGGTGCTTGATGTGTTTCCTCTGGGTACTCTCCTCCGGTTTTCTCTCACAGTCCCCCCGTGACCCTGAATACAGGATTAAGTGGTTTAGATGATGAGTGAGTGAGTATATGCGGTGTAGTGATTAGCACTGTCGCCATGCCCCTCCAGAGTCCGGGTTCAATTCCCAGCCAGGATCAATTCCTGTCTCTGTGTGCAAAAGTAATGCCAATTGTTTTGTGCATGGTCTGATCCAGAATTCTTCCTTCTGACAAAGTAACTCCCTATATGTAAAGATAAATAATTATACCATCATTTAAATATAAGACTTGAAGAAAACAGTTACTAAATGTGTGTGTTTAAAAAAACTTCAGAAGCCCTTAGGGTTTTTTTATAAGGGAGGATTGACCATTTGTCTTCCATATTAATAGAGCTTAACTTCAATGTCTGAATATATAGATAAAAATATTTTCTGCAATAATCTCCCCTATTGATGAAATGGATAAAGATTAGGTGAAAAAAAAAAACGGTCGTTGGCTGTTTCATTTAATTCAATTCAATCCCAGACTGCAAAACATTTACAAGCACATATAAATTTCATTAAACCGCTTTGTAATTACACACAAGGGTGTGTCAGCAGTAACTCGGGACTGGATCTTGTGTCCCTCACGCTGTTGCCTAGTTACGCTGGCTGTAGATATGATGCCGGCAGGGCAGGTTGTGCCCAGACCTAATGGCTGTCGGCAAAGGCAAGAAAGCAGCTGTAAACAACTTTCTCATAAGCTGTGAAAAAACTGCCTGCGGGTGCTGCAGTTTATTCATGAGGCAGTGTGTAAGCCAAGGTTGAGAACACAGGTGCATGTATTTTGTAACACCCACCAATTACATAGATGTTAGTAGCTTAATCGAACTACGCTGTTGAGGTCACACGTTAAAGGAAACTGAAGTTTAATTGATTATTAAATGATATGCAGCACCACCATAGCGGTCCCAGATAGCCAGGGGAGCTTTATATGGACCAAATACTGTTTGTAAATGCTTAAATTGCGAAATGAACAAATCTCTTTCATACTCAGATTTAAGCCTGTGTGTCTCTGATGGATTCAAGCACTAATGCAGACTGCAGTGTCATTGCTATACTTTGTTACTGAACTGATCCATCAAGGCTCCACACACACACACACACACACACACACACGCGCACACATACAAAGTTGATCCATCACGAGTCCCCTGTCTTGATGTCTGGTGGATGGTGAGAAGTGATTAAGCCCTGCAGACTCTTTTTATCATCTGCCTCTGTGTGTGTGTGTGTGTGTGTGTGTGTGTGTGTGTGTGTGTGTGTGTGTGTGTGTGTGTGTGTGTGTGTGTGTGTGTGTGTGTGAGTGTGTCTGAGTGTCAGTCTAGCTACACACACTCCCACACATCAGAGCCAAGTGACTAAGAGATACACCATCATTAAACCTGCAGAGCTTCAGCCAGCAGGCTACTGCTAGTAATCCAGAGAGTGAGGGCAGGAGTGTAGTTTATACAGAGGGATAAGTGTTGCCACGCCCACAGACACTACACACACTGTGTTACAGTACTGCTTGGGTGTTGTGTTGTGTGTAGCCGTAGTTTTCTGCAACATACCCTTTAACTGGAATGGTGCTATCTGATATAGCATGCAGCAGTGTACTGGATGCAATCGACTGTCGTCACCGTAGTGAAGTAATCAAAGTCACCCAGAGGCTGGAAGCAGATGTGTGCATGTGTATACAGCTGCCTAACTGCCCTAATTACCAAGATTACTCATGTAGCTGTGCTTCAGCACTGTACAATACCCAGTGTAAATGAGCAGGAAAATGATGGTTGGCTAAATCTGACTCTTGGCCAAGTGTGTGTGTGTGTGTGTGTGTGTGTGTGTGTGTGTGTGTGTGTGTGTGCACGTGCATGCGTGCATGCGTGCGTGCGTGTGTGTGTGTGTGTGAGAGAGAGAGAGAGAGAGAGAGAGAGAGAGAGAGACTTATGAATGTTTCTGAAGACCAAATATCTCAAAGATTGAAAGACGACAATATTGACCTTTAACAAACAATTGGTTGGTCCCTTAAAGGAAAAATGTGCATTTTTCCATATAAAAAGCAGCTTTTATTTATAAAATGAAAAGATTCTAAAGATTTCCCAATGTAGATAAGATAGGTATAAACAGCATTGTGTGTGTACAAGTATCTAAATGATGTCTGTGCATATTATGGTCTGTTTCTATCTGTTTTCAGTGTTGTCACCCTTTATTTGTATGGTTGCAGTCTTTTGTCTCTGAAATGTCACTGGAGTCTAGAACTTTATGGTCCCCTTTATTTTGCTCCCCTTTTACTTATTTCTTATTGCTTATTTTTTTATTTCTTATCATCTTTTTGAGCTTTTTATCTGGACCTTAGGGCCAAGCAAGCATACCCCTCTAGCTGTCTCTCACTGATTGACAGAAAAGAACACTAAAACCACTCTGAACAAGGTGGTGCTTTTTTTCGCTCGGAAATCCTGCAGCACACTGCTCTCAGGAATACAATAATCCCCAACAGCTAGGCTCTTTCTGGGCATTATATAAATGTCATTTATATAATCCCTTTTCTAGTTCAAGAAAGTTGGGCCAGATGTCCCTGTGAGTATTTCTGACACACTGTTTATGAAATGCAAGGGACAGCTCTTGCTTTTACGCAGGGCCAAAAAGACACGCATTGAGACTGGCAGTTTTTGTTTTACGTTCATCTGAAAGGAGGAGGAAAGATGGATTAGACAACAGGTATGTTATAATCACATTCTGGACTCAATTCCATCGGTGGGAATTGAATGTTTTATATTAGCTGCTATCACTGTGAGATTTATGTGTTCTTTTGAGTTGCGTGCCTGAATAGGGATCGATGTCCGCGGCCTTGAGAGAGACACAGTAATAGCTCTTGGAGCGGTAACAGGGAGTGGGTGGAAGGTGTGTGAATGACAGGAAGTCGGCTTTGCCAGCACTATGACATTAATAATGATCTGAACAATTGTTTCTTTTATGTTTCTGCTATTATTTTCATAGCTCACCTAACCTTGTCTCCGTTTTTTTATGGCCAAAAAGATTGGCACGATTATGCAAGTGGAAATTAAAAATAAGCCTTCTAATGTTCATAACCTTTTTCTTCCTGTTGTTAGGTAGGTTGGCAGGATGGTTTAACTTTATAGCTATAAAAAGGAACATAAAATAAAATATGAATAGGCAATTATATTCTATATATTATACGTACTACATTATATACAATAAAATTGCGTAATTCAGCAGCTTCTGCTGGAATTCATCAACTGTGTCATCCCTGTGTTTTCCTCTTTCCACCCCTCCCTTCATCTCCCAAGTCATGATGTCCGTCCCATCTTATATGGAAGGACATGAAAAGACTGAGGCAAGAAACGAGAGAGACATAATGAGAGTGGGATGGTTATTGTGAGACAACCTAATTGATTTTTTCCACCTTGCCCTTGATGAATGAGCTGACAGAGAAGACAACAGGCTTTGTCAATATTAGGTGCTGTTCCCCTCCAAGAACTTTGGCCATGCCAAGCAGCCATCATGAATTATGGAAAAAGCCGTAAAAGAAGGTCACTATCTTGGTTCTTCTCATCTATACATAAATACTTTCCTTTTCTTTCCACTTCATTAGACGTGTCTATCTTAACCTGTCTATCTGTTTTAACAGAAACATTTAACTGTTAAGGTTGTGAATCTTTTTTTTTTTTTTTTTTCCTTCTGAAGTGCAGATTTTATTCGGAAAATAAGAATTCCTCAAGGTTAAGATCACACGTATGAATAGTTTCTAGCTATTAATAACTAGCTTCAGTAATACATAAGTCAGTAAAGGTTTCTTTTTAAATGATTAAATAAAGATTTATGTGGCCAATATACACCAAATTAAAGTTGACGTTTAAGGAATTACAGCCATTTTCATACACATATGCATCACATTTTAGAGGCTCATAATTAATGGAACAAATGTTAAGCTGTTCACATTACCACTCAAGATGAAGTCCAAAGAGGTGCCTATGCAAGTGAAGGTGGCCATCATTAGGCTGAAAAAAAAGAAAATAATTAATTCAAAGAAAAAATATAATAATTTTATTATTAAATATATAAAATAATAATTCATAAGTGGTAGCAAAAACATAGGGAGCGGCCAATGCAACATTTTTAAAAAGGACAATTACTTGACAAGCTCAGCAACAACAAACGACCTGGAAGAAAACAACTAAAGGAGATGACTGCAGAATTCTGTCCATTGTATAGAAAAACCCTTTCACATCTGGTGAAGTCAAGAACGCTCTTAAGGAGGTAACCATGTCAGTGTAAAAGTCTAAAGAGACGACTTGGGGTATTAAAGGTAATCCTTATGTTTGTAATTATTAAATTATGTAAGTTTGTTTTATTATTTATGAGCCTGTAAATGGCTGTAATCCCTGGCTGGTTAATGCCACATTTTTGTTTAAATCTCTTGAATTAATGCTGAAAGTCTTGAGTTCGCTCACATCTTGAGTGTTTCATTTCAAATTCAATGTGATGGTGTAAAGAGGCCAAGTGCCAAAAACCTTATCTTTGTTCCAGAATGTATGAACCTGACTGTAGAGAGAGAGAGAGAGAGAGATTGTTAAATCTGGGTTTTGGTGTGTAGCTGGTGAAACTGCAGCCAAGCAGATAGAATATGAACATGATCATTAATCTAGACCCCACCTGTTCCCCTCTCCACCAACATATGTGCTGTTGAGTCACTCTGTGCATGTGTGTGTGTGCGCATGAGAAAGAGAGAGAAAACAAAAGCCATGAATTCAACTGACTTTCCTCTTTTATCGCTATGTTTCCTTATGTGCGTGTGTGCGTGTGTCTGTTTTGTCCAGATGTTTCCAGGTGACAAGTTACTTAACATTCAGCGTACTAGGAGGTGATGCTGGGGCCTTAGACCATATGGCCAGTCTTGCATATTAGTGTGTGTCTGTATGTGTGTGTGTGTGTGTGTGTGTTGCTTAGCAGTGTCAGGGCTTGTCAGTGCTAGGCTAATTAAGTGCTGGGTATTCATTTATGCAGTTTAGCTACTGCTGTTCCACTCTAATGGCCTTGCGCTGACACTACAGTGCTACAGAGAGAGAGAGAGAGAGAGAGAGATGAGAACAAGGGCACATGTCAGAACAAGGGCTCACAGACACAGGGGTGAACATGAGAGCAAAAAAAAATATATGCTAGAAATGTTTAAAGAAAATGCCCAAAACAAGAATATGTACTGCTGAGGATGTGTAATTGTGTATAGGTGTGTATATGAATGTACCCATGTATGAGTAATATAGATTTTGAAACAGGTGGGTTTCTGTATTTTGCTCTCTTTTCCGTGTTCTTCTTCTTTCTTTCTCAGCTGTGGTGGAAATTTACCTATAAAGTGAGAATTCAATACCAAACACCTCAACGTGCTCGAGTGACATTTTATTTAATCAGCAATCGCTCTCAAGCTTAACTCGGGTAGCCACTCTTCCCTCACTTACTAACCGTAGCTTACCTCAGAGTGCTACCGGGGACTCTTTCTCTCCCAAAACATATTTACAAAACTACACATGCATAATGAGTCATAAAACAAAACAATACAATGCATGATTGGTTACATATTAACATAAATTAACATACATCCTCCTAGTTTTTACTCTATACAAGTCATATTCATGCATGCAGTCTACTTCAACATCCCATAATAGTTGTTTGTCACATATGGTCTTTTCACTTATGGCCTAGATACGTGACGTGAAGAAACTGTTAATGGGTAAACATGACATTGTGGTCTCAAGCATACACACACACACACACACACCCTTGGCTGCATGTACACACAGGCCTTCTGCTTAAAAATTGAACAGAAAGACGACAGAAACATAGAGAGCATCAAAAGAATTTAATACGGAATACCACAAAACCACTCACACACACTCTCTTGCTGATAGCATAATTACTTTAATAGATTCCACTAGTGATAGATTCAACTCTGTAGGCTAATGAAGTAGCTGTGAGTTGTCAATAATTTGCCATGTCTGTTGTGGATACCACTAACAGCTCTGGAATCAGTGTGATCCTGTGTTTGATTAAAGAGAACCTGTGAGTGTGTGCAGGGGGGCTCAAGTGGCACACTCAGTTAGACACGCTATTAAGCAGCTTGTATATTTCAGATCAGTGCTTGTGGCGTTCTGAAGGGCTGATGGAGTATGAAGTGCAGCCAGTTGTAGAAGTCATATAAAACTCTTGTTTTTAAGTGTAGTGAGTGTAGTGGATCAACTGCTGATGTCTGTGGGAACATAACAACCACAATACTGATTTCTATACCTGAGTTTTTATAGATAAGCCATAAAATGAAAAAATGGAATTTGTGATTATTTTATGTTGCAGCTTGTTTATATTCAGCTGAGTTATTTGATAGTTAGTTCACAATAAGATATTTTCTATCATGTAGTTAAAAAAAGAAGAAGAAGAATCTACCATATACAGTCCCCAACATATGAACAAGTTCCATTCCAAGAGCTTGTTCGTAAGTCCAGTTTGTTCATAGGTCCAACAAACATTGTCTAGGTATTAGGATATGAACACAATTACATTGTACCAATATACCATTGTTACAGTGTGACTGTGCTCAGTGTATCATTCACATTTAAACTCATCTTCAAAAGTAACTGTCTTCTCAGTTATCTGATAAACTCCAAACAAAAATCAACTGTTTCTTAACTTTAGCAACTTTCATGCAGCCACTAAACCTGCAACGCTATTCAAAGAGCTAAAAAAGGATATATAGGATCTCACTGGTAAAAGACTATTAAAACCCAGGAGAGGGGCTCAAAAGAACTTTCCAAATATTAGATGTACCATGGGACTCTGTGAAGGTCATTATCAACAAATAGAGAAAATCAGCAGGAAGTTCCTCTGATAAGTACATTTATCAGGGCGCAAAAAGACCTAGGGCAAGGTTAAAGAAGCTGTGGGAATATCTGCTAAATACTGGACACTTCCTGCATGTAACAACAATCTCTCATAGTCTTTAAATGTCTGGGCTATGGGAAAGGGTGGTTGGACCGAGACCTTTCTCCAGAGAAGAAAGAAAACAAATCACACAATGTTTTATAGTCTGATTTACAAAAGTAAAACTCGGAGGTATTCTTCTTCTTATTATTATTATTATTATTATGATTATTATTATTATTATTATTATTATTATTATTATTATTATTATTATTACCTAGACAGTGTTTAATAATAAACTTGCTGTTTGCAGGTTCATGCTCTGGAACAGCTTCTGATCAGATCGAACTCTTGTCAGGTAGAGAGAGTCATGGACATCCCCAAAATTCCAATTTATTTTGCTACAAAACAGAAAATGAACAATTTCAACAAAAAAGGCTTGGCTTCAAAAGAAGAAAGTCAACATTTTGGGATAGTACAGTCAGAGCCCAGATCTTATTCATATCAAAAACCTGCAGAGTGGCTTGAGGAGGTCTGTGCACAGGAGATCAGCTTGCAGTTTGATAGATCTGGAGTGTTTTTGCAAGAAAGAGTAGCACAGGCTATTTTAGACCCTTTTTAAGGAGCAAGCAGCCCTAAATTTAATCATAGGATGCTTAAAGAGTGATAAGAATGATATTAATAATACATTATTATTTTCTAAAATCTTTTTTTATTGCTCTCCCGTTACAGATCCTTAATGGTGCAATCAACAATTACAGGTTTAGCTAATGTTTAAATGTCCAGTATTCTTGATAGTGTAATGTTACACTACAATATAGTAGGTAGTGGCTTAGTTTACATAACCACAGGAGTCTGCTCACCACTGGGAAGTGCCAGAAAAGAAGTAGTAGTACTGTAGTTAAATGGTTCAAGTTATTTCAAATGCTTATGTTGCTTTTGTTCACGGGACTGATGTATGGAAGACAGAAATTGCGTGACAGTTTCACGTTGTTACATATGGATCAAAAGAACAAGTAAAGTACAACATGAGCAAGTGTCGGGAAATTGAGATACGGCCCGTCAAAGGGCTAAAAACTTTGGTAAAATCATCATGTACATCAAAAATAATTCATCCTGTCAAAAAATGGCCCTGAAATCACTGCAAATGTCAATCCATAGACGTTAATGGGTTTGTAAAATAGACACACACTGAAAAATGCTTTTGGGCTACTTGAAATGTGGCCTGGAGCCAAGGTAGGCTATACCCTGGACATTGTGACAATCCATTGCAGGACACACACACACACACACACACACACACACACACACACATACACATACACACACACTGTTTGGGAAGGTGGGAACACCAATAAACTTAATTTGCATGGCTTTAGACTGTGGGAGGAACCCGGAGTACGCAGAGAAAACCCACCAGGCACGGGGAGAACATGCAAACTCCACACATGTGGGACCCATGGTGGAAATCATCCATGGTGGTGAACAGTTCACGTATAATTGTTCTTTCCAATACATATACACTAGCAAACAATACGATGCACATTCATGTGTTTTTCATAAAAACCCTTCAGACAAAAAAAAAAACTGCTTTATGAAATGTCTGATGTTAATCACTTTCATTCCTGATTTATTATTCATTACACTTCTGTTGAGTTCCCAGCAGTGCCAACAGTCTATATTCTTCTGTAGAACGATGTGCTAAAAACAACCTTGAGTAAGTGAGTTTTTGACATTGCAAGCCAGTTTTCAGTGTCCTCATTTTCTCTTGCGATATTTTTTTTTCTCCATCAGTGCAGCATTTATCCATCTGCCTTTAATAAAAGCACCATTGCTTTTAGTTGGTTAAAAATAGTGGACAGGTGTGTGTGTGGGTGAGCGAGAGAGAGTCAGACAGGCAGACAGACAGAAGAAGAATACATGTTTGAGAATGGAGAAAGAGATGGCAAGCTTTTTGAATAAGCACTATTACAGTATATGACATTTGCTTGCAAAGAACTAGAGCATTCCTTATTTCGATTGCTGACAGTCTTTGCATTTGTTCAGTACACACAGGCTTTGCATGAGCTACAGTATGCACCTGCATGGAGGTGCAACAGTACATGTGGTCATGTTACATATTAATAATGAATCTTTCTTGTTTGTGTATGACAATGAAATCAGAATTGGCTTGCACATCTCCAGCTAGGCTTTCCCCTGATCGGTTGCTCCCATCTCAGCCACGTCCTTTCTTGATGTTGCTACAATTTGATGACTCCAATGGAAACTGTGCATTAGTAGACCTTTTATGTACAAATGAGCTCATGTTTGGGTTGATGCATGAATGAGGTGCATTGTGGGAAAGGTGAATGGTGCAGGAGTTTTCTCTCACTCTTGCATGATGAGTATAGACAGAAAGAGAGAGAATGTGGAGGAGGAAGAGGAAGAACAGACACTTTACTCTCTCGTTCCCTCCTGTACGCCACTCTTTTCAACCAACCTACCATTTTTGGTCGCATAAATCCGTCAAGCTCAGAGTCATGCCTGGCACTACACAGCATGCTCTGTGAATATGCTCTTCCAATATAATGACAGCGTTTCACACTGTTCCAGGCCATTTTATACAGTACTGAACTGTCTAAGTCCTGCCTGAGATACTCAGAAAGAGCAGCAAATCACTGTCACTACAAGGCAGCCACATAAAATGAGACCTCTGAAATTACCAACCAAAGCAGAGCAGTTTTTAGAAATCTGAGGTCAAATCACACAACATGGTCTTGCAGCATAGACAGAGCACTTTTATTATGACCGGCCAATTTGTTATTTGTTAAAGTGAATGTGTTTCCTCCTCAAATGTTGAAGGAGAAAGAAAATGATGTGCTCCAGGATGTGGCCACAGTTTCATGATGTGGCGTTGTGGGAGGTAAATGAGTTATATGCATCGGGTGTAAGTCAGAGATATGGAGAGAATTTGCTGTTCTCACATGCTGAGAACTTGCTGTTCTTACACACCGATTTGTGTAACTATACGTGTCCTGGGTGCTGTTTCATTAATCCTGCAGACAGATGAGCTAGAAAATCTGATTTAGGTCAGTGGGGCAAAAGAACAAGAATTATATATAAAAACTGACACACACATAATAATAATCTCACTCACTCATCATCTATATCGCTTAATCCTGTATTCAGGGTCACGGAGGCCTGGAGCCTATCCCAGGAGTCTTAGGGCACAAGGCGGGGTACACCCTGGACCGGGTGCCGATCCATCGCAGGGCACACACACATACACACACTCATTCACACACTACGGCCAATTTGGGAATGCCAGTTAACCTAAGCTACATGTTTTTGGACCGTGGGAGGAAACCGGAGTACCTGGAAGAAACCCACCAAGCACGGGGAGAACATGCAAACTCCATGCACACAGAGATTGGAATCGAGCCTATAATAATAATAATAATAATAAATAATAATAATAATAACATTCAGACTGGCATTAAATCCATAAACAGGACTAGTCAATATTGGCACAAGAAGGGGTTCACAAGGTGTAAGGTCCAAGTTGGTCTAAGTGAAGGCCAGGTCAACATCAAATCCACAAGACTGAGTCAAGGCTAAGACCATAAACAAACTTCCTGTAATTCTTTCATAGGACATAACTTTACTCTTAATAGTTGGCCTTTGTGCATTGATCCAATGATTAGACCAGTGTGTTAAAATTAATCAGAAAGGGCCAGTGTGTGTGCAGGCTTTTATACCTACCAAGCAGAAGCTATTGTACATCTGATTCCACCTGTTTAAATAGTTGTCCTTGGTGTTTAATAGACTATAAGGTGGTGGCATTGGCTTGGTTGGATTGAAAGCTTGCATTCTGGAAAAGAAATGACACCATTAGATTAGACTATGTATTCATTATGAACAAATTATGTCTTGTTCCACATGTGAAAAAAAAAACACAATTCTTTCTTTCTTTCTTTCTTCCTTCCTTCCTTCCTTCCTTCCTTCCTTCCATTCTACAAACTGTTGGTTTCCAACACCCAAGGCTTAATTGCAAGTACAGTGCCAATTACAATTAATAATAATTCCAAAACAATTCCAACACTTGCAAAATGACTGGAGTTTTATAGCCATACTCTTCTATTAGTCTAATAATACTCTGCCACACTCCACGAGTCTTAAGTTGGATAATTACTGCAGTGATTACAGTGCTTCAGCTGGCAACAATTCTTCTAACCTTATCTAATACAGTAAATAGCTTCTCATTTCATTTTCAATCACATTGGAAGATGTACCCCACAGTCATGGAAAAGATGATTACTGTTTTAGAAGAGCAGTAGGATACACAGTGTAACATAAAGTTTGGGATGAAACAGCAGTGTGGCTAAAAGAAACCCACTTGTTGAGATTAATCAGGAAAAAGTCCAGACTGACTCTATTTCAGAGGAATTTGTGCGTCATGGTAAGAAGGTAAGTGCATGAAGCGATCATGACTCATGGACGCATCATGCACCGGGCCCACTGTACAAGCCTAAGCAGCCAGTGCCATGATCTCAGGTTGCTTCATTTAGTCGAGTATTGGCTTGGCAATGTTATATGGCAATAAAAAGGATTCAGCTGATGACCTGAATATACTAAATGACCAAGTTATCACATTGATGCATTTAGTAGCACAGACATTTCAGGACAATAATGCCAAGAGTCATTAAACTCAAACTGACCTTTCCCAGCATTGACTGCAGCTCTGAATGCACATAAATCTTTGGCAGGTCATTGTATTTTATATTTTGAAAGGACAGGTCCTGTTTTAAAGGAATATTACAACCAATGTGATAAAAAGGTCAGTATTCATTAAACATGTCAATTGTTTGGTGAACGGTGAATTCTCCGCAACTAAAGAACATAAAGGTAAACATACTAATGCATCTCATTGTACAAAATGAATTTTTAGTATGCAGGGTTTGTGCAAAGTGAATTTCTTACTTTTCTTGGTAGACGGGCTTTAGATTTAATTTTGGTAAAATGTATTCGGCAATTTTGTTCACTGCTTTTTTTCTACTCCTTTATTCTTTTTTTCTTCATGATCAGTGCAATGTTTGTAAAATAAATGTTAAGGTGAGTTTAACAGCCTCATAATTTATTAGTAATTAATAGCTAACATTATTTGAACTAATTGTTTTTTTGCTACTCTGTATTGAGGCCCTGTGTGATGAGAATCAGACTTTCTGTTTACTTGGCTAAAGATATAATAGAACAATTGACCCAATCACCCATGGACCAGGAGGTTCTACTGAAAAATGCTGGGGGTAGAACAAATGAACTTCAACTTCCTCCTTTTTTTTTCGGAACTTACACAACACTCATTACAACACTACTCAGTTGTAGTTAGCGTTAACTGAGCTCATCCTAATGAGAAGTTGAGTCACTGAGTGAAGGGGTATGACGTTAAACGGAACAATGGCTGTCTGGCACCTACAAAATCTATATATACATTTTTTTTGTGAACTGCTGACAATATTTCTCCTAAATTAAAAATATAACTTGTTATTTAAAGTATATATTTAAAGGAAATGACAACACATGAAAATAATCCAAGATCATGCAGTATTTGCAAAACTTAAATAAAAGAGGATGCAAATAATTCGTAAACAAATTGTGTTAATGCTTTGGCTAAAAAACATTAAGAAATGAGTATTTGGTGGAATAACCACAATTTGCAAATTACAACTTTCATAGGTTTTGGTATACTCTCCCTATATATATATATATATATATATATATATATATATATATATATATATATATATATATATATATATATATATATATATGTGTGTATATATATATATATATATATATATATATATATATTGTTGTGTATATATTTATTATATTTATAGATATGTATTATTATAGATATGAATTAAAAAAATAATTGTATTATTATTATAGATATATTATTATATTATTTATATATATGTATATATTTGATTAGGTACATATTGTTATCCATTACGTTTTTTGTAAGTTTATGTTTTCTTATTGATAGTGACTTTACAGTGAAAGCCTTTTCATTTGGTTAGCAATGTCTATCTCAATTGACTAAATGAACTGATGCATTTGTTGTCATGTTGTCAATTTTCTATGGCAAAAAAAAAAAAAAAAAAAAAACAGTGCATAAAATATCATTTTAGGTAGTGCATTATAAAATTGAGTCCAGGTGAGAAATTTCAGTCTGCAATGCTACTTGGCTCTTAGTGAAGTCGCAGCCCTTTATAAATCACTATGAAGCCCATAGACTTCACAGACAGTTCTCCCGTTTTTGTTATAGTAAACATGTCATTTTCTGCTTTCCTCTGCTGTTTCTGTCCCATTTGTGTCTTTACTATTCAGATTATTTGCTGTCTTCTTTTACACTCATAATCTAAAGTGTCATTTGTATTGTCCTTTATTTGCCCTCTCTCTCGCTCTCTCTCTGTCTCTCTCTCTGCCTCATTCATTCTCCCTGCCTCTCACTTTTATTTTGTAGACAGCTGTGTAATTACAGAGCCTGCTCTGTCAGAGTAAAGCATTATTTTTCAGGTGATGTTGTGCTACCTGATCCAGGAGGAAATAAGCGTGTGTGTGTGTGTGTGTGTGTGTGTGTGTGTGTGTGTGTGTGTGTGTGTGTGAGTGTGAGTGTGTGAGTGCGTGTGTATTTGGGAGAACAAGTAGTGCTTTAAAATGACTTTAGGAAGATTACCCATGTTATATTTGTGGAGTAGAACAGTCTGCCTCAGGGGAGTACTACAATATGACGAACAGACAATATGGTCTCCTAAATACATTAACATACAATACCAGCACATTCTGCATTCTGTGTGACTTTAAATCACCACATACAGTACAAGCACACACATACAGTACACAAATTCTTTGGGAAATACAGTTTTAGATTCACTGTTTAGAACAAGTTATTGCCCTGAGAAGGGATAAACACGGCGTGGACTACTCACAAGCAATAGCATATACAGTACACACACTGGCATAAGAAGGGAAGCTATTTGTACATCCTCCTGCTCTCCTTCTCTCACTATAACTATGTGTTGTACTTTGCCTTTAAAATTTGTCTTAACTAAGGGTGTAATGGCATGCAAAGTTCATGGTTCAGTACATATGTCAGTTTTTAAGTTACAGTTCATAGGATTTCAGCACAATAAAGTAAAATAAAGCATGAAGTTCAATGAGACATTTCCACAAAATCTTTAAAAGGAGGCAAAAGTAAGTTCCTTGTTAAGATTCCAGTTTGCCGACAGAGACTCTCTGTCAGCAGAGCAGTGATTACGTTAGTGTGTGTGTGTGTGTGTGTGTGTGTGTGTGTGTGTGTGTGTGTGTGTGTGTGTGTGTGTGTGTGTGTGTGAAAGCCGTCTTACACAGTAGCCCCCCTCCTCCTCCTAATCCTCCTCCTCCTTCTTCTCTTGTCTCACACCAGCCACGATTCTTTTCAAAGGTAAAGTGCAGGTTAATTTGTTTTATTTTTACTTTATATTTTGTCTTAATCACTTTTATATGAATATTTTCCACTGCAGTGGAACACTTGATGCAACTTGGGGAAGCTACGCATCTGTCTGTGGAAACTGTGCACCCAAGCATTCACAAACACCACATGCACATTACAGGAGCTTAATGTCACATTGCCTGTATAGTCCAGACATCACTCCAAGATGTTTTCACATGTTTGGGCCATTAAAGACTTTCTGATAGGCCGGCATTTCAGACATGAAGCAGGCAGTCCAATCATAGCTCCAGCGTACTGGGAAAATATTATACCTTGAAGGTACTAAAACTAGTGATACACTGGGCTAAATGCATTAGTGCAGCAGGGAATTATATAGAGAAATAAAGGGAGTTTTAACTCTCATAACTTTTCTGTTATTCTGCACAATCACAGTCCCGATTTGACTGGAACGCCCCTTGTATATTAATATTATAAATTAAATAAACAATCTTGGTTAAACAGTTTTAAAAAATCACAAGAAGGTTCATTTACATTAACCAAATTCATGCAGAAAATCACACAATACTCACTGAAGCCAGTCTGTATTCACTTGGATCACAACATGCACAGCCTGTCTCGTAAAAGGACAGTACGAATACGGATTCTTTTACGGCCCTAGTCTTAACCCTTACAAAAAAGGCCTTCTCAAGTTCAAACACACACCATCAACATATTTTGACTCCAGAAAACTGTAAACGGTGAACTCTGATTTTCACAGTAGTTTCACAATAGCTGCTGAATAATTTACTGAAGTAAGAGAATAATATGCTTTAAAACTGTAGAAGTAATTAGTTTATTACAGCGATTAACATAATACTAACATCATGCACCAAATGGGCTTTCCTTAGTGATCACACCACCGGCAATGAAAGTACACAACGTATGCTATGTGCGAGAGATGTACATACTGTATAACTCTAAATCAGACACGTTATCAGGTCAGACAGAAACACAAACATTGTGACCACAAATAAATTAATAAGATCTCCAGTGTAAGAACATGACAGCACTCAGTCCACATTCACTCCACTCCATTAATATTCAAGAAAATGCTCTCTCTCGCTCTCTCTCTCTCACTCTCTTGCTCTTTTCCATTTTATTTTCCTGTCTTCCACTTTATGAGGAAATGAGTCACAGCTACTTGTCAGAAATTCTATTTAATGCACAGCACACCTCAACCCACACTGGCCTATAGTGCAGCATTCGCTGAGAACAACACAATGCTAGTATTACTGATGCTTTTAGCTCTGATGGGGGGGAAAAAACAGATAAAAGCTAAATATTTATACAGCATCTCAGTTGAGAGATGATATCCCCTTATTGATATTCTGTGCTTACATTTCTCCATTATTGTTCTCTCTGCATCTAATAAACACAACCATGCATAATGGGACAGGAGATGCGAAGTCAGCATATTCTCGAAGACATCTCCTCCCTGCTCCTGAGCTTTGGGTTACTCTGATTAAGTCCTAGCCCACTGTCTGAAAGAGAGAGAGAGAGAGAGAGAGAGAGAGAGAGAGAGAGTCCAAATTCAACAAAGCACCATGACACATTCAAATCTGGCTAAAACTGAGTAAGTCAGTAATCCCACCAGTGCATCTATATGATAAGGAAATATGAGGCTCATTAATAAAAGAAAAAACTCAGCCAACATCACCTGAGCCTTATAACGATACAATCCTCTAACCAGGGCCAAAGCCACTAAAGACATTAAGCACAAAACCAAACACATAACCATACTGAAATACACACACACATATTCAAACACACAGCCAAACATGCATTCAAACTCTTACACACACCCTAATACACATTCATACTCAAACACATACTTACAATATACACAAACATCCCAAATTCTATTCCTACTCAGCTACACAAACAAACGCACAATCATACTCAGACACGCACCCAAACATACACACAAACTTAAACACTCACACCCACTCACTCATACTCTAACACACACCAAAACACACCACACTCAGGTTCAAACACACATTCTTACACAAACACAAACTTAAACACACACCGAAGCATGCACCCATACTCACACATTCATACTCAATCACACACCCAAACACAATCATGCACACAAACACACACTCAAATACACACAGTCCAAATCTAGACCGAATACTTGAAACAAATTTAAAGGACAAGTACATTGAATAGTAAAAATTTCATTAAAACCCCAAACCGAACGCAACCCATACACAACACTACACAGACAAATTTAATTAGCTGAATATGTGAACAACAGGAGCATAAAAGCAAGATACAATCTGACTAAATATAGAATGGGTGATCACGGTTTATAAATGAAATGGAATTCCAGGGTCTTGGAATTGGAATTGATGGAATTAATTTAAGTAATGAATTTAATGGACAAAGTCCCTTTAAACCCTGAGACCTATAGGAAGTAGAAAGAGAGACACGTTTCTGTGTGTACAGTATGATGCCAATAGACAGAAAAATGATCTACCATCCCAATCTTCTCCTCTCTGAGCACTGTGCAGGAAATGAGCTGTATTTTAGAAGAAAATGATGGATGTGTGTGGCATATATGTTATGTTCATATTCAATCTTTGTCATATAAGAAACACAAATCACCTCTAATCCACTTCGACTACTGTCTACTATAATACTGTATATTGCTTTGTAATTCATAAAAAAAAAACAATCCAATACAGTATATCTTTCAGCTAATGTCTAGTTAGTGTTTATTTCTATTAATTATTGCTTTTCTATTGTTTTATTCGTTGCTATTGTTTGTTTATATAACTTTTAGATGAATTTGCTTTGCCAAAATTGTTAAAATGTCTGTGCCAATAAAGTAAGCATGAAACCTGAGAGTTATATTAGATAGATAGAGAGAGAGAGAGAGAGAGAGAGAGAGAGAGGAAATACTGTACAGGGAGAGAGAGATGGTCCCGAACACAGAAAGGAGGACAACATTTTCAGCGTCATGCGTATTTCAAACATATCAACTGTCGAGCCGTAATGGTCCTCAGCTGTATTTCGAATAAACCCATCCCTCACAACAAACGTGTTCACTTCCCGTCAAGTACAGCAGAGTTTGTAGATATTTTAGTAGTGAGTGCAAAAAAGTAAACAAGCCACACTTTCAAATGAGCATGTGGAGAACATTTTGATATGCACACCTTCTCTCCTCCTCTCCTCTCCACTTCTCTCTTCCTGCTGTCATCTAGAGTCCAACAGCTCAGCTTTACACTTGTACAAAGACTGGGAGAGAGGAAAAATGAAAGGGTGAAAGTAGGGAGGCAGACAGAGGAAAAAGAGGCAGGCACTTCAAAGGAAGTGCTCTGTGTGTGTGTGTGTGTGTGTGTGTGTGTGTGTGTGTGTGTGTGTGTGTGTGTGTGTGTGTGTTGTCTGCATGTCTGATTACTTGAATGTGGCTTCAAACACAGCTTCTCATGCACGATACAGGTGAAGCAGTGGCTTTTGTGTTTTCTGTTAACTATGATAAACACATTTTTTTTCTCCCCAAAAACCCATGTTTGGCTCGTATTAGCAAAGAATAAGGAATTTCTTAAAATATCTTAATATATGTGTAATATATGAAATGACTGATTTTTTTTTGTCAAAATGAATATAAAAAGATTAATCTCATTAGATATAAATTATAGGATGCATGGTGGATTAGCATTAGCACTGTGACATTGCACTTCCAGTATTGGAGGTTCGAATCTTGCCTATGCTCCGCATATGTGGAGTTTGCATAATAATAATAATGCTTGGTGGGTTTCCTCCAGGTGGTTTCCTCCCACATTCCAAAGACGTGGTGTAGGCTGATCGGCATTTCCAAATTGCATTGCTTGTAGTGTGTGACCGTGTGTGTGTGTGACCGTGTGTGTGTGTGTGTGTGTGTGTGTGTGTGTGTGTGTGTGTGTGTGTGTGTGTGTGTGTGTGTGTGTGTGTGTGTGTGGGTGGGTGCAAGGAGTTGGAAGCCCATTCAAGGTTTATCCTGTTTTATAACCTGAGTTCCATGGGAAAGGTTCCATACTCCCTGTGACCCTACACAGGATCAGCTGTAGATAATGGATAGATATAAGTTATGAATATCAGAAATACAGCAACAGTTCATTCTATTCCAATAACACTTGGTCATGCAAAATTTCCTATCATTGTTATATGCACACTGGGCTGTTTCATTGTGTGCATCACTACCTTTGGATTTATAATTGTTAATACAGTTAATGCAACATCATCAGTGGACATTTCAACTTTTGTTATTGATGTGAAAGTGCTACATGCCTCTCATCCCACCCCTCTGAGAGAGCTCAGCCAATCAGCTCTCTCCAGGCCCCTGGTTGCGGAAGGCTGCAGCAGCATCATCCAGGAATCAAACCCGTGCCACTCTGGGGCCTAATGCTGTATTTCTGACACGGATCCGTTCCACTTGCGTTTTAAAGGTTAAAATATAAAAGTCCATCAGATGACAATGAAAAAGGTAGACACAAATTTAAACACCGTCGATACAAATGTCCAGCTTATCAACATCTGTTTCCTCTTGCAGACCAAAAATAAACAGAACCTTCGTCCCAATTGTGTCAGATGTCATTTCAATTATAATTTGTTGTTTATAGATCTGTGGTACAAAAGCAATATATCACTCACAATCATGAGGCTGTAATCACACAGCTGTGATCTGGCTGTAGGCATGAGGCCAGAGGGCGAGGTTTAAAGATTTTTCTTACATCATTACTTTCAGTGATGATTTTCTGATTAATACAAGATCCTGCCTGCAAGCCGCCTCATGAACACTAGTCTCACACACACACACACACACACACACACACACACACACACACACACACGCACGCACGCACGCACACACACACAAAGCAAATAAACAGAAAACAGAGCTTTATTGTGATGAATATGACTTGGTCGGGAGAACCACAACTGCATCAGACCTGAACAGGATCTCCCAGCAGGACCAACATCCTGACTAAATCCTCACTGAGGAAAACCACACAAGCACAAACAGCATTTGTAGAGAGAACGAACTCACACAGCATGAGGAATTCTGGGTTTGTTTCACAACATGCTTGTGGTTGAGCAGTTGGTTGTCTGATTTATTTATTTATTTATTTTACCTTTAATGAATTCCAGATAGATTAGCTTTCAATTTCCATGAGTTTTATGGCCCACTATTTTTTTTATTAGTTGGCTAATATTGATTACAATAATAAAGCAGATGAGTAAGCATGTAGACGACATTGGATCAAGGTTGTTCAATAAGCCGGGTGTTTGTAATTGAATGTGGACCGGATTCCTATATATCATAATGAAGATGAATAGTAAAATCTGGTGGTGGTGTTGGGGGGGGCGACACATGGTGAGGCCTGGTTTTGTCTGGATCTTGCTCAGAGGAATACAGTTGCTAAAACATGTGCAGCAACAAAGGGGGTAAAACATTTATTTATTAAAGAGTAAGCTTGGCAGGATTAGATTTGGGTGGGTTTTTATGGTTTAAAAGACAAATCACTGTGCGTGCGCGTGCGTGTGTGTCTTGCTGAGAGAGGATCTTAGGAAAAGGAAACGAAAGGCCATGTTCCCGTGATGAGAGCTTCAGCCATAAGTTCCCCTGAGCGCAATGCAACAGCTTTAATTTAGCACCTTCACCCTCCCTTCTGCATGCCACATCCTTCATCCTACTGTCACCTCTGCATCCTCAGCAAAGTGTGTGTGTGTGTGTGTGTGTGTGTGTGTGTGTGTGTGTGTGTGTGTGTGTGTGTGTGTGTGTGTGTGTGTGTGTGTGTGTGTGCGCGTGTGTGCGTGTGCGGCTATATATACAAAGACAAAGATGAGCAAACAAAGTGTTGCAGTAACTGCGGAGTAAGTTATTAGAGGGAGGATCGGCCCAACTCGGATAATATAAATGTGTAAAACACCAGTGTTACTACTAAGAAAGGGTCCTCCAGGGTTCAATTCCTTCCTGGAATGTGTGAAGTTTGCATGTTCTATCCAGTCTTGGTGGGTTTTCTCCAAGTACTTTCCTCCAGTTTCCTCCCACAGTCCAAAGAGGTGCAGAGCAGGCCAATTGGCATTTCCAAATTGCATGTAGTGTGTGATTAAGTGTGTAAGTGTACTCGTGCACCAAGTCCCCTGGGGTAGGCTGCAGGCATCGCGTGACCCCGTACAGCGTAAGCAGTATGGAGAAGAAGTGAAAAGTGGCACAAATGTAGTACAAATGTAAAGCTACATCCATCCATCCATCAGCCATAATATTAACACCTCTACCCAGTGAAACGACCAACATTAATCACCAACTATATACCAGTAATAGCACCACATATCTCATCACACCATCAGATGTCCGGAGGAGCCATGTCATGTCATGTACAGATCTGCCTCGGTGGCACAAGGAAAACTCCCCCAAAAGATAGGCGTTTTAATGCTAATGGTTTTAATAGACTTGTACTGTAAATCTAAATGCTCAGTAATATTTGTAAAATTCTTTGCGCCATAGGGATAAAGGGTGTTAAAATCTAATCAGACTTTAAGTATGTGATAAAAGAGTTTCTGAATAAAACCTGTGATATGATAGAGCAAAAATAAAGCTTTAGGGTGCTACTGCTACATTTTAAGACAGATGGGGAGCAATGAAAATATGGCAATATATAAGCTCTTGTCCTCACACATTTGCCTACGTGTGTTTAACTTATAATATAGTTTTTCTTTTGCATAGGAATTAATACACAACAGGGCAAAACATCCAGGCTGCATTCAACCGTGAACCACATTTGTCCCGCTCAATGATATTTGCAGTATGAAAATGCACCAAAAAGATTTCTCCCTTAAATATTTCTCGTCTTTTTAGCTTGAGATGGTGAGAGATATTGAAGAGGAAAAGAGTTCAGACAGTGGAGCAGGTGCTTTTTGACATCTCATTTGTCCTTGCAGAGAGCGCTTCCTCACGCACTCAATCTCTCATGAGGTCAACGCATACAGCTGTCAGTGTCATAAAACTTAACTATTCACAAGCAAGATGTCACCTCTAGATTTATAAGTGTCAGCATAGACGGTCCTCTGGGGTATTTTGTGTGCCAATGGGTTATACTTATTCTCCTTCCAGAACCTCCAGTAAGAAAAAATGCAGATTTGTTTGACCTCTCTCTGTCTCTTGTGCTCTTTCTCACTCAGATTTGTGTGTGTGTATGTGTGTGCCTGTGTGTGAGTGAAGTAGATCTTGTTTCAGCGGTGCCTGTGTGGCTCAGTGTCCAACTCCTTTTATGCCTGTGTTCCCTTCTTTTTATTTCATCCATTACAGGCTCCTTAGACTTTAGAGCTCTAACTTTTACTGCTGTTTGAGATACTTTTCAAGGGTAAAACCCTTTACAAGTTATTCAATGCTACGACAGATATCATTAGTCCTGAAATAGGACGGCCTATCAATGTGCCCATTTTCTGTTTTACCAGGGTGCTTAATGGATAGATGTATGTGATAGCATTGAGCTACTTTTAGGCCATGCTGAACATCCTGTTACACTTGAGACTTCTAATATACCTGGTAAGATACTCATGTACCATATGCATTGTTTCAGCTCTCAAAATGTTCTTGTATCACTCACTTTTTGGCGGTTTTATTATTTTTTTTCAATGGTCTTTAAAGTTTAGCTTTAATGCAGGATTTGTTTATACAGTATACACTTTATCCATTTCCCCAGGATATTATATCTGCATATAATCACAATTTGCACTACAAAACATGGAAAAGCCAAAGAGGGGTGAATACTTGTGCAAGCCACTGTAGCTACAGTCTATAGCAAGTGAACTGTACGAGCACGCATACAGAAGCCTTTAAGACATTGCAGCTGTGCAACATACATACAAGATGAGTGTGAGCGCACGTTCTGCATGTGTGCATGCTACAACTTCATTCTGTGAGTAATCTCTATTTTGTGTGCCCTTCTTAAAAATGTATGTGCCTTTATGGTTTGGCAAATTGTGAACTGTGGCTGTTTATGTAGGTATAGATTACACTTTAAGTCCTATCTCTGCTGGGAGAGAGAAATCAGGGCAATTAGCCATATCCGATGGGGGCTCCTATATGCATTATTAATCAAATAGGTCATTAGCATGCTGCTAGCGCTCTGGAAAGCAGATCTTATGTCAATGTTCTCCTGCAGTGCCAGGACCAGTTAGCCTTATAGCAGTGCTAACAGCATGGGGGGATAATGGAGAGCCAAAGCCAGCAGTGTGTAACCTGGGCTGGGCAACAAGCCAAAAACATGTGAGGTTGCTGCTATTGTTTACGGTAAAGAATATGCTTTTTACTTGTATTAATGAAGAATACGGTAATAGTAATTAAGAAATTTCATCGGAAGATTTTTTTAAAATGATAGTAATTAATGGATGTTTGAATCCAGAGAAATATGTGCATTATAATGTACATCATTCGTGGGTTTATTTGAGCTGGAGCATCACTAGACACACTAGGGGAGCTGAGAATTATGTTACCTTGTTAATGAAATAGTAATATTTGGGACTTTTAAAATAGTGATCTTGGCTGGTGTTGCCTATATCTTTCTCTCATGAGTGTGTTTATGTGTGTATGTGTACAGTAAGCATGAGGAATATACAAAGTTTTTGCTACTGTTTAATAAATAGCTAAGAGTATGACAAAACATATCAATGTATTAAATGGTCAATTAAAAGCTAGTTTACTAATTATGTATATAGTCAGAATTTGGAGATGCATCCAAATTGCGTTTTTATGTGCTATATGTGGCTGACATTTTTCATAATGGGTAAAGCTGTGGAGATGTGAGAGCCCATTAGTTGCTCAAACATTATTTTAATAGATTACATAATCAGGCATAGTATTTAAGAGTCAGAACACTTATTTAAGTAGTGAATTTGAATGCAAGTACTGGATAGCAAAACCAAAGAGAACTGCCCGTTCTAAGAAATGAGTCCAACGCAAAAGTGTGAAAACATGCAGTTCCTCATATGACCACTGGATGAAAAATCCCCTTTGACCCTGATTTTAAAATATCCAACTTTACAACGGAAATACATGTTTGCAGTCTGATACGGTTTTGGTCTCCATATTGATTTTCCATTCATGATGACTGTACAGGGGGGGATTTTTATGCAGTTCATCAGTTAACATTACACAAAGTTACGCATAATTAGGAGTGTGGCTGATTTGAGTGACAGCTGCCTTGCCGGTATCAAACCATTAACGTTTTGTTTCGTTTTTTATCAGGTAACTGGAATCATTGTAGTTTAATTTACCACAAGAAATGTGGGAGTTGACATGGGTTGACACAATGCGTAGAAGTAACGTTAGCTATAAATTGGTGTTAGCCATTCTTGCGTTCTACATTTAGGCATTTGGTGAGTAGGCATGTTGAGGTAAGTAGGCATGTTCAAACCAACAGCCAGGCTCAGTTGGTTCTTCACATTTTCCTTTTTATAAATTAACTAAATTATATATTCTTGCACTGGAAGGCATTTCTTTTTTTTCTATTGTTTCAGAGGAAAACTAAACAAATTGAAATATTTCATTGGAGTACACAGAAATTACAAGAGGCATAGGTGACAGGACAGAACAGGCAAAACAGAAGAGTGTTCCTGTAGTCCACAGAGCACATGTTGGATTAGCACTTATGGGGTGATGACACACACTGGGCCAAGAGTTCTGAGTGTTGTGTAGCATAATGAGGCAACTGACCCCAGGTGAGTCACACAAGATGGTGAGTCATTATTAGCAGTGTTACAGCTGGACACAGTGATAACATGGGGCCTGTGGGTCTGAGTAGAGTCCCAGCAGCTGCACTGTGGTTCGTCACTGTAGTCTGTTTCACTAAGACAGGGTCGTTTTAGGAGCAAATGGAGGTCACTAAGTTGGCTGATGAAGTCTGACTCGGGTGATTTAGTTTTCCCTGGTTTTGGAACCCTCGTGTGAACTTCGGTCATGTGTTCATTTGGAGTGCTACTGTACAACACAGGCCCCCACACACACACACACACACACACACACACACACACACACTTCACAGTAGGCTTTCCTTTTGAGATGAAGGAGAGGCGGCGCAGTCAGGTGTAGACTGGAAATTCTGCTGAGTTTTTAAAAGAGAAAATTGCTGCTTGTTTTTTTAATTAAAAAGATGATTAACAAAGAGGATAGCAAAACTGACAGAGGTGTCGGTATCAGCAGTACCGTGGTGTCTAAGATGGGTTAGTTTAATATCTGCTCACACTTTTTCATTATTCCTTTCTTCAACTCTAAGGAAAAGTTCACTGCACAGGAAATGATGTGGAAAACCTGTGTGTGTAGGTGTGTGTGTGTGTGTGTGTGTGTGTGTGTGTGTGTGTGTGTGTGTGTGTGTGTGTGTGTGTGTGTGTGTGTGTGTGTGTGTGTGTGTAAAAAAAAAGTGCCAGAAGGGCCTGTAATTAAAAAGTTGATTAATATAAAGGGGAGCAAAAATGACAGTGGTGCCAGCGTCATCAGCCTGTAATGTCTAATATGGGCAAGTTTAATATCTTCACGTTCATTCTTATGTCACATCCCAGCATACTGAAAATAAGTACTGTCACCCTACAGGAAATTAAGTGGAAAGCCATTGTGTGTGTGTGTGTGTGTGTGTGTGTGTGTGTGTGTGTGTGTGTGTGTGTGTGTGTGTGTGTGTGTGTGTGTGTGTGTGTGTCCGCATGTCCGTGCTTATGTGTGTGTGTGTGTGTATACTGTACGTGTGTGTGTTTCTGTCATTCTTGATGTGTTTATTATAATGTTGTCCACAGATGAACATGCAGGGATCAGGGAGGAAACGAAATTCTGACTGTTTATTCATGCTATGTTAGAAACCCAACTCTCTCTTTCTCTCACAGCTGTATTCCCTCAGCTCCCATATTTCACCACCTTCATTCTGTATCCATTTGTACCCATTTCATGTCCTTGCTGACATTCTTCTCGCCATGTATCATAATTGTGTCTGTCATTATGCTGACATTTAGCCCAGACCCTGGTGGATATCAGCGTAGCTCACCAACAGTACTGTAGTTAACCACACATACACAAACACACACACACACACACGTGCACACACAAGCACAACTCCTTCATGCTCCTGTTTATGCTGAGGTTGTCAATGAGTAATTAAAGATGATGAATTGGTGGTTAGGTGGTGTTATTGCGAGAAGCTCTCATATTCATGCCAATACGTATGAGTAATGACTTCATCGGTAGCCCGGCTACTGGAGAGGGGTGGTATTTTCCATCATCCGTGTCAGGATTAAGTGCAATTATCTCACGAACTGCACTTAGCATGCTGTTTGGAACTACACTACAAAGGCAAATAGACAATTAAAGGACTACTTCGGCATTATTAGTATGTGATAATAAGTGAAAGTGAGAACAATCGTTGTAAGTTGTGAGCCAAAACAACTGTTCTGAGAACATCTGCTATGGTAAACAAAGGTTCTTTTGAACTGAGTTTCGCCAAACATGACATGGATTCTGAGTTATATTTTTCTGTAGATCTGAGTCAGAGCTCTAGCACTGCAGGAACAAAAATTAAAGCAACTAAATGACTAATCTAACAAATAACATGTTCTAAACTATCTAATTACATACATATCATGGTAGTACCATATTTCAGTTAACAATATTTAGATTTTGATTTCAGACCTACATACACAAGCTTTTTTTTTTTTTAAATAATATATAGCGCCAACCCAAAAAAAAAAATTCTGTCAATAAAGTATTTTATTGCCTCAACTTTAATAAACGGTGGATATATTTCACCTAAGATTTTCACTTTTAATTTTGCCTGCATGATCTTACTGCAAAGCTCCCCTTGGGTAAAGAGAAACTTCATTATACTGTATGTATTGGTAAAAACGTTCCGTATAAAGATGACTAAAACCTTGCTAGTTAGGCAAGAAGGAAGGAAGTAAGAATGATTTATAGTCATACTTTGATGAAATTATTGGATAGCCATGTTCTGTTCTGTAGTGCAATGGACATAATCAATTTAGTTTCTAATTACATAGATACCAGCTGTTAAATAACCAGGATGCTGGTATACTGCATTTGGAATGAAATCTTTGGATTAAATGTTTGCTTAGGTTTCTCATATATTTAAAGTTCTTGCGAGTATTACTTTAAAACTTTGGTAGAGTTTAATTATTAAAATGAGTCATCTAGCTGTTGCCAACAGGTAAGCTCAAGTGTACAGGAAGAGCTTTACAAAAGAGATCTCAAATTAAATTAGATCAAATGTTTTTGGCAATTAAAATAACACAGATACAAATGTTTATAATATTGGATTTAGTACATTTAAGACTTTTTAAGGACCTTCAAACATTCAGATTATTATCAGTAATAATACAATTCATTTGAATTGAAATATTATGTAGATCTATTTACTCAATAGCAACTTTAACTGGCTTCAACTGGACAATGGCAATGGATCCTTTGTTTGTTTGTCCAGCACATGAATGATTGATAAAATCAGGATCTGGTTTGGAGGCCAGCTCAGCAGTCTCAGGTTCTTTGCCTGCTGTCGTGTGCTGGATGTTCTGGTGCCTTTCTATCATGGCCAATGTTTTTTCCTTTTGTTCTGCATTGGCTTTTCTGTGGAATCAGTTGAGACAGGCTGGCCTTTGGTCCCTACAGGCATGGATATACTGGTGATCCTGTCACCAGTTTAGTGGTATATAATTGATAATCAATTTTAATGTGTTAATATTGTGTTGTGTTAATGCCAGCACTGATTGATGTCTAGCACTTGAGAGTACCATCTTGGACATGGCTCGAACTCCCGATCTGTTCCTGCGTAGCACGACCAAACCAAGACCACATAGAAAGAGGGTGCATGACTTTTTGAGGTATAATCAGTGACATAATTTAAAGAATATGTTTGACTCATAAAATCTGCATACAAAAATCCATAATAATAAAAATCTACTTCACTCCACCCCCAATAACCCCCACTGACCCACCACCACAAACGGCTTGAATGGGCATGACGCTAACAACATGATTGTTGGAAAAGTAGAATCTTTAAAAATATATAAATAAATGAACTTTAGCACAAATCTGCTTACATTTACACACCTAGAAATAGTGTAGAATCTTAAAATATGAAATATTCAATATAACATTTACATTTGTTTTATTTTTTATAATAATAATAATAATCATCATATAATAATTTAATAATATATTATACATTTCTGGTATTTTCAATCTTAAATGAATGTGTGGTCTCAGATTTTTGAATCCCACTGTCTAAGCGACAGAGAAACATGACTATAGAATGTAGTAGATTTTCACAGAAGTCAACAAAGTCAGTTTCTTTGTCTCAATCAATCTCATCAATTTCAAAGAAAAAAAAACCTTATCAACTATAAATCTTTTAAATATAGCAAAGAACCTTATGAGGAAACCTTCACAGAAACCAAATCAACTGTCGGAAAAAAAATATATTACCGATTCACAAGTTGGTTTGCTTGTTGACTGTGCTTCTGCCCCAGTGACCCAATGTGCTCATAACCTGGGATGAGCAGCCTCAGCTCCAGTGTTCATGGTGTCAGATAATTAGCCTGAGCTCATTATTAGGGTTCTTATATGCGCTGAGGTAATGTGAGGAGTGGATGGGAAAGCAACAGCAAACATCTCGTTCTCCTCCCTCTGCTGAGTCACAGCTTGGCAGAGATGGAGAGATCATTAATAAGCTGTCTAATACAGAGTGATTGGTGTGATTTCATGTTCAGGGTGAAGCGATGTCATGTTTGCAGAGGCAGCCACAGGAGAAAATAAAGTGTAAGCGCACAGAAAATGTTCACACGGTTTTGTGTCATACACTATGTAGAGAAGCGAATGAAAAGAAGAGCTAGGAATAGAGTTTCCTGGTTTTATGAGAATCGTAATCTCCCTGGGTGACCGTGTGTCTACAATCCATTTCAATGCTTTATGAAATATAGGAGAATAATAACATGAAAGTTTTTTTTTTTTTTTTCCTGGAGTTGAATTAATATTTCACTCTTTGAAAGGAACACTGAAGAAGCTGTAATTAGTTTAGAACAGACTCAGATTGGTGGAGGGGATGGGAATGGGCGAATCTATGGAGAAGGAGATATGATGGCTTTGGACAGTGTGGAAATGAGAAGGGTTGTTTGAGCTGTTGGTCAATAATGCAATGTGCTTGTGAAATATCATGTAAAGAGAGAAAGAATTCAGTGACCGTATGCTCTGTCTTGCAGTAACATCGATCTCATATTATTAGCTTTTAATTACTATGAACCACACTTAGAGTGCTTGATTTCGTTGTTGTTGTTTTTGCTATCGGTCAAAGAAGTGGTTGGGAGTTGTATCTCTCTTGATGGTCATGTGCTACTGTATGTCAGTTGTTAAGGCTCAGAGCTAGTCATCAAATAGCGAGGGTTCATTGTCAGCACTGCCAGAAAGCCATTATCGGTTCTTTCAGCAAGACCCAGAGATGTCCAAATGAATCCTCTTGTCTCTGCGCTGAAGGCAAAATCAAGCCTGTGTCAAGTTTCATGTCTCTGAGCTGAAGTATATTGTAGCTGCTAGTCTTTAGTTCTACACTTTAATTAATACTCAAGTGTTTTACTGCACGTAAATAATTCCTTTGGGAAAGCAATGTAATGCACATTGTTCAGATTACAGCATATCGCCAATAAATGTCAGAAACTGTACACACCATATGGAACTAAATAACAAGCTCAAATTTGAAGAGTTTAAAGTCTTTTTAAAGTCTGATTCAAACCTCAAGTGCGACTCAAGTGTGACCTGAGTCCATAAAGACATGCCAAATTTTGCAGCTGTACAGTACTGCTTATGCTGTGTAGGGCTGCATGGGGTCTGGAACCTATCCCAGGGATCTCCGAGCACAAGGCAGTGTCCCCTGGGTGAGGTGCCAAGCCATCACAGGGCACAAATACACACTCAGTCATACGGGCAATTCGAAAACACAATTCAGCCTGTAATGTAGTATATGTCCTTGGACTGTGGGAGTGAAATTGTTCCACATGACAGTAGGTTAATCTCCATCATCGATGGACATGACTAACAATAAGAAAATCACTTTTACAGGAATATAACCTTTGGCTCAAAATATGACATTTAAGGTATGCACGTTTATTGGAAGCACCACTGAAAGTGGAGGAATAACAGTGGATAAAAGTGGATGCACTCGCAACCCAAAAAAACATCTTGGTTTCTGGAGAAAAATAAAAATCCACTCATGGAGGTTCTGCAAGTGTCATATCCATAGATGACGAAGATCTTGTAAAAGAAAAAAAGTCTTCTCTGATTAAAAGTTTCTATTCTTTATTGGTACTTGTGTTCTAAAACAAGAACATACTGTAAATATAGCCATAGCTTGGTGCTTATCAGGAGGTCCCCGGTTTGAGTCCCAACACCACCAAGTGCTCAATTGGGCATCTAGCTGGCAACCCAAACCAGCTTGATAACTGCAACAGAAACGATGGATATGTATTTCCAGGGTAGGTATTCGTTGCCCAATATGCTGGGTGGTATGTGAACAAACCCTGTCCCTATACAGTACTTTAGAACAGGCTTATTTGCATTTTTCTCACCATTCTTTTAAAAGTCTAATTGGTTTGGATGAGGCACCATGGCATGGTGGCTTAGTGGTTAGCACTGTTTCCTTGCATCTCCAGGGTCTGGGTTTGATTTCCGGCAAGGTTCCATTGTGTGCATGGAATTTGCATGTCCTCCAGGTACTGCTGTTTCCTCCCAGTCTAAAGACATTCAGTTTAGGATAAGTGGTGTACCCAAATTGCCCACAGTATGTGAATGTGTGTGTGAGTGTATGCATGTGTGTGTGTGTGCCTGGCAATGGCTTTGCAACCCATCCAGGGTGTACCACGCCTCTTGCCCTAACTTTCCTGGGATAGGCTCCAGGCCCCCCATGACCCAGTATACCGGATTAAGTGGTATAGACGCTGACGATGATTTGGATGAATTCTGGTTTATTACTGACCATAGGGTATAAAAATATAAGAAGCCACAGGTTAGAGTTTATGTATGAAGAAGTTTGAAAGTGCCTCTGGGGGAAATATGAGCAATGTAAATTTAAATGCCTAGAACCAGAGTGAAACATTCGTGAGGTGACTGTGAAGATGGAGACAGATGTCTGAACCTTCTCACAGCAGGTAGAATTCTGAACAGGAAAAGCTATCAGATGTATCTAAGTAAAGATGGAGAGAGACAGCAAGGTGTAAGAGAGATGATGGAAGCGGAGAGAGACCCAGGGTTGTTCATTTTGATTTTCACAGGTGTGTGTGTGTGTGTGTGTGTGTGTGTGTGTGTGTGTGTGTGTGTGTGTGTGTGTGTGTAGGCATCTGTTTCTCCCATGTGGGAGCATGTGTCTTGGGCAGTCCACAAAAAAGGGCATCTGTCATGTTCTATCATGAGGAGAAGCAGGAAAAAGCATAATCTATTGAGAAGCTGTCAGACAGAGTGTACGTGCATGTGGGTCTTCGTGTGTGTGTCTGTGTGTGAGGCTTAGCAGCAGAGGAGACGAGTGTTTTTAATGTTGAAGTGGTTTTCTTCACGGCCTGTGGCATTCTGAAGGATTTGTCGAGTCAAACTACACAGCGCAGCATTTTAAGGATAGACAAGCTGAGGAACTGTGAAGGTGTGATGATGGAGATGTACTCCATACTGTTTATTTTTTATTTATTTATTTATTTAACGTTTGTTTGTGTTTTAGAGTAGTGTGTGCATATACTGTATACGTGAAAGTGTGTGTGTGTGTGTGTGTTAAACTAGTTCTTAGCATAAGCTCCATTAGTTTTTAGGTTGTGAGGACACACACACACACACACACACACACACACACACACTATGTAATGAATTAAAGATGTTTAATAGTTTTAATACACTCCACTTTATATACAGGGTGGGCCATTTATATGGATACACCTTAATAAAATGGGAATGGTTGGTGATATTAATGTCCTGTTTGTGGCACATTAGTATATGTGAGGGGGCAAACTTTTCAAGATGGGTGGTGACCATGGTGGCCATTTTGAAGTCGGCCATCTTGGATCCAACTTTAGTTTTTTAAATAGGAAGAGGGTCATGTGACACATCAAACTTATTGGGAATTTCACAAGAAAAACAATGGTGGGCTTGGTTTTAACGTACATTCCATGAGATATTTGTTCACATCCATTGACATGTGGAAGAAGTTAACACGTGATGAGCGGATTCGAAATTGTGTTGATATCTGGTGAACACAGTAACCGGGTCATTGCAGCAGATTTCAATGCAAGACACCCTACGAGACCACCCATCTCCCATGCTACAGTTAGCAAACTGCTTGCTAAGTTTCGTGAAACTGGTTCAGTGTTGGATTTGCCAAAATGTGGACGCATGAAAACTGTCACTAATGAACAAACATCAGTGGCTGTCCTAGCTTCATTCAGCAAGAGCCCACAGCGTAGCACTCGCCGCATGTTACTGTGAGTGGCATTAGTCGAACATCCCTTCGGCGGATATTAGCTACTCACAAATGGCACCCTTACAAACTCCAGCTACTGCAGCATCTCAACGAGAATGACCGATCGGCGCACACAATTTGCAGAATGGGCAAAACAAAAATTGGAACAGGATCCTCAGTTCACGCAGAAGATTTTGTTCAGTGATGAGGCAAACTTTTATATGAATGGTGAAGTTAACAAACAAAACCACCGCTATTGGTCTGACACTAACCCACATTGGATAGATCCCTCCAAGACTGTTGGAACAAAAAAAGTGATGGTATGGTGTGTTATATGGGGTACAAAGATAGTGGGGCCATTCTTCATCAATGGAAACCTCAAGGTCACTGGATATTTGAAATTGCTACATGATGATGTGTTCCATGTGCCATGTTCCAAATGGCCACCATGGTCACCACCCATCTTGAAAAGTTTGCCCCCTCACATATACTAATGTGCCACAAACAGGACGTTAATATCACCAACCATTCCCATTTTATTAAGGTGTATCCATATAAATGGCCCACCCTGTATATATAACAAACGGCATATATATCAGATCGTCATTCAGGGACATACTGTGTGTGTGTGTGTGTGTGTGTGTGTGTGTGTGTGTGTGTGTGTGTGTGTGTGTGTGTGTGTGTGTGTGTTTGGTGTGTGTGTGTGTGTGTGTGTGTGTGTGTGTGTGTGTGTGTGTGTGTGTGTGTGTGTGTGTGTGTGTGTGTGTGTGTTTGTGTGTGTGTGTGTGTTATCAATTGTACACCAGTGAACTGACAGGACCATGGGCAACCAAAGTGCATTTAAGTCTGTGGAAAGCAGAATGCTGGTTGTTGATCTAGCATCCAAATACCTCAATCTGATCAAGTTTAATATGTATATTAATATATTTATAAGATGCATACATATGTACTGACTTCTTTTAGGCAGCAAGCAACATTATTATTCATCTTGCCTTGTCCATGACCTCGTGTTTATCTAAATTTCTAAATTTTTACTTCTACAGTATCTACAATGCCTTCTCCTCCCTTCTGCCAGTTTTATGAACAGTTATGGCCATCGCAGTATATCATTGTATGAATGCATCGTATGCAGCATATGTTCCATACGGCCCTGTGAAATCTAGCTCCCATGAATTTATGATATAAGGCAGGGTCTAAACACTGTCACATCATATCTTGCCATATTTTACTACACACCACATGAGCACATTTTTGCTTCTTTACATCTGGCAGTCAGAACAACACAGCATCAATCCTGAATATCGTAATCAAGAATGTAAGGCTAGAATTATAATATATTGTTAAGGACAGCCCCAATATTCAAATCCTTAAAATGCTCCTTATATATATATATATATATATAAAACCATTATATGCAATTATGATCATAACTAAACTTGACAAATAACCATTAATTATTATTACCACTGTTTTAAGTGTTATGGTTTGCCTCAGTGTGTCTGAATGGTGCTGTACCCCAGCAGAAGCTGCTGCTCGACCAGCGAGGGTTAAGAATGAAGACATCACAAGCCACATCACTCGTTTCTGATATATTTTTTAAATCAATTTCATTATTTCCGCATCATAATGCAAGCTCAGAAATAAGGAACAAGAGTCCAGAACTGGCATGTGCAGAGGTGACAGATGGTGTGGCACGTCTGGGTTTTGTAATGTGGTGAAGAACAGTGCAGGCGCTAACCTGGCAAAAAAAAAAGGTTGAATAAGGATAAATATATTATTTAGATATTATTAAGAAGTCTTACAGTCATGTCTAGTTTTTTTTCCTTTAAAACGTCAGTGTACGCAGCACAGCACGGTGTCATTATTGCAGTTTTTTACATTAACAAAAGCATGTTTCATATATATATATATTTTTTTTTTCACTTTTGTGAATTCACTCTAGCACTCTAGGACGTAGTCGTTCCCGTGATGACAAAAAATATGTCAGAGGTGGTATTTAATTACTTTTGGCCTCCTGTTGATGTTCTGAATGTGATGAAAATGTCAGCTGATTGATTCTTGTTTAATAGCTTGTTAATTGTTACAGATGAAATAATTCACTCGGGTATAATTAGGGCAGGACGTGTACACCTTTGTTTAAAATCCAGGAAAGACCAAAATGGTTCTGCAGATGCCACTGCAGTGTTACACTCTGCCCACACACACACACACACACACACACACACACACACACACACACACACACACACACACACACACACACACACACACACACACCAGTTTCAATGCAGCACCACCCAAATTAAATAATAGCAACTGGGCAAGCTCTACAACTACAACTGCATTATGCTTGCACCTACAGGAAGATAAAACCCGGCTCATATATGTCTGACCACATACATTTAGAATATACAGTATGTTCCTTCATTTTCACTACAGATCTATTCTTGTCCAGGTTAAAACCTTTCCTCAGAACACCAGGCACACTGCAGAAACACTGTATAGTTCATCACAAGATGCACAAACGTTCACACACTCGACTACACGTAGAGACACTTTAGCATAGTGCCCATGTGGAAAACCTTGAGGAAACCCTGGGAACACAGGGTGCACATGCGAAATGTCACCCAATCCCAAGCCGAGGCTCAGTCTGGAACAGATGGAAACGAAGAAATAAATGCCATATGTGCAGGGTGGAATGTCTCAAGCAACTACAGTAAAATGGTTCTGGCTTGTCGTAATATATTCATATTGTTTATTGTTAGATGTATTCATTAGTTTATTAAATTCTATGAACAACACTTCTAGTGAACTGAACCCTTCGCGCCTCTGAGTCTATACAAAAACCTACATGATTGCTGAGATTTTCTTTTTTTCCCATAGAATTTGGATTTCAGATTTTGTTTCCACTGCATTCGGGAATATGTTTCCACAAGAGAGACAGAAGTGTTTTTGTCTTGTTGCTATTACTTTGTGCCTGCAAAGCTGGTGGTGACAGCCAGTCGGGCCCTGTGTTGCTGTGAACTGCCTGCACCATTGCTCATTACTTTTGAATTCGCAATGAATTACTGCCACTGTGCTTACAAGCCAATTACAGGTCATTTGTGCACTCTTACTTACTGTGTCTCGACTAGGCTCTAACTAGGTCTGTTTCACTATTTCATCGCAAATTACTTCAACTCAGTCAATACAGTGGACTGCACAATAAATAAACAAGCAGAATTCTCTCTGGACACACCACAGGCCGACGGGAGAAGTAAGAAAGACGATTCCTAGTAGGGATTTTTTGTGCTATTCGTGCTATTCAAACTGTGTAATGACAGATAATGTATGTAAAGTTTTGTGATCGTCTTATAGGCTTATGTTATTAAAGAATACCAGAGATAGATTTCCTGTTTTAGTGGACAGGATGTGTACACAGTGAGCCCGTCTTACATCTATAATGTATGAACTCCGTTTTAATCTCATTTGGTTCTGTATATAAAATATTATGTCCATAAATAGTCTATTCTAATGTTTATTGTCTCTAGGGTACAAAAAGGTATGAGAATGAGGGATGAAGCAGATAATTGAAGCGAACATGATGACAATGATAGCAAAAACAAGCAATGACAAAAAAAAAAAAGAAAGTGACTGTGTGATAGTTGACAGTGATGATGATTGTATGTGGATAGGAGAGTGTGTGGAATACATAATAACTGATTGAATTTTATCTTCGCTTAGACCCCTGCCAGGATGTGTGATGACACCACAATGAGGCAACTCATCAACACAACCCAATAACTGCTAAAGGCGTTCAATCCCAGCCACAGTAGGGGCGAACACTTGGACAGAAAATCACAGAAATAACATTTCTTTGTATATGGCAATTGAAGAAGAAGAAAGGCGTGTGTGCGCTGATAGTCCAAAGAATATATAGTATTTCGCTCATGCATTTGTATTATGTATTATCTGGGAGAAAATACACCAATCAGCCATAACACTGCAAAGAAAAGATTTATGGACATTATTGTGTAGGTTTGCCTTGTGACATCCCGGCAACTCTCTCCCCTTGGGGTGTGGCTTCGCAGTGCCGGTTCAGGACTTTGGCAGCAGATCCTTTATGTGGCTTTCATGGATCAGACGTGTTTATCCAGTCCCCATGGGTGCTTGATCGGATTGGGATCTGGGGAGTTCGGAGGCTGGGTTGGCAGCCTTGGGCTCTTTGCCCGTTTGCCGGTTTGTGGTGCGCTGGGTGTTCTGGTGCCTTTCTATCGGGTCCGGCATTGACTTTATTCTGTGATTTCTTCTGTTTTGGCTTTTTTATTTTGTGGAATCAGACCAGGGGATGGGTGAGCCTTGGCTGTCCATGATCCTGTCACTAGTTTACTGAGTAAATGTTATGTGTAAATGTTATGTGTTGTTAAGGTTATGGGTAATTTGGTGCATGTCTTTGGTAAGTAAGTGCATCTGTGAATGATGCTGATAAGTGGTGGCCATATTTTCATGACTGTTATTCATTATTGCATTTTCAAGCATCAGTAATTCGTTCAAGAATTTCCATTTTTGCAGACTTTATATATTTACTTCTGTTCATTTCAAAGCAAAAAATCCTACTTCAAAGTCTTGCCAATGGTTACTTGTCACTCTGCAGTAAAAGAAAATTGAACTGGCTCAAATATTGATATCTGCAAATGGAAAATTAAGCTTACCTCTGTTTTCTTTGTGAAACTGGTCCAAGGCTTTTTTTTTACTGTTAAATTTCTATTTTTGAAAGCTAGTTCTGCCACTATTCACAGTTAAATGTAACTGAACCCCCGACACCCCCCCCCCCACCCCCACCAAGACCCTCACCTCCTTGGGAATAAAGCTCACACCTCCCATTATTTTCTTTTGCAATTTGACAACATGTAGAGGGAAATGCTGTAGGACATATGCACAAACCTACAACAGTCTAAAACATCTAGCTTTCAGGGTTTGTGTCTATGGCGGCATGACGCCTTCTTTTCTGCAGTCCATCAGAGGAAGAGTTGAGAGAGGGCAAGAGAGAAAGAGAGAGAGAATAAAGGAAAGAAGGAGTGTTATCATAGCACTAATGAAAACTAATGGACATATTTAGAGTTGTCATGGCAATGGCACTGCTTATGCTGGAAGTGCAGTTACCTCTGACCAACATTATTTTGTGTCTATGTGGGTGTGTGATAATGAGTGTGCCTCACAGCGAGAGAGTAAAGAAGTCTGTGCGTGTGTATACGTGTGTGTGTGTGCGTGTGTGTGTGTGTGTGTGCGTGTGTGTGTGTGCGTGTGTGTGTGTGCGTGTGTGCGCATGGATGAGAGAGAAGGAGAGAAACCTGTGAATTAAGGGCACTGTGAATATAGCTTAAACAACAAGTTAAACCTGGACCCAGAGGTGAAACCATGTAGTAGCCATGGTAACGTGGAGAAAGTGTTTCAATATCAACAGGCCTGTGTTGTTGTTTTTTTTATTATTCATTTTTTTTTATTCATGGTCTATTTTAAGACCATGTCAGTGTTGGCTTTTACAGGTGAACCTGATTTCGCCAGATAAGCTTTTACAGAATTTATACTGTCTACATGACACAGCTCATACACTATACAGTATACTGTGTCTGCAATTGTCGTAAAAAAACAAACAAAACAACATATTACATCTAATAAAAGCTTTTAAGTGTAGGCTGTAAGTAAAAGTTACAATGACTTTTGAAAAATTCCATTGAGAATATTTTGCTTGTGTACCAAAAGAGAAGTAAATCTAATCATGGTACAGTGCAAGAGCAAACTGTTGCATTTTGCTTAAGCTGTGCAGTAACGGTGAGCTGGAATATAAGTGCATACACACCACAACATACACACAGTCACATCCACCAATGTCACGCTTCCTAACAAGACCGGACACACTTTCTGCTCCAGAGAGACTGGCCTGGGAAGTTTGGGTCATGCTGTCAAAATCTGAACAAGAGCACTGTACAATACACAGTGGCACATTACACTTTCCCCCTCTTTCTCCTTCTTGCCCTCTCTCTCTGACCGCTCTCGTTTTTTTTTTTTTTTAATGATTCATCTACTAAATGGCCGGGAGAAAATTCTGCCAATTGTTAGGCAAAACAGCTTGTGATTCTACAGTACCATTTAAATTTGAAAGCCTTTTTAGTGGCTGGATTAAAAGGAGCTCAGGAGGATGTACATGTTCCCGCTGCATATAAAATGAAAAGTCAAAGGAAAACCGAGGTAAGAGTGGACATATCTACCCAGAGACCCTGTGGATCGATACATCATTTGGTGATGTTAATCTCATACGAATGCACTTACATCTATTAAATATGTGCTGCAAATTTCTTTTTTGTAATTTATATATATATATATATATATATATATATATATATATATATATAATTGCCATATACCCTCACTAGCCACTTGCACCTTGATGCAGTTATCTAATCAATCATATGACAGCAGCACAATGCATAAAATCATGCAGAAAATAGTCAGAAGCTTCATATTGAACATTATAAAATAGGAAAAAAATTTATTCACAAGACAGGAAGGGTTTGCTGTCAACAGACTGAATCCACGGATCCAGCCTGTTTAATGTTAACAGTTCAGCTGGAGATGGTTGGTGTTATAGTGTGGGAATGTTTTCTCGACACACACTGCGCTCCTTAATACCAACTGAGTGGCGTTTGAAAGCTACGGCCTATTCGAGCTTCTTAATGTACCTTCTCACAAAGTGATCTCAAACTGGTTCCATAAATATGACTATAAGATAAGTATGTTTTAGTGGCCTCTTCAATCCAACAAAGGATGTGGGAAAATAGGAGATTCAGAGCTGACAACACTGCAGTGATTATGTAATATCAGGATGGACCAGAAATCGCAAAGAAATGATACCAAAACCATGTGGAATCCATGTGATGCTCTTCTGAGAGCAAAGGGGGATCCTACTACTGTAGGTATTAATAAAGTGGCCATAGGGTCAATGCAATCTATAATGTACTGACAGTCAGGACAATCAGCCAAAATACATTCTGTTCCATTCCTTCGTCTGGGCCTCATATTGAAGCAGTTGGTTTGTTCTTTCTCACATTCTCTCTCTCTCTCTCTCTATTCTTTCTCACCCCGATTTTCTGTCTGCGCAACTTTTTTCTTTCATCTCTTATATTTCTCTCATTCCCATTTACAACACTGTCTTGTGAATTACACATGCGCTGTGAATCCATTAAGTCAGCAGGCCCTATCTACAGTACATTCAGCAGGTGTCCTTTTTCCTATCCCTGAATTAAAAATAAAGCTTGCGTCCATTTCTTTTACGCTTTCCTTCTCCTCCAGACGGTGAGAACTACAGATCTAGAAGAGAGAGGAAAAAAAAATCTGGGCCCAAGAGAAAGCCAAAAGCAAAACATTTTTTTTAAATGTAGTCTAGGATGTTCCATGAGATTTAGTGTGTTACAATATAAAGCAAGCCTTCCCAGTATTATCGAAGTCTTTCATTACGCTGCTTACAGCTAAACATAGAGATCACCTCATAAATCACTACTGTACTGTAATAACAGGAAGGTTAATACAGAAAGCCTGACTCACTTTAGCCTTGATGTAGCGTAGTGTGATTATTTGCTGGGAGAAACGTTGATGGGTGGTGACGGTGATGGTGGTGTTTCAAGTTGATGCTTGACGGTTTCAGTGCTTCGAAACAGCATTCAATTATTTTGTTTGTCACATTATTGTCAATAATGACTTGAAATTAAACTACATGGCCACTTTTGTACCTGTCCCAGGAATACTTGCACAACTTAAACTACTAAAGCTATTGTAAGTTTTAGTTACTGTGTATAAAATCTATATAAAGGGACTCTTTCTCATTCTGCCAAATCCGGACTTGTAGTAGTAAAGGTCGGTGAATGAGTATGGTGGTGTGTGCTTTGTCCTTCAAAGTCCTGCTTGTGTATGCAGACCTTACTCTTGGCCTAAGGGTTTTACTTCATTCTATTGGAAATGTTTGTTTTTTTTTTTTGCTAAACTGCTCTATGTTTTTTCTGATAGCACACAGTGAACAGCCAACTTTCCTTGAACTTCTATGTAATAAATATATTTAATATGATTCAGGAGATATAGAGGAGTAGAATGGGTGATGTTCAAACACATCAATGGAGACTAGTCATAGAACAAGACCAGGGTCAAGAACATGGAAATACTACTCATTAGAAACAAGGCTAGAAACTTACACAAACGCAGAGGTTGTTAAGGCTTGGCAGTTACTTACAGCAGGGACCTTTTGCATTTTTGATCCCAAACCGCTACAATGTTGAGATCTCCGGAAATCCTAGCTAGATTGTCAAGGTATTTTGGTTGGCTGTGGTTTGGGAGAAACTAGCCATCAAAACATTTTTCAAACATGCTCGACAATGTAAAATATAGTCATTGATTTAAAAAAGATACATTGTAGAAGTGTTTAAATTATTTGAAAGTGGATTGTAGCAAGTATTTTGGGACTTGTACTGTAGGTGGTTTGTTCCTCTTTGTAAAGTCTAGAAATACTATACTGTATGTCAAGATGCTACAATTTGCAACTTTCCTGATCTGTCATGATTTCAACTCACAATCACATACCAACACCAGCAAAACTGCAAACTATGCCATGCTAGCTAGCTAATGTAGCTAGCTGCATTTAGAACTGACATGGAGTGCACTATGTAATGTGCAATGTAATGTTAAATAGGAAGGATGCAGTCATATTCAGTATGAAATTATAGGAAATCTTGCATCAATTGAAATGAAATATTAACAAGAAGATTGTTCATAAGAAAGTATCCATAACAACATTGAAAGTTCATTGACACTTTTTATTGGTGATTTGTGAGTACATCATAAGAGAGAGAGCTGGCTTTATACAGTATAATCAGACAGTGATAGTGAGTGGATTGTAAGAGGTTTCTGCATTCAGAGAAGTGGAACTTTAGGGAAGTGGAACTTTTTTTTTTAAACATACCCTGCTTATTTTTATAGGAAAGAGTCATTTGACTCACACTGCAAACAGTAAATTAATAGCATTAACTGTTTAATATAAAACACCCTAGTAACTTGTATATGTAAATGTCTTTATTTTTAATCAAGTGAGTAAATCCTACTCTGAAAAAATTGTTGTGTCACATTGATGAGGTTTTTTTTTTTCCTTTTTTGTTTTGAAAACCAGTTTATGGAAGGAGGTACTGTATACCTGGAAACCGCAGGTTTTCAAATGAGATAGCATCTTTCAAGACCGGAGGTTAGCTAATTAGCCCTACCTTATCAGGCGCTCCATGAGCAGTGGGTTGAGGCTGAATAATATACCCGAAGTTTTCACACTCCTGAGGAAAAGCTTCCCACTGATTTAGGTGGCCTAACGGAGCCTACAGGTTTAAGCGCATGTGTAAATTGTCACTGAAAAGCAGACAGGAACCAGCAAGTTGAAATCCTTTCCCACCACACAATGATGAATTATTTTAAAATCACATTTACTTTATATGGACCTGGAGGTAGTGATATGCATATTAATATCAATAGAACACGAATATATTACTGTATATTTAACTTTAAATGAGGGAGGATGTTATTGCAAAAGATAGCAGCGACACTATTAAAGGGCGTGTAGTCTTGGGGATCGAAATAGGAGTGTGAACGCTTCAGGAATGCTGAGCACACTGAGTGTACGGCGCTTCTGTTACTCATTTTCAGTTGATCCATTTCAGTGCCTTTTCCAGCATCCAGTTTGCATATTTATTTATTGATACCATAACTGCAACGGATGTGAA
Organism: Clarias magur; assembly: GCA_013621035.1. Taxonomy (NCBI): domain Eukaryota; kingdom Metazoa; phylum Chordata; class Actinopteri; order Siluriformes; family Clariidae; genus Clarias; species Clarias magur. The sequence continues at coordinate 963,503 of QNUK01000008.1, forward strand.
ATGAATTTTTGGTGGCTAATCGGAGCCTGTAGTTACAGCCCCGTCACAAAATGCATATCGGTGTTGTAAGTTTATTAAAAAACAATGTTTACTGATTTCTATTAATCATTTTAATTCAATCTTAAAGATTGAATGAGTGCATTGACAGACTGTAAGACATACAGAGTTTCTGACTCTATTCAGGTTATGCATGTGGGTGTGAGAGAGAGAGAAGGATTTATAATTAGCATGTATAATTAGAGGATCAAGGACTCCAGCACTAATGAAGTAGGATTAATCGCCGGGATCATCAAGGACTTTCTATTAATGCACCTGCTTAATACACAGCATTGACATGCAGATGCTGTCAGTGATTTTGCTGAGCTCTCTCTCTCTCTCTCTCTCTCTCTCTCACTCACTTTCTCTTAAAGCAAAGTCATACAACATTATATGCATAAAATATAAACCATAAAAATATGACTAGGTTTTAATGCAACAGTAAAATCACAGTATGTATTTGGTATATTTTTATATCAGGTTCGATCAGGCATGAAATTTTGAGAAAAGCTCTACTACTTCGAATACATATCTTCACCAGTAATGTTTCGTACATCTTAGTTATCCAGCAGAAGAATGTCACAAAATGGAGGTCTGTCAGTCAGGCATTATTACACATTATCATTTTTAATAGGACTAAATATTTTAGCTCACATTTAACACTTTTAATATCTATTTACATATTTGCATAAAATTGTGTGTCATAGCCAAGATGTGACTCTCATATCACACATTCATGTGTTAAAACCCAATCATGCAGTGAGCTTTGACAAGGCTACACTCAGACACCATTTACATTTACACTTAAATTTGCACTTATTCATTTGACTAACACCTTTTTTTTTTTTTTAATGTTAGTTATAAGTAAGGACGAATATAAGGAGTAACCAAGAACTTGTGCTGACTTACCAGAAGTAAGTGTGTGATGACTATAGGAGGAGCAGAGACTCAACACACACTTGGATTAACTGCGACTCCACAGAAGTGGCGATGAAGCAATCAGATGAGCTAGAGGAATCTGATCTCATGAGAAAATTGCACAAATTAGAACAAGTGATGGTGATGATGTTGGGTTCTGGTCAATATCCTATGAATTGTCTTAACAAAGAGGTATGAACACACCTTTAAATCGTCATTCATTCAGCTTTTATACCACTTATCCTGTACAGCGTTGAGGGGTCTGGAGCCTAGTAAGGTGCAAATCCAGTGCAGGGCGCTCACACACACACACACACACACACACACACACACACACACACACGCACACACACGCACACACACACACATACTATGTGCAGTTGGCTAATTAAACTAATCTGCATATCTTTGGACTGTGGGAGAAAACTGGAGAACCCAGAGTAAACCCACAAAGCATAGGGAGAACGTACAGTAGCAGCAACACAGACCGGAGACAAGAATCAAACCCTCAACCTTGGAGGTTTGAGGCCACTACTCCACAGTGTAACCGCCACACTCCACTGCCAACCCATGCCCCCCCCTCCCCCTTTTTTCAATCTTAAACATGTTTTACTTTCAATACAAGTTGAGTCCTATGAATCCATTGAATTAGTATGAAGAGATGAAAGATACATTACTTTATATTAAACGGTAACCATATGGCAAACGTTGAAACAGCAGGAGAGAGCTAAATTGGATGAGCCTTCCTTTAGCTTTGAAAGTTTTTTTGAAGGTCTCTTTTACATTCTTTTAGGGCCTACTGCCATTTCAGCACAAATATATACTTTGTGCTTTGAGGAAATTAATTCTGTCAGCTAAAGGAAGAACATCATATTCAAGAGAAGGGAAAGAAATCTATACTTTATCAATCTATGTGTGTGTGTGTGTGTATGTGTGTATGTGTGTATGTGTGTGTGTGTGTGTGTGTGTGTGTGTGTGTGTGTGTGTGTGTGTGCCAGCCGCAGGGCTGTCTATAGTTTCATTATAAACCTACATCTCAGTTTGGGGTTCCAGGGCCTGGTTCCTGAACCGAGAACTCATTTATCACTCCTCCATTCAATCATAGTTGCCTTAATTCCTTCCCTCTCTCTCTCTCTCTCTCTCTCTCTCTCTCTTTCTCTCTCTCTCTCTTTTACATCCTCATGCCTGCCTGCTGCCAGCTTCAGCTCCTGCAGTTATCCATCTCCCATTAATGACCTGCAGGACAGAGAGATATCTGCAGAATGATTCGTTACGCACTGCCACCCTCCCTCTTTCTCTCTCTCTCGCTCTCTCTCTCTTGTGCCACAACTTCATCCAACCCCGCCACCTCTTGCTCTCCATCAGACAAAATGAAGTAGCTCCCGAACTGAGCTCAGTGTTCCTTTCCCTGCTTTCATGCCCGAGTCTTTCATGCTTGAGACTTCATATTCTCTTGTTATCTAAAGACTGATCACACAACTTCCCAGAACCCCTTTTAGTCCAGGGCAGCTATTCTACTGCATTGTTCTGTGAATGTAGGTCCAAGGTTTTTTTTTTTTTTTTTTTTTTTTTTACAGTGGACACTCTAATCTGGGTTCAAAGAAACTCAGCTTCCTTTAACTTGGGTGATACTTTATGTTTAAAACCCATGACAACATCAGTATGCCTAAACAGGTAATGTTCAGGCTTCAAATGTGCAGCTTTTGCAGTTTTCCCAGAAAGCACACATTATTTGCTTTGAGCATCCTATTATACAGGGTGCAATAGATAACAAATTCAGCATGAACTAGATTTCAAGAAATTATGCATTTTAAAGACTCGGTTTGTTTTTCATCAGTAGCGTCTTAATGTCCCACACTGACTTACACATGCTGAATGTGAAAATGTATGCGTCAAAAAGGGAACAAACATAACCGAAAGTAAATCAAGTTTAACACGCCAGCAAAAGTCACTTCCTTAGCGGCGTAACAGCTTACCTCAAAAGACATTTATCAGAAACCACTCTTTTAAGGTAAACTTCAGCAGTTTTATTACTTCCTGCATGCTAAAATCTCATGTCCTGTATATTTTTAACACTGCCAATACTGTCGGTTGGGCTTCCAGCGTATGACCGAAGTCATACTATGATTCATAACAAGCATGATATTGAAATCTCACCGCCCAGTGTTGGCCAGTGGAAGATGGAAACCTCTTATGAGTTTCTAGCTTGTGCTCTCTGAGGATTTGTCCTCACACAGTTGCCTTTGATTTGCTCATTAAAGGTCTTGATTCGGATTTGCGAAAAGCTGCTTTATGACAATATTTATTTTGACACTGTATAAACTATATGAAGAAAAAAAGAACTAAAGAAATAATAAGTGTAGCCCAGTGTCTGATGTCATTATGTAATGTACTCAGTAACAACCAATGGTGTTTTGTTATTGGGAAATAATCAGTGATGAGCTAGTGTGATGCAGTTACTCATTTACAAAAAAAAAAAGTACATGCTGATGTGCTTTATTTTTCACAGCCATTTGTCAATGCTAAAATGTAGAAATGTCATGACATAATCCTCTGTTACACTAAACTAGTGCTTGGATACCATCATGGTAGAATGTTTGTTCAGTACACCAGAGCCACGACAGGACTGTCTGCCTGAACATCTGAAACACTGGCCTCCCAGGAACTCCATTAATGGCTCAAATATATGGAAATGGCTTGGAGCAAGGTCTGGACTGTACTGGGGGATGTGACAGTAACTTTTATTGCAGCTAAGAGTCTCATCACCATTCTGTGCTTGACGTTTTCTGTAAATCAGTTTTACGCCCTCATTCATGGAAAATTTCATCACAAGTCCCAGTTTGACTTGATCGTCCCTCGTATTTTTATTATCAAATCATAATATATTAACTTTATGAACCAAAAATTTACATATTAATCAACTAAAGACACAGCTGGATGCTGTAATTAATCCTTTATTTTGTATGCCTTTTTGTTATGTGCCGATATAACCAATATAACTTGTTGTGTGTCAATGTGACATTATAGAGACATTCCCCAGAGGGCGCAGACAGGACGGCAGGAGGTCTTTAAGACCCTACAAACAAGAGACCCATTTGCACTCTTAACAATGCTTACATGTTGGATATCTTCATGATTAATTCAGCAAAATCCTCATACTAAAATCATCTTTAAGATCTGAAATATTAGTACAGTTAAACCTTGGATTGCGGGCATAATTCAGTTCTGGAAAAACAAATGTGATTGGAATCCGAATTTTATTTTTTTTTAAACTATAAAAATTATTAGTACAAAATATAAAGTAAAAATAAAACAAATTGACCTGCATGTTACCCTTGAAAAGAATCGTAGCTGGTGTGAGAGCGAGAAAGAGAGAGAAGAAGAAGGTGGGGGTGGGGGATGGGGGGGGGTAAGTGTGTAGGACGATCTTCACACACTCGCACATAACGGAAACACTGCTGTCCGTCTCACTGGAATTCCTTTCTTTTTGTGTGAGTTTAACAAGGAACCTATCTAATGACATTTGCTTTTGCCTCCTTTTGAGGATTCCTGGTGAGGATTTCCTCAGGAGTGTGCAATGTCATGGACACAAAATTTTTAATATGCTTAAATACACACACATACTTGGTCACTATAACTTAATTAATACTACACAACCGCACAACGGATGTTGACGATACAAGTGAGGCACATGCACTGAGGCCAGGCCTGGAAGACGATTACCCACAATCCCGCAACATGAGAGAGAGAGAAGAGCTATTTGCTCAGATGTGATCATGTGACACTCAGCAGACACAGCATAATCATACTGCTCGTAGTGCAAAAAATTGCTCGTTTATCGAGTTAAAATTTATTTTTAAAATGTTGCTCGTCTTGCAAAATGCCTCCTAAGGAGACTTGAGTTTTAACCACCTTCTTGAGATGACGTGGAGGCATGTCTGCATGCCCACTGCATCTGTTCATTGGCACACTTCAACAAAGTGCAATTTTTACAACCTACATGCTTTGCTTATGACCAACCATGCCATTTCTAATACCATTATGTGTATACCATCATAGCAATGTGTGTAGTTGTTCCATAAGTTTCAACAATTCCATCCTGCTATTGGTGGGCTTTTTTAAATTTAGCTTTTTCTCTTTACTGCAATGAGTGTCATAACAGTGTGATATTGCTCTGCAATATTAGTGCTGCATGCTATAGCTGTCATGGTCACACTGCGGGCTGACATGACTTTTTGTTAACTTGTAATTATATTTCTGTCATGACCTTGGAAAATCTAAACATACTGCAGGTCAGGAAAAGCACACAAAGAGATCAAGTAATTTCTTACATATTAATCTTATTCAAGTTGCGTGGTGGTAGAGGTGGGCTTGGATAATTACATTGGTGCAGAACATACAGTAGCGTGCATCTTTAATACGTCACTTTGCAGCTGTTCCAGTTGATATATTAACAGTTGATATATTAACAGTACAGGATGTATTGAAAGGTTTTATGCAAACGTGTTATATTCTGTGACACAAGGTTGTCTCTGTCCTGACGGATCAAGCTGAATAATTTAAACATCCGTCATTGCTGCGTTATTACAGCAAATTAATCAACACCTCCTGACCAATCAGAATCGGAGAATAAAACAGAACTGTGTTCTAAATATATTCACAGCAAATATGTCACAGAACCCCTGACGCTATAGTTATATAACTCCAGCTATAAGTAGCTGTCGAATAATAAATCCACAGGTAGGAAAGACAGCCAGGGAGTTTCAGCTATTCTCACTCTGAATTCTGCTCATCTACTGTACAAGCCAGTGATTGTGGTCTGTTCATATGTAAATGCCCCCTAGAAGTACAGCTCATGAGGTCATGTTCACTGATTACATACTGTATAGTTGGACAATTTATTGTCAATGGCTAAATGGCAATATAAGCTTAATAAAAGAATTTACTGGAAAAAAAGAAAAAAAAATGTTGTTGTTTTTTTTTCATTTTTTTTCATAGTTTTGTATATAGTACATTTCCTGACGTCTCCTGTACAATGTATTTACACGCAGAGTAGCTGGAACCCTGTAAACCAATTTCACCCTTGTACTGACCTCCTTTGGTATCTGTTTATCAGCATACTCATGAGCTTTACCTACTCATAAACACACACACACACACACACACACAGACACATACACATACATACAATCTGAGTGACAGATTCTAAAGTAGTGCGATAAGGAAAGCAGATGGACAAAGTTAATTAAAAAGACAGGCCAGTCAATTTGACTCGCTTCTTTTTTTCCCTCCTTTTCCTCTGTATTTTTCATTGTGTGGCCTGATTTTAACAAAAGGATGGCCCATTCAGCTTTATGCATTGTTATTATAATATGATGATTTCTGAGAAATTCATGTGACCAGTGGGATGTGGTCACATGAATGTGCACAGAATTTGGGGTTTGACCAGTCAGATGAAATATGCAATATGTTCCTGTTCTTTATGTGTGTGTGTGTCTGGAAAACCGCGATGTTTTGATGTTAAATGTGCATGTGCATTTCTGTGTGCGCGGATATGTCTTTGCGTGTGTGTGTGTTTGTGTGCATGTGAGAGAGAGTGTGTGTTTATGTGTCTAACAGAGGAAGAATCCTGTCTCAGTCACTGCTTGTCTGTGTGACCAGACAGTTTAGAGTTATAAGTCTGGTGCACTGAATATCTCACTGATGTCCACAGACAGGACACTATTGTTTCTTTGCATCTGGAAGTACTAGTGTCATGCGCACTCCTAACACGACCGGCACTAGGACCTGGAAGTAGTACAGTCGTTATTCAGAAAGCATAAAAGGAGACAAGATGGCTCCACACATTGCTCAGTCATTGAGTTTGCCCATGCTATCGCCGACGCTTTGTCCGTCTAATCGTAAGTACTCACTTTCTTGGGTTTCGATTGAGTGTGTGTTATTAGAACGCGGGTTTATTTGTGTAAATTCTTGCTCTCGCGCTGGGAGAGTTCCAACCAACCGGCCAACATCAGGAACAGCTCCACTTCTATCTCACCCCCATCTCTTCGCCTCCTCTTATTCTCGGACACCCCTGGTTACTTCACCATGACCCGCTCATATCTTGGACGCAAAGTCGGATATTACAATGGGGGCCGACTTGTTCTGAACTCTGCCTACGGGCCCAGGCTGGGACGCCACCTACCTCCTCATTGCCCCTACGACCTTGCCATTGACCTTCAGCCAGGTTCCATGCCACCCCGCGGCCACCTCTACTCATTATCTGCCACCGAGATGGAGGCGATGGAGGAATATGTTTCCAATGGACTGCGCCAAGGTACTATCTGGCCTTCCTCCTCACCTGCCAAAGCGGGGTTCTTCTTCGTGAAGAAACGCAATGGCAGCTTACGCCCATGTGTCGATTATCGGGGGCTCAACAACATCACCATCAAGAACCAACATCCATTGCCTCTTACCAACTCTGCCCTGGACGCCCTCTCTGGTGCCACCATTTTTACTAAGTTGGACCTCCAGAGCGCCTACAACTTGGTGTGCATCAGGGAGGGCGATGAGTGGAAGACGGCTTTCATCACTCCCACCGGCCATTATGAAAGTTTGGTAATAACATTTGGACTCTGCAACGCTCCTGCTGTCTTCCAGCAATTCATTAATGACGTTCTAAGAGACATGTTAGGTCGATGGGTGTTCGTCTACCTAGACGACATCCTCATATACTCCCGGACTGTCAACGAACATGTACAACACGTCAGAGCGGTTCTAAAGCGATTGCTCGCCCACCAGCTGTACTGTAAGTTGGAGAAGTGCGCTTTCCACGAGCGCTCCACCACGTTCCTGGGTTTTGTCATCTCGCCCCAGGGTGTGGCCATTGACCCGCAGAAGCTGGAGGTTGTGAGTCACTGGCTCCTACCCAGGACTCTCAAACAACTCCAGCGTTTTCTCGGGTTTGCGAACTTCTATCGTCACTTTATCCGGGACTACAGTACAGTTGCAGCTCCGCTAACTGCTCTGACGCGCCCATCATCTCACCCCTTACCTCCACCTTACCTCTACTGCCATTGCCACCTTCCGTGAACTCTGCCGCCGCTTCACTATGGCTCCTATTCTCCTTCATCCAGATGCCAACAAACCATTAGTTGTGGAGGTGGACGCGTCGGATGTGGGCGTCGGGGCCGTTCTCTCCCAACAAGGTCCAGACCAAAAGCTGCATCCCTGCAGCTTCTTCTCCAAGAAATGTGACCCCACTCAGCAGCGATACGGAGTAGGGGATCGCGAGCTGCTGGCCATAAAGTGGGCCTTGGAGGAATGGCGACACTGGCTCCAGGGCACCAGAGAGCCATTCATTGTCTGGACTGATCACCAGGACCTCATCACCATCCGTTCACTGAAACAGCTGAACCCCAGATAGGCACGGTGGGCTCTATTTTTTAGACTACAACTTCCACCTGTCATACCGCCCGGGGTCCAAGAACACCAAAGCTGACGCCCTTTCACGACAGTATGAGGAAAACGTTCCCCTGGCGGACCCCGCGCCTGTCCTACCATGCTACCTGAGGTGCTTTGTCGCTGATCACCAGTGCTCCTGGGCCCGCTACCTCATTTGTGCATAATTATCACATAACCTCCACGTCTCCTCTGCCACCAATCTAAGCCCATTTGAGGCATGCTACGGTTTCCAGCCTCCGATGGTCGACCATCAAGAACCGGAGGTTTAAGTACCGTTGGCCCAACAGTTGGTCCGCCTGTGTCGATGGCTCTGGAACCAAGCAAACAACGTCATCCGACGCTCCAACACCCACTACACACTCCAACATCGCCGTTGACACCCCCCGGGACGACTGTTCCAGATAGGTGACAAGGTATGGCTATCTACCAAGAACCTACATCTACGGACAGAATCACGGAAGCTCTCCCCCAGATTCATCGGTCCATACCACATCACCCTCCGGATTAACTCAAACCCTTCACCACTTCCTAGTACAATACGCAGTCATGTTGCAGTACAACATATAGTATTAAGACAAAAGATACTTTATGACATAAAAAAACTTAAATAAGTTTTTACATCTTAAAAACAACATTACATCTTTACATCTTTTACAACATTGTTGACTTTTTCCACGAGGGTGCAAATATGATTTGAGTGAATAATAATTATAATTGTAATAATAATAATAACTCATTTATAGAATCTACTGTCATGCAAATCTGTGACTATTTGTTGTTGCAATTCTTCCCCCCAAAAAGTCACATGCTATAAGATTTCAGTCAACCATTGATCACTGATGTGATCATCTGCCCACTCTATACATTCAGATCACCAGCTGACTTCATTTTATTGCCACATAGCGTTGCTGAGCTTAGACCTGACCACCTTATGAAACCTTAGATCATGACTTTTACAGGAGACATTATGCATGATGGGTCCATTGCTTCATGTACTTCCCTTCTTACCCTGATGTACCCATCACTCTGGAATAGGGTCAATCTGGACTCAACAGGTTACATGACCTATTTCCATTCCAATTCCATTTCATTCCATTTCCAAAGTCCAAACTTTATGCTCCCTAGCAAATTCAAGCCTTTTCAAGACATGTTTAACATGTTTAACATTTCTACTGTCAAGTTTTTATGTTGCAACTTCTTCAATCATATATCATTCCCAACCACATTTGTACTTTAGGTTTTGATAATATTTTGGCTGGTTCTTAAATTAATTTCAGTGATATTAATGCTATCTTTGCTTCTTACTGAAATAGCTGCCCTTTTTGGCCAGTGTGTTTTTCCAGCTACCACTTTTAAACCTTAATTAATTAAACATCTCCAGGCAACCAAAACATGGATCTGGTCAGCACACGGAACCTTTTATGTGCCCAATGACCTGGGTAAATATTTTCAGCACGGTAATTATTTAATTAGGGTCCATATTAAACTTAATGCTCATGTAATAATGAGAAGCCATCATTATTATCTTTATTAGAGCCATTTAGCGTTTAAAACTATTTAAAACACAATGCACTTAAACAAAGTTAGATTCATAACAGAAAATCCAAAAAACAAACCACAAAGCCAAATGCAAATAGGAAACCTTGCTGACATTAATAGTCAAAATTACCATGATTAATTATATATTTTTTAAAAAGTTTAAAAACCAAATATAATAGAAATTTCTATTGACTTTTCTCTGGTTCTTCACTTGGTTGACTATTAGTTGTTGGCTTATAGTTGTTGCTTTTTTTTTTTTCTTTTTTTTTTTCCATTGGGTTTTTTTTTTTTTTTTCCTGAATTAGCATTTGGAAAGTACCCACCATTACAACTTTTCACCTTACAGACTGTGTTACAGATATACATTAACACAGTATAAAAATACCTATAAGTCAGACATAAAACTATGCTGCAAAATACTCCACCCTGAAGATATTGGAGGGATATTTGTTCTGGTTTTATTTAACTGCACACTCGATTGTATTTAATGTAAGTGCTTCATTTCAGTGAAGAGTTAACATCATTGAAAGAGAGACTGACAGAACCAATCTTCTGTAATGAAAAGTCAAATGCACGGCGTAATTGCCTATTCAGATGGTTAATACCCTGTTTGTCGGTATAACATTCCTAAGCGCGCTAAATCTATGAGGGAGGGCTCTTTTTTCTGTTATTGGAATTATGCAGAACAACATAGGGAAAATATGATTTGCTGGAGACCTCAATAGCACCCCATTCATTATGCGCCCCCATTTTTTTTCCTCTAAGAAAGAGATGTAATTTATGGTTCCTGCCGAAGCTGAGATTTACGCCAGCTTAGGCGAACGTGTCAAATCTGCAGTGTTGAATCTGAGCGCAGCTATCGTGTGCATATTTCATGTATTCACATGGTAATTTGAAGCAACAAAAAAATAAACAAGGCTTCCAGTGCAGATCAAATGCTGTTTGTTCATGTAGATGTAACTGCCATCACATTAATCTGTTTAGATGGAAGGGAATAAGCAAGTGCTCTTCATGGAGGAAGGGCGCAGATGGGATGCTCTGTTAACACTTTATGAGAGACATCTGGGAGAGAAGGAGGGGAGAGGTGGCTAGGGCGGGGGGTGGTGGGGGGGGGGCGAAAAATTAAAAACCAGCAGATCTCAAGGTTCGAACACATCAGTTTTCTGAGATTAGATAACTGGGAACCGAAGAGAGAGAATTCTAAAGCACGGGAAAAAAGAGTGTGAGAGAAAGAACACAGCTGTGGGAGACGAGATGAGTGAGGAAGGGAAGAGGAAAAGGATGGGTCTGAAAGGAGGAGGGAGAAGCAAGTGAGCAAACAGGACAGTGAGTAGACTCGTGCGGAGCGAGCAAGAGAGAGAGAGAGGGAGGGAGGGAGGGAGGGAGGGATATAGCGAGAGCACAGCAACCTGCAGAGACGGACCGAGAGAGAGAGAGAGAGAGGAGACAAGCGCAGCTGCGGTATCGTGTTATCAAGGATTAGGTGGGGATGCAGCTGTAGTCCATGCACACACTGGATCTGGATCTAACTGCCTCCATGTGGGACGAGAGCCTGTGTTAACTGCAAAAACCTGGACATCAAAAGCATGAGGTACTTCCACGCTGGAGAGAATGAGTAAGAGCAGGAGGAGAGTAGAGGAGAGAAAGATGAACGTGATAGCTTGTGGACGAGAGCCGCGGCATGAAAGAGTACGAGAAGGGGAGAGACAACTGCTAAGTGACAAAGAGCGGAGAGGGTTTAAACAGGAAGAGACAAGTGAGAAGTGAAAGAAAGATGAGAGGAAGTCCCGTCTCTCGAGTCGAGCAAGTCTGTGTTTAGGCTTTACATAACAGTGTTTTCTTCTACAGATGTGTTGGTTTTGGTCTGTTTGTTAGTGGTGAAGATATTAGATAAAGTTGCATTACAAAGTTCAATACTTTCTGAGGAAAAAAAAGGGTTTTGTAAACTGTAAGCAGATGCTTGTCACAAAGTGTTGGACCTCAGATGCAGTGCACTCTTGCTACAATGTAAGAAATTGGTATGTTTTCAAATAAAGGCATCCTGGCGTGAAATCTCTGAGTGCTGCTCCAGTGGAGAGCAGAACGTAGCCGAAGGTCAGGGGAAATGAAAACAGATGAAAGACAGGGATGTTTTGTAGTTGTTATGGCTCAGAGAGATACCCATTTCATACTCTCCTGTAATCATCTTTTTATGAGAAAAGGAAGACAGAGAGGTCTATCAGAGATCTATCAGGACGTCACATCATAGGAACTGGCTGGGGTTTTTTTTTTTTTCTTTTCTTTTCTTTTCTTTTAAATAATAGTTTATGTCTCTGAGACCGGCAGATTTTTTTTCCGTTACTGATCCAGTCTAATGTAATTTGTCCAATCAGCTAGCAAACACACTACTATTCATCAGTGTCTCATGACCAGGCGTACACTACCTGTTACATCCATCATGTGTCTCAGCTAGCAGATCCATTCAGGTTCACATCAGTATTATAATTACATGCTGCCACAAACAAAAAACTACTGCTCCATGCATATAGGTTTAGGATTGAATAGTTCCAGACAAAACAGGAAACAGGAAAAGTGGAAGTAATTTGTACAAATGATTTGCCATTGTAGCAGTATTGAATTGATATTTAATGTTGCATTTGAACAAAGCCCTTTTTCGTATATTCATTCTTCATTTGGTATTTGTTCAGTGTGAATGTAATGGGTTCCTACTGAGTCAAAGAAATGTATTTGTTTAGCAAATCATCACTGAGAAACCATCTGTATTTGCGCAGAGTCGGCTCCTTTTAAAGTAAATCTCTCATGTTAAATAATGACATGAATTCAGGATTCAGCAATCCTTTAAATGCATTGTTCTGGGTTGTTAATCTGTTGCCAACATTTGGGAGAAAATATGAGTAGAACTTACACACACACACACACACACACACACACACACACACACACACACACACACACACACACACACACACACACACGCACACACACACACACACACACACACACACACAAACTTCATATGTATATATACACACACACACACACACACACACACAAACTTCATATGTATATATACACACACACACACACACACACACATACACATGCAGGGTCTGTTTGTGTTTTCTAACACAGTGAGCAGCTGGAAGGCTCTTAGAGAGTCTCTATGGGTTTATCGGGTGACTTTGGTCTTCCCTGAGAGGCTCCAACACTATTTTGCCGTTTTGCTCCAGCTTTCTTCCTTGTTTCTTTTACAAATGCTGTCAGTGGGGTTCCTGTTGTCTCTGTCTACATGCCACACACACACACACACACACACACACACACACACACACACACACACACGCATGCACACACTGGTTATATTGCTGCTTAATAGGTGTTAAAGGTCAGCTGTATTATTTAAAAGTGACAGAGCCTTTGTTCTATTATAATAAAAAAGTCCAGTAATAATGTAAAAGCCTATCATTCAAACTATTTTTTTTAATCCTGCGCTGTAATTAAATATATGATGGGCATTTTATCTGGATTTTTTTTTTTATCTATTGCTGTGATTTAAAAAAAATCTTATTAATATTTTTATTAGATGTGTTATAAGCTTAGAAATCAAAGTCAAACGGGTGTTGAAATGGGTATATTATGACTAATAGTCCTGGCATGGACACAGGACACAGGACAACCATCCTTAGCACACAGTGTACGTTCTGCAGTGTCAAAGTGAGATCATTCACATCAATTTGCAAATGCAATACAATTACATATAACTGAAATAAAGAGAAGATGGGAACTATGAAATAGAGAAAGACTGACTGCAATCCTTAATGTGCACTGGGGTCCTCCTGATGGCACACGAAGGAAAGCACATAACAGATGGAGGCAATGTGACAGTCTCAGAAATAATATTTCAAATTTGCACTTTTATTTCAGCTTGTTACCTAATGGGTTTGTACTCAAAAATAGTGCGTATTCATAATGAATAAAACGGAGCTAAGTAAATACAGTTTTATCTCAGCAAAGCAATTCGAACTTTTGAGCCGAAAGGAGAGTAAAGGGCTTAATTAGAGCAAAAGAGAATATTCAATTCAATTCAATAAATTGATATTTTTATAGCACTTTTAACAATGGTGATTGCTGCAAACACTACTTTCGTGGCTTCTTAAGATCCGCCGTCCATTTGCTTGTCTTGAAGATAGCAGATAGAGGGGTATCCTGTCAGGCTAAATAATTAATGCGCAATACATGAGAACTTTGTGTGAAACAGCGCTGTGTATATTCTCCGGACGCTGCGTCGTGAGTGTCTGTGTCCCTCCAGATGATCATATTTCAGTGTACTGACTGTGCTTAATAACCACGAGGCAGAGAATACGAAGCCAAGATGTACACAAGCCAGTCGCTCCGATGCTTAAGATGATTGTGTAATGACTATTTAGGGAATTATTTTGAGCGAAAAAGCCGCCCTTGGCCCTGACACTGTGTCTACTCTTGTAATATAAATGGAGTTTCTTAAATGCTGAACTAGAAGTTAATGATTTAATTACAGTCATGTTTGTCAAACCTCATTTCACTGAGATGGCTTTTTAATTGCATCTCAGGATTGTGTTATCTCATGGACTTGTGATTGCTTTTGCTCAGTATTGCGTATTTTCCAATGATGGAGTCGCATTCCCATCGAAATGATGAACGCATCGTGGAAAGATGTATATGTCTGTAAATTTGTGTGTGTGTGTGTGTGTGTGTGTGTGTGTGCGTGTGTGTGTGTGTGTGTGTGTGTGTGTGTGCTTGTATGCTTGAGCACAGTTCTTGCGTTAAATGTGATTTTCGGAAGAAAAAAAAAAAAGCTCAAATTCTTAAGAGAGCTTGAAGACAATAGCACAGTAGTGTTAGATACTGACCAGCAAACATGATGTAAATTTTAACCAAATTGTGCTCTCCTGTATTTAACATTCCTCAACGACTGTCTTATACAAACCATTACATATTTTTCATCAAGACTTCATGAATAATTTTTATTTACTTTGAAACTTTACCTTGGCTGTCTGCATGCCTTGTGTGAGGAGCCAAGTGCGTAACAACCGCTGTGCTAAAACAGGCAACATTATTATTATGATTTTTTTTTTTTGACAGCATCTGGGGTCTATTTTGTTTTTAATTAGATACTGGCTGTTGAACTGTCTTTGAGCTCCATCATCAAAAGAGACAAGAACGCTTACATCCTCTGTACAGATGACAGTTATAAATTGCTTAAATAACCCTACAAAATATAGCGATAAAGCAGTAATCGGCTTACTCTAACAACTAGTGTTACTCTGACACACACACACAAACACATAAATATATAGTCACCTATATAATGTGCCATAATGTTAACACAACTTTAACATATTAACATTGCTTATGAATTAAACTGGTGACAGGATCATGGACATCCAAGATTAATTTTTCTGCATGTAGGGTCTCAAGGCCACTGACCCAACCCCCAAACTCCCCAGATCCCAATCCAATCGAGCACCCATGGGATGTGCTGGACAAACAAGGCCAAGCCACAGGGGCCCCACCAGCACACCCTTTTTTATTACTGGTCAGCTAAGGTTTCATTATACTGTATTTATATTAGCATTTCTAATAACATCAAGGAATGGCATCTGGACAGGCAGCCAGGAACACTTTGAATATAGATATAGTAAATCAGATATACAGACTGACATTGATTTCATAACCATTTAGATAATGTGAATATCTTATGTGAAATAAGTGTAATTAAATCAACACAGTCACACATACAGCAGATAAAAAAAGTCTGCCCATGTCTTTTCTCTTGTTTAACCCCCCCCCCCAAAAAAAAGCCAAAATAAGTAATTTTAAAACTGTTTCTACTGGACCATTTTTTGGTGCAATTGAAATTCATGAAATCTGTAAAATAATGCGAACGAAAAAAAACCTGTAAGAATGTATTTGTTTATTTATTTATTTATTTTACCATAATCTGGTTTCATTTTTTGAGTAAGAGAGAAATTGTCTGGGCATTTTCTAGGCACAGTTCTCTATAAGTCACCCCACCTAGATAGTGTCCATATGAGAGTTACAGTAGATAAATGTTGCTTGTAATTATGAATGGTTGTGAACTGTCGCAACATGCAAATCTAATTTAAAAAAAAAATAATGGAATTTGTGGTTGTATTGTTACTATACCATTTATTGGTTATTGTCTTTACAGTGTTCCAGTGTTACAGTTGAATGTTATCAAGAAGATATCAGGAAAATCTTATTAGAACAGTTGTACTTCATTTGGAGTTAATCAGTCACTTTAATTGATGGCAAATGCACTATATACTAATTAGTATTTAACATGCATTTGAATTTGATTGGTTGATTCTAAACACTGATACATGGTTCAACTTTGCCTCTTTTTTTTTTTTTTTTTACATTACATGAAATATGCCATTTTAACCCGAGTGCAAAAACATTATATCCAATGTCATTAGGAATTGACAGATATATTTTTTAAACATTGGGAACGCCTCTAGCATGTAGAGTTACACATATATTGTTATATAGCAGCCAAACTAACTGTGTGAAAAGATGATGTCTTCCCTATACAAACAATAAAGGTGATGAACAGATGCCCATCAGCATCTATTTCTCCCCGACTAGACTTTATAGACACAAAACACCCACAACCAAAAAAATAGCAGCCAACCCCTACACTTCGTGACCTAGCTGAGAAACACACATATTACAAAGAACTCTAATATTTACGCAAAATTATATAGACACTGGCAACCATAAAAACCAATCCCTCATTTCAATCTTCACAATCTAGCTAACTTTTTGTGATATTTAAAGAGGAAATCCAGAAGCAAAAAATTTAACATGTTCTGTAAATGTTCTAGATATTTTTAATTCAATTGAATTCAAATGAGGCACTGCTGACCTAACCCACCTCTTAACATCTTGTCTTTACAGGCACTTTTCAGTGAGGCAGCAGGTAGTTTGAGCAGGAGACCAGGAGTGGTACCAGGGGCTAGAGGTCAAAGGTCACGACCATGGCAACCAGCCAGTTGGTGGTGCTGCTGGCTGTGGTGGCGGTGGCCCATGCCTCTGTTTTTCTCTCCGGGCAGAGACTAAAGCCACGATTCCAACGAGACCGCCGTAACATCCGTCCCAACATCATCCTCATCCTCACTGATGACCAGGACATTGAGCTGGGTGAGGCATTAACTTTTACATTCCTTCATTTGGTACTTTACACTGAGGAAGAAGACAATTCAAGCCTCTAGCTGTTTAAAGAGGCTGGTGTTTGCCTAATGTTCATTGGGTGAGGAATGTATTTTGGAACAATGACGGTGTATATATATATATACCTTTAGGTTACGAAGAGACAAGAAACATCTTTATTTTTTGTTACATTATTATTTTTTAAATACATCCTGTCTTTTAATTGGTTTACAGTCTTCTAGGATAAAATCATTTTTTTCCATAATGGTGATCATAACTAAATTTAACAAAGTTTGCATTAAAAAATGTATGTAAAGGTCTACAGTAAGTATCCAATAAAAAGGTATTGTTAAAGACCCATGTAATCAAATACGGTAATAAAAATACATGTAATTTGTAGTGCTCTGGAGAGCCACACACTCACTATTCACAAACTATATAAACCATTTCTCAAATTAAAAGTGCTATAAAAACATAACAAGCTTCATAACAATATTTACAACGTTAAGGCTATAAAAATAATTAGACTAATGATTGACACCCATCACCATCTTCTATAGTCGAGATTGCTCTGTAGGAACGGTGAAAGTTTTTGCAGTGTGGGTTTAGTCATTATTTCTATTCCCATCTATTCAGAATGTTTCATTTCCTGCGTTTGAGTTTTTTTTTTTTTTAACAATGTTGAGGTACTGACATTATTTAAAAGTATGAAATTCTATCCTATGTTATCTACAGCAGATAGTCCAGTTAAGGATATTCCGAATGTGAACATGTTCATTTCCCGCTATGCCTGAGGGGTCACCACCTTTCCTTTCTCACTATCTGATAAAACTCGCATCTGGCCAAGAATAATCCATTGTTGAAAATGTCCTGAAAATGTTTAGTAGAAATAATGACTGAGGAATAGGGCTGCATCAAGCATTAAAATGTTAACACAGAGCCACTCGGTTGACATAAAGGCTTTTATTGATTTAATAGGTGAATAATGCGCCCAAAAATAATGCAGTCGAGAATGCACTGCAGTGTTTTCAGTAGGTTTCAGCACTGACATAAGAATACAGGGTGGGCCATTTATATGGATACACCTTAATAAAATGGGAATGGTTGGTGATATTAACGTCCTGTTTGTGGCACATTAGTATATGTGAGGGGGCAAACTTTTCACCACATGGGTGGTGACCATGGTGGCCATTTGGAAGTCGGCCATCTTGGATCCAACTTTTGTTTTTTCAATAGGGAGAGGGTCATGTGACACATCAAACTCATTGGGAATTTCACAAGAAAAACAATGGTGTGCTTGGTTTTAACGTAACTTTATTCTTTCATGAGTCATTTACAAGTTTCTGACCACTTATAAAATGTGTTCAATGTGCTGCCCATTGTGATGGATTGTCAATGCAACCCTCTTCTCCCACTCTTCAAACACTGATAGCAACACCGCAGGAGAAATGCCAGCACAGGCTTCCAGTATCCGTAGTTTCAGGTGCTGCACATCTCGTATCTTCACACCATAGACAATTGCCTTCAGATGATCCCAAAGATAAAAGTCTAAGGGGGTCAGATCGGGAGACCTTGGGGGCCATTCAACTGGCCCACGACGACCAATCCACTTTTCAGGAAACTCTTCATCTAGGAATGCTCGGACCTGACACCCATAATGTGGTGGTGCACCATCTTGCTGGAAAAACTCAGGGAACGTGCCAGCTTCAGTGCATAAAGAGGGAAACACATCATCATGTAGCAATTTCAAATATCCAGTGACCTTGAGGTTTCCATTGATCAAGAATGGCTCTACTATCTTTGTACCCCATATACCACACCATACCATCACTTTTTTTGTTCCAACAGTC